>ML685884.1:7226892-7242157 GCA_007922175.1 Pelusios castaneus | reverse complement strand
TCGGGGCTGTCGAGAGACCGAAAGGCAAGACTGTGTATTGGTAATGCCTGTTCCTGACTCTGAATCTTAAGAATCTTCTGTGAGATGGATGAATCAAGATGTGAAAGTACGCATCTTGGAGGTCGAGGGATGCAAACCAGTCGTCTGACTCCAGGGCAGGAATGATCGATGTTAGTGTATTCATTCTGAATCTTTGTTGAGTTATAAATTTGTTGAGCCTTCGGAGATCGAGGATGGGTCTCCAGCCCCCTGATTTCTTCTCTATGAGGAAATAGGGGGAGTAAAAACCCCTCCATCTGTGCTCTTGTGGAACTTCTTCTATTGCACCTAGGTGTAGTAGGCGCTGCACCTCCTGTAAAAGTAACTGTTCGTGAGCTGTGTCCCTGAAGAGGGACGGGGAAGGGGAAATGTGACTTGGAGGTCTTTTGAACGGAATGGTGTACCCAGTGTTGATAATCTCTAGTACCCATTTGTCTGATGTGATCGCCGTCCATTCGTGGTAAAAGGCTCTGAGTCGATGACGGAAGATCGGTACCTGCCCTGGAACTTGACGTAGGTTTGACGGTCCCTCGACCAAGCTTTCAAAATTGAGGCTTTGCTGGGGGGTTCTGGGATGTGTTGGACTGTCCCGTGGTTTGTCTGCGTCTCTGGGCCCGGTATCTGCCTCTTGGTGGATCGTGTCTCCTGTAATTCTGTCTGTTCGTATACTGGTAGTGGAACCTCGGGTTATATGGTTGGAATCTATTTGAGCGTGATCTTGTCATATTTGGGTAGATGCCAAACGTTTTCAGCATGGCTCTATCATCTTTTGACATGTGCATAGTATCATTCGTCTTTTCAAAGAATAACTTTCTTTTGTCAAAAGGGAGATCTTCGATTGATAACTGAAGCTGGCATGGCAGATCAGCAGAGTGCAGCCAGGCTGATCTCCTCATCACCACTCCTGTAGCCATGGATCTTGCCGCTGTATCGGCTACGTCTAGGCTGCTTGCATCGCTGTTCTCGATATTAATTGTCCTTCCCTAATTATGGAGTGGAACTGACATCGCATTGCCTCTGGAACAACCTCTATGAAATCTGCTAATTTGAGGTAATTTGTGTGGTTGTAATTTGCAAGCAGAGCCGCATAGTTTGATATGCGCATCTGAAGGGATGATGATGTATAGACCCTCTTCCCAAAGGCATCCAATTTCTTATCCTCCTTATTAGATGGAGTAATTTTATTATATTGCTGCTTGTTCCTTTGACTTGCTGCTTCCACAACTAGTGAGTTTGGAGCAGGATGAGTAAAGAGGTATTCTGAGTTTTTGGCTGAAATATAATATCTTCTATCAGCTCTCTTGTTAGTTGGTGGGATAGATGCAGGAGTCTGCCAGATTAGCTCCGCAGGTTCCAGCAGTGCATTGTTCATGG
Source organism: Pelusios castaneus (assembly GCA_007922175.1). Lineage (NCBI taxonomy): Eukaryota > Metazoa > Chordata > Testudines > Pelomedusidae > Pelusios > Pelusios castaneus. The sequence continues at coordinate 7,240,744 of ML685884.1, read as the reverse complement.
GTAGTGCCAGTCTCGTAGTTGTTCTAGTGTGCATAAAATTGAGAAGCTTGTGATGTGACTCAGCTACTTCTTGTAGAGGAATCTCCATGGACTCCGCCACCCTTTTGAATAACTTCTGGAACTGTTTGGCGTCGTCCAGTGACGCTGAGGAGGTAGTTGGGATAATCACCTCGTCTGTTACCGACGAGACCTCCTGATGTGGGGAGAGTAGGTGAGTATCTTCTTCTTGTTCCTCCTCATCCTGAGAGAGGGAATGTGGGGAGGACGTGGGTAGGTCAACCGTCCTATTCAGAGGTGAGTTATCATTCTGTATCTTTGGTCTTTTATATGATGGGTATCTCTCCTGTCTGTACCAATGAGGAGGGTAAGATAGTTGAGGGCCATACCAACCCTGTTCATAATAGGGGTATGGTGCCCTGTCATGAAATGGCATCATGAGCCGTGGTCTATAGTAAGGGTCATAGACCTGATGGTTCCTAAGGATTTCTTCCTCTGCCTCTTCCTCACTTGTGGACTCAGGGGGAGGTCTGTCTTGTTGCTGCTGACCCCTTCTGCTACATTGAATAGTCAGTTCAGGAGAGGGTGACCTATCTCTCAGTGTGGCTACATGTTTCCTCTTTTCTGTTTTTATGAGGGGGACCGGTCTCCGGCCAGTGACCGTGGCGGTAGAGAAGGGAATAGGTGGTTGGAGCCGCGCGCTTTCTGAGTAGCGTCTCGATCGCCGCGAGACACCTGTCTCGCGCGCGCGGCTCCAACGGCCACTACTTTTTAAATCTCCGGTCAGTGGCATGCGGCGCGCGCCTTCACCTATGGTGGAGCACCCATGGGGACTCCTCTCGAGGGAGAACAGCAGCTTATTATTACTGTCAGCACAGGGAGCGACGGCATCCGCTCATCTGTGCTGTGTATAGAAGGTTCTCAGGTCACAGCCTGTGGGTGCCCCAGATGAGAGGGATGGTCTCGTTAACCCACACATACATAGGTAACCCTGAGTCCTGGGGGGCACAGTGGGGTATCTGAAGTGCTGAGAGGGCATGTTCAGGTTTGAAGGCAAGGTCCTCAGGATCTCTCTGCATAAGCCCTGAACTTGGTCCCATAGCAATATTCCAGTCAATGTCACAGGTGCTGGACCAGTCCCATGATGACTGTACACATCAGCATATTAACATACATCAGGATATAGTGGCCACTAAGGTAAATATTTACCTTCGTTTTGGTAAAAAAAAAAACACTGGTGCTTACCTCACCATCTGCTTTATAGGCCCCCTGAGTGCCTTGCTCAATCCGGCAATCCTCAATCACGTGAGTAACTCTTACTCACATAAGTAACCTCACTGAAATCAATGGGGCTCGTTGGGCAAGTTCAATAGACGTTGCAGGATCAGGCCCAAAAGGAAGAAAGAACTCGGAGCTTAATCTTGCGAACACTTACCGGTGTGTTTATTTTGAAAACCATGGGACACTCACATGCTTCACTTAAACAGATGTACAAGAGCTTACAGAAGAGGAGCCTGGGATTCCAAACATTTCTTTCACAGTGTCTAAAACAGACGTCTCCCTTCATTTATACATTTTAGAAAGTGGGATGGGAAAGGGAGGTCACAAAGATTATTTGTCAGTTTACTTTGTTTGCTAAGCCACGGCCCATGCCTAACACACACACCCTGAACAGGACCAGAACATTTCTGGCTATCCTTAGGCAGCATTTCCATCAATCCCATTAAGAGAAGGGAATAGTTACAATACTATCAATGAACATCCTCTTCCAGAATCTGCAATCCCTTCCATGTTACATGCTATATTTGGCCTGGTGTACACTTAGAAGTTTGGTAAACATAGCTACGCCGGTCATGGGGTGTGGAAAAAAACCACAGCCCCTGTCTGAGATAGCTGTGCTGCTCTAACCCTCTGCGTAGATTCAGCTCTATCAATGGAAGAAAATGCCCATCATATGTAGCTACCATTTTTCAGAGAGGTGCTCTTCCTACACTAACAGAAAAACCCTTCCATCTGTGTAAGGTTGCCCGCCTAGCTACGACACTATAGTCTCTGGAATACAGAAACACCTTCAGAAGAGCCGCCTTAATGCTACGCCTGCTTTGGACAGTTTCTTACAATGAGGGGGAAATAAAATGAATTTGGTGATACTCAGCCAGGTCCTCAACAATGTAGCTTCAGCTGAGGGGCTGGACGGCTAACCGTAGCTTAAAGAAGCCTGACTACACTCAAAGCACCTAAGCAGCAGTAGAGAAACTATGGCAAAACACCCTGAAAGAATCCAAGTGGGCAGTCTTGCCTCCTAGGAAGCTACAAGTGAGAGAGAAGAGGGCAGCAGCAGAGCTAAGGGTCAAAAGCTAAAAACCTCTACTGAACAGACTGCTTGCACTTCAGATTGTCAAAAATTTGTAGTTTAAAAGTCAAGACAAGCACTGAAGTTCTGAGACATTAATGGAGCGAGACCTACTAAACCTCTGCCTGTTTTATTATATTTATATTTAAATTTATAAAAACTGAATGCGTGCTTATTTCTTCTTATTAGTCAACAGGACCCACCAGCGAATACAAAATGAACTAATACTAATGCATAGCAGCTCAAAGCTTTCCTTCTGGACTCCTCATGCAAGAACTGTGCTCACCTGGTGCCCCGGTGTACATGATGGAAAACACATTAATTGCTATTGTAGCAGCATAGAACACTGGAAGTGCGCGAAGACCATTGGGCACAGGGTCTTCCTGCAGAATAATGAGAAAAAAGGAAAAGTTACATGGGTTTGTTGTGTACACAAGCACCTGAACTAGCAAAAGATATTAAAAAACCACCCACCCCTACCATTAGGTGGATGGCTTTCCCCCCACTACTTCCTACCACTGTGTTCCCTACTCTCCAGCCCAGTTTCCCTGGGCAGATGCTGGACAGAAGATTTAGGCCTGTACGACTATTCATAAAACCTAAATTCATAACAGTGCTGCCTCCAGTCACAAACAAGGTACCAGCTTGGGGAAGAAGCCCACCACAGCAATGCGAAAGCGAGTGGTTTAAAAATACGGGAAGCAGCATTGTTTCATGGATGGGGCTGCAGTCAGGAGATCTAAATTCTCTTCCTGGCCCCAACACTGATCTGCTGAATGTTCTTGTACAAGTCACTTCATCTCTTGGTGTCTTTGTTTACTCTCCTCCCACCCCTTTATCTATCTTGTCTATTTATATGCTAACCGCTTTGGGGCAAGGACACTCTCTCTCATTGAAACAACAAAGTCCTGTGGCACTTTTAAAGACTAACAGATTTATTTATCGCATGAGCTTTCGTGGGAGAAAATATCACTTCATCAGATGCTTTGAAGATGGGAAACTTACAGAATGAGAGGAAATTAAATGCAGGGAAGTGTATGAAATAGGGTCAGATAAGGCTGTAACAGCAAATCAAAATAGATGTTAGAATTCAAACACCGGGGAACAACATATAGAGGAAGATGAGGTAAAAACACCTGTTGTAATGAGAAAAAAAATCTGTAGTTCCTGTTTATTCCCAAGGTAACTGAGTCGAATTTGCATATAAATTCAACTTATTCAGTTTCTCTTTGAAGCTGTGATTTGTTATTCATCTGTTTCAACATAGCTATTAGCAAGTCGTCAAGGGAGTGAGCAGGGAGATTGAAGTGTTCCCCTATTGATTTTTGAGTGTTGCAATTTCTGATGTCAGATTTATGTCCATTTATTCTTTTGCGCAGAGACTGTCCTGTTTGTCCAATATATAAGGCAGAGGGGCATTTCCAGCACACGATGGCATAAATCACATTGGTGGATGAACAGGTCGCTTGATCTGGTCCTGTGATGGTGTCTTCTGTGTTGATATGGTGGCAAAGTTGGCAGCATGGTCTGTTGCAGGTATATGTTCCTGCTTTAATGTTTCTGATGTTTGATCTGTAGTTGCTGGTGCACTTCAATCTCCCTGCTCTCTCTCACTGAGTGTCTGTACGGCCCCTAGCTTTGGAGCCCTGATCTTGGTGGGCCTCTAGGTCCCCCTGGCATTCCTGACTAGTAAGGGATTTCTAAAAACATTCTAACCTCTCCATTTAAAATCAAGTGTGCGCTGACTTTTTCCCATATGCTGACAAACGTTTCTGCATGTGCTATAAGTAACAATTAAAACAACAGGGCATATTGGCAGTAGCATGTATAAATGTAGCACAGATGAGTGCAATGGTGGAAATTCATACATTTCCTTATGTGCATCAACAAACAATGCTGCCCAGTGTAAAGGAATGTTATGTGCCCAACAGTTATGGTTCTTTGAGATGTGGCAGTCATGGAGATCCCTCTGTAGTTCTGCATGTGCTTCACGGGTACAAGCCCTGAGTTTTATTGAACAGCAGGATCTGTCAGGGCTGTGCATGTACCCTGTGTCGCCTCACGTGAGGGAATAAAGGGCAGGGCAGCCACAATTCTCCCTCTGTTCCCTTGGTGGCAGAGGATAAGCCAGGAGTCCCACATTGACCACAAAGTCTCGAAGATCCATAGTTACTATTGGGTAAGTAAATATTCTCAGTTCTTCAAGTACGGGTCAGTGTAGATCCCGCTATCAGTGACTGACCAGCAGTGTCTACTCTGCATGGTAGGAGTAAAATATATATCAGCTGTATTAGTCGAACAACGGTATCAGTACTGCTTGCCTGAGCTCGACACCTGACCTGGCTGTCCTGTCAAAGGCATCCAGTTTAACAGGAGTCAGTGGGGTGCCTGTAGTCTCACAGATCTCAGAGGCTGGAGTGTCTCTGTAGCAGGTGGGAGAGGCTCCCCGTGCACTGATATTCTGAGGGAGAGATTCACCAGCCATCTGTCCAAAGATGGAAGCACATACCGTGATCCATTTGAAGGTTCTCCATCCCTAAATGGCTTGACCTTTGACAGGCAGCTGAGCCTTGCAGATGAAGCTGGCAGGTCTTTCCATGGCGGTAACCATGGTGGGATAGGCACACCCAGCTCCTGCTCAGTGTATGTGACTCTCCTAGGCAGAAGAAACGCTTGTTGTGTCTATCTTGCTCTGGAATTAGACTATCACAGAATGGAGAGGTTTTGAATCCACCACACTAAGTAACCTTGTATGGAAGGAGAGGTGGGGTGGAAATGTGGAGTAGGACAGAAGAACAGAGAGGGAGGAGTGGGATACCCAACAATACACAATGAGTTGAAATAAAATAGATCATGGTGGTTGTATGTTGAAGAATCAGAAGAGTTCTGACTGTGTGTAAAAGGTTTAGCCAACGCTTAACGGGTTGGACACTTGTCAGATTACCAGGCTGGACACTCGCCAAGTTGCATCTCACTGCCAAAGATGAGGGAACTAGGGGGAGAGTCGTGACCTTCCCACTTTTTATACCCTCATATGGGAGGCAGAGGTTAAACACATGGCCCTGATAAACACTGCTATGCAAAAACATACTGATCTCACTTCTGAGGGATTTTCTCACTGAATGGTGGGAACCATACGGACATGTACTTGAAGAACTACTGCATTACAAACACAGCTGTACAAGCTGTGACCCATGAGTATAATATGTACAAAAAATTGTATACGTTACTATTTGTGACATGCAATCATGTAGTTCAGACGCACAAATGGGCTACTTTTTAAGTTGCATATTCAGCCTAACTATGACTTCTCCCTGAGTTTTGAGTGCTTAGATATATGGCTTTTATGTTGTTCTAGGTAGGTTTTTGCATTGCTTTTCATGGGTTTAAAAAGGGAATGGGTGAGGGAGACCATCTCACTGCAATGTCCCCTGAGAGTAGGACATGATTTAATCCCAAAGTTCTCCATATTCCACACAAATGTGACATCCCTCCACTATTATTGTTGATGTTTGTTTATATTAGAAATGAAGAATGAAGAAGCTGAGGTTACTGAAGAGTTATTCATGCCAAAGGAATAAATACTGCATCTATTTAAATTTCTTGAATGACAGTTTCTTTTGTGCTCCTCATTTTGGGTCTCTGTCACACTGTGTCCCACATTTGAGACCCAGCAGAATGGGAGGTGTGAGGGAGACAGGAAATGATAACAAAGGGGCTTCTGACTTCACACATTGTTGGTTTCCACAAGTGCTTGCAAATTCCAGTATGTGGAACTATTTGGTTTATTGTTTCCTGAATGCTGCTGCCCTCACGTAAACTAGAGCCACTAAAATCCAGCCACCATCGATTGGGGCCTCCTGAACACCAGGATAACACAAACCTCAATCTTTCTTTGACTTCTGGTGTATTAGAGCTTAGAATTTCACATCCATTAAATTCTGCCTTAGTACGTGGCACTAGCTAACTCACTGCAGTAACATAAAGGTTACGCTGCTCCAGTCCTGGAGAAAGGGCATTCGGTAGCATTTGCTGTCATTGGACAAAGCCATTTTCAGGGAGACGTGCTGATAAAGCAGCCACCTCAATACGTCACATCCCAGTGAAGTAGAGCATATTAAAATGAGCGTTGTGCATTTACATGGCACCCTTTTAACCCCATGGAAATGTCACAACCAAATGGTACCCAGCCTATAAAATTCCAGTCACAACTGCCAGGCACTGGCATGGAGTTGCTTACCTTGTTTAAAATTAAGAATCTAATCAGAACAAACAGCACTCCAGACATCAAACCAGATAGCAAGGGGGAAATAAACCAAGAGGCAACTGAGGAAAAAAAAAAAAGAGATACAATATCCAATAAGTGGTAACATCCCATGTACCGGTAATTAAGGAAGTTCTGGGTTTGTCCAATAGGAAAGGGCAATGTTTATGCTGATTCTTCTCACCCAGTTGGCACTGAAATTATATAGTTTGGGCGCTCTCCCAGGATTTCCAAAAGCATTCAGCAGTGGCTGGCACTGGCTCCCATTGAAGCTGATAGGAGTTTTACACGCGAAGCACTTTTGAAAATCCATGCAAGGGGCTTCCAGCCCTAATGTTGCAATTACAGTAACTGTGCCACACACACAAATTTTCCCATGGCTGAACACTGTTGGAATAAGAATCCTGATCTTTGGTTAATTTTTATGGCCCTGAAAGCTGCTCTGTGCGAGCTGACGCCCATTCCCATTTGGAGCCCCACTGAATTCAATGGGACACCATGCAGGCACTGGGATCTGCCCCATAGAGGCAGCTGACAGGAGCTGGGCCAAGATTTATGAAGCACTGCAAGATGTTATGGAATACACCGCTGTGGCTGGAGTTCTGTCTATGTTTTTACATGACAAATACGTTTTACAACTGTCAGAGGTGCTCAGAGCAGACCTTGTTCTTTCACTTCTTCGCAGTCAAGGGTAAGACTCCCACTGCCTTCACTGGGACCAGAGGTAACACGCTGAATGCTTTGGAAAATCCACCAGTTTGGTTTGAAACATGGTTTTATAACAGACTGATGGGTTTAAAAGGTTCGTGAACACTGACATTTCAAACTTGCCTTTCAGCTATTTTCCCTTCAAAATATCAGAAGAGAATTTAAAAGAAAAGTAAGTTTCAACTAGTGATGATATGCTGGTGATGTGCTAGTACGTTTTCCATAAAACCAACAGAGGGCTAGCGTGTGACTTGGACTATATGCCAATACAGAATAGCAAGACATGCCCCCCGTCCCCTCCAACTCTTACAGGGGCTACCCCAGATCATGGGACCAGGTGCTCAAGAGTAAGTGGGTGCTGTGTAAGTGTTTACTGCCTTCTTGGAGCAGAGGTACAGAGGGAAATGGGGCAGGCCTTGGCTCTACCCCTCATTTGCTGGCCATTTGCTGGGTATGTAAGGGGAGAAGAGAGAGACATGTCATAATTTGTTGCTGGTATAATCCACCCCCAAAAGTACTACCACTTAGGAATCAGCTAAGGAGGAACTGTCAGCCCCAGGAGTGTCCCTGAGGATCAAAGTCTCTCTCAGCGCTATTCCTGGAGTGGTACCATTTACACCACACCTTTTGCTCAGGGCGGGGCCTCAAGTGACTACCTAGACCTCAGTGAACATGATACACACATGCCCCTCAGCAGAAGGATTTGAGAAGGAAATGCATTAAACACAGTCCAGGAAAATCAGGAAAGTGTATTTCTGTAAGAACTTTTGCAGTCAATCACAATTTTCCAAATACCCTCACGCATAAAAGGAAATGGCAATTACCAATCTTGACAAGTTGCATCCACTGCACACCCTGGGCACCAATCGCAACAAGCGAGAATCCAATTGTGGCACCCACGATGCAATGGGTCCCGGATACTGGGAGTTTCAAGAAAGATGCAATCAACTGCCAAACGGCAGAACCTGAAAGGAAAAAGAGGGGGAAAAAGTCTGATATAAACAATGAGAGCAGCACCAACAATAACAACAATGTCCTGCACAGCTTCCTCAACCACATGCTCACATTCCTCTCCCAGGGCTGCCTACTCCTTCCACCCACAACAGAGACTTGAACAAAACGTTCTTTATACGGTTCAGTTGGCCTCCAGAAGGATATATTGACATAGCTTAACCAGTGGCTTTGAATATCAAATCTCCGCATGATTCTGCATTACAAACACCACATTCCCTACAAATCAGATATGTGCAGCTTACACAGACCAGGTTTCTCTTTAGTTTATGTTTATCCTCTTTAGTTCAGGCTTGATTTTCCATTTGTGCATTGAATGGCCGCAACTGCTATGGTTGGAAATGGAAAAATCAAGGTCTCCCTGGCATGTGAGTGTCTCTTCGCACGACCGACCATCAAACATCTTACCACCTGTTGCCAAATTTATAAATATGAAGGAGGCATCACTGCCATAAATTCTCCCACTCCTGAGGTAACCATCTTTCTCAATCAGATAAAATTATAGTTGCTGCTCTACACAAGCCATACAAAAAGCCATGCTAATGTGACACTGGGTTGGCATAAAAGTGCTTTACTACAGCTTTTAATCTTTGTGTCCTATTTGATCCACATGCAAATATAGCCAGAGCTTAATTCTGTAAGCAGCATAGCAGTGGCTGGTGTGAAAAATCTCATTTTCGGTAACAACTGGGAAAAAGAGACATGGAAGGTTTGACTAATAAGCTGTGGAGGTTCCTAAGTCTTGAAAGTTGCTGGAGCAAGTTCCATTACTTCGCAGCAGAATGCTGTGATGCATTTTGGGTGTTTTGTGAAGATGACTACTGGAGGACGAAGCAACACAAAGGTGCTCCAAAGGGGCTGAGTAACCCAGCTTTCTAGGAACAGCAACGCTTTTGCTGGGTGTGGGGTGGTAATCAGAAGGAACTAGATTCACAGTCAAGAGACAAACAACGTGTGAGTAAATGACTGGAGTTGTGAACTTTATTAAAGGGAAGCCCACCCTCTTTGCTATTTTATGTGAAGAAAAGGGCTGGTCCTCTTCTACAAAGAGATTCATTAGCTCTTACATGGCAAAAGTTTAGAATCGCTAGTATTGTTCTAAGACAAGTATTTTCCTTGCTGAATGTGGCTCTTTCCTCATTGAATATTTTACTGATCAGCAGTGCTTATCTCTGAATGCTTCTGTCCAGGGCAAACACATACTCAGGAGAAAAGGAAAGACATTGAAGAGAGAAATGGGGTTGAGGGATAGGATTTTTAGATTTTGGAAAACCAGAGTATGCCAAGAGAGATGATAAAGGGTGGGAATGAGGAAAGGAGTAAAAATGGGGTCAAGAGGACACCTCAACACGTTATACCATAAGAGGAGACTTCCCAGAGTTGAAGACTGGGATTAGAGAGGATGGTGGCCCAGCGATATGCCTTATCCCTAGCCTAACTGAATGCAACTAGGATGCCGCTGGCAGATAAAAACACGGCCTTTCAGTCTTGCCACTGCGTCCTTTCTTTTTCCAAAGGTGACCGTCATCCAGGCTGCAGCACTCCAGGAGGCTTTGTTGAGTCAAAAATCAGAGCAAACCACAATCTGTGCCTAAAATAACGTTTACTTCTTCTGCAGGCAAATAGGCCCATCTCCCAGGGTTGACGCATGGGATCAGACAGATTGTTTCTCTTGAAGCCGTAATTCTTGAAGAGTCAAGTTGCTTGGTCTGCTGCAGGCAACTCAGGTCACAACCTGGGCATAGCTACAAATGCTGGGCTCAGAAATATCCTTATGGCTGCAATCCTGCTGGCTCATTTCCTCACAAGTCCCTGCTAACTTTGGCCCTTAGGCAGGCCATCTGGACAAACAGAAAGATCCTTGCCTTTTTGCAGCAGGTCAAGGAATTTCTAGTCCCAGGATGGATGTTCCATCACCTGTGGAAAGCAGAGGTCCCTTGCCGTCCCTCTCCCTTCCTGCTAACAGGCAAGGTCTGTCAGATCTAAGCAAGGACAGAGTCCAGATTGGCCTCGAGAGTGGCAGTTTCTAATCCTCTCTTCAGTGAAGGGAACATAGCCATGGACCAGTATCCCTTAAGGCAGAAATGTCTCTATTGGAGGAGGGAGTCTTCCTGGCCGCTGTGTTGATGTCTTCCAATGATGGGAACTGAGAAAACTCAGAACTAGTGCCAAGTGTTTTACCCTGGGAAACAGGACAGAGGATGGTGGAGAAAGGACAGGCCCCATGGTATTATTTGTGGGGTCATTCAAAGTTGTTTGGCTATGTAAGGTGGTCATAGAGCAATGTCTCTTGGTGGGAACCACGTTTATAGCTTCCACTCTTCTAAAACTCCAGAGTTGCTGTCAGAGCAGACATCCCAAAGGAAGGTAACTGCCAAATATAGGGGAAAGAAACCTGAGTGGAGGAGAGCCCCTTCCCATTGTTTTCAGCAGAAAGTCTCTGCAGCCAATTCTGGACCATGACTGGGTAATAAACAGAGAGTTCTCTCAACAGCTGTCCTAAAACAGATAGGATGTTACCATGGGCACCATGAAACATCCATCCACCTAAGGAGACAGGAACTTACTCCTTCAGAAGAAAAACAGCACAACCCACAATCCCCTCAATTGTGAAATATCCTATGTGAGTGAAGTGGATTTACTGCCAAGATGAGATATCAAGAATCTACTCTTTTGTCAGGGACAATCCTAGAGACTTTCATATGGCATCCTGTGAGGGGTCAATCTCACCTATTCATTTGACAGCTAGAGATGAGGCAAAATTTGATAAAAGCTTGCTTATCTTAAACTCAATCATATCCGAGACAGAGGGGTCAAGGAAACCTCCTGCATACAAGTTTGTCTAAAGTGGCAAATCTCTCTCCAATACAGCCACTCCAACAGAATGCCATATGATTCATCAAATGTAACAAGACACGCACATTTGATGTTTCGTTTTTATGCGGTTGGCCTATATTTGTGTAGCTATCTTGGTTCACTAGACTAAACAGTTTGAGAAAGGAAGTTCTCTGACTACATGCTTGTTCAGTGCCTGGTGCAATGGCACCCCAAACATGATTCTCTGTACCTTGAAGTCTTTAAAATATGATTTGATGACTTCAGTAACCCAGTGACAGGTTAAGGATCTACTACAGGAGTGGGTGGATGAGGTTTTGTGGCCTGCGTCGTGGAGGAGGTCAGACTAGACGATTGTGTTGTTCCCTTCTGACCTTAAAGTCTTTGAATCTATGATTTGGACATTGGGAATAGAAGTAAATATCTTGCGGAGGAGCTCTCTGATCTAGTACAAAGGAATCGTGGCAGAAGAAACACACGAATATCTGAACACAAACATCCTTAACTAAGGAAGATACAAAGCCAACTAGTCTACCCCCCCTTTATACGGAGATCCCTCAAAGTATTATTTGCTCCTCTCCAGTCGCTGGTGAAAGCTCAATGTGTAGGCTGGCATTGGTACTGTTAGGAAAAGTGGGGCATTGTCTCCAAAGTCCTTTCAGATTTGTCACAAGTCAGGAACACGGAATATTAGCAATAACTCACTGGCACTCCTACTTCCCCTAGATTGCTTCTCTAAAAGAGAGTCCCCAAACTGGGGACCAGGGCACAGCAACCCTATTGGACTGGATCTCCCGGCCCAGGTATCTCTCAGCAGTGGCCATTGCAGACTCCTGGATTAGTTTAATCTCAAATTCATTTCTCTGGGGCAAATTCTGCAATAAGAGAGGACATGCACGATTATCTCCTGTAGTGAATACACACCTGCCATCTGAAAAGCTTTCCGGCTTCTCCATGTACAAATCGTAGCCACCATCACTCTGATGATTTACCTGCTCCTAGCCACGTGGCTGGAGTTGTCTCTGTGATGGGCAAGGCTTGGTGCACTGACAGAAGTTCACAGGACTTTGACATGGGGTGCACTAGAGCCCTGTACTCTGCAACTGGCCCAAACCTTGCTGTGCTAGGGAACACCACTCCTACCACCTCTGCTGCCCTGAGAGATCCTCACTCTCCTGATACAATGCAGCCAGTACTGAGTGCACTGTAGGGGACCCTGAATGATGGGGAAAGCTCTCTTTGCATGTGTTATTACCCAGAATCCCCATAACCCCCTGTTTCTAGCAGCAGGAAAACTCTGGAGGCCTTGACACGGAGCCCCTAGGAGTTGGGGGCTGTGACCGAAGCAGACAGGAAGCTGCTGATCTCTCGTTGCCTCCTGCCTCGGTCTGTTGTGAGGTGGCTCTGCCTGACCAAATGAGCAAGAGAGCAATACCACGGGCACAAAGCACCCAAGGCTGCAAGTGCATAGAGGAGCCAGTGCTGGAAGGAACCCCCTGCTGCCAAGACAAAACAGTTACATGTGCTCTGGAGGGGAAGCTGCCATGCTGGGCTTGCCGGAGGGCAGCTGGGTGTGGACGGATGCATTCCAGTCTTGGCACTCTTGGCTGATTCAAATTTCCTGGTTGGAGGATTTACTAAAGCCTCTCTAGGTCGTCTCAGAAGAGGGCTCTCAGGACTTAAGAGTTCAGGGGGTGGCATGCTGAAAAGATTATGTGCCAGACGAGGTCCCTGAAGTGCTGAAACAGAGCACAGTGAAGCACCAGAGCAGGCGAATCAATGAAGAGAGAGGGAAGATGCGAAGTGGCAGAGAAAACATTGGTGGATGGAAAGCTACAGAAGGGCTGGGTGGAGGAGCAATGGAACAGGCATGATGCTGACAAGGTGCTGGCCAGAATCGAAAGACCAGAAGGACCTGTATTTTGGGAAGACAAAACTGAGTGACTGTTTTGGCAAGTAGATGAGTTGATCAAGGGAGAGGAGCAGGAGGTGGGCAGCCAGTAGCAGGCAAAGGACATCAGCATGGATGGGAAGCCAAAGGTAGGCAAGCAGAGGGATTGAGAGGACAGAAAGAGTCAGGAGACACAAAGAAAGGTGGATGAAGGCAGTGGACAATAGTAACAGAATAGGAGAGGAGAGAGAAGTCAGACGGAGCATTGAACATAAAGAGGATGGGAAGGGCTAGAGGTGACAGGAGCAAAAGAAGAAAAGCAAAGTCCAATACCCCAAAGTGATCCCTGGGAACAACTCAGAATGGGGGACGAGGGATGGGGACTGAAGTTTTATTACACCAATGCCCATTGCTAGGATAAGGAGCAGCTCTTCAATATTACCTTTATTACGAAACTCTGACTGAGACTGTCCGAACTGACAAATTTAACTTTGACCAACGAACAGGATGGTAGAATCCAAGGTAGTCTTATCAAAACGCATTAGACAGCCTGGAACAAGGATTTACTGCTTCAAATCAGTTATTTCATGATCAAACTTCCCTCACATAGAGATCAAGCAATTCAATCTTATTAGAAAAAAACAATGAGAGTCCTGTGGCACTTTATAGACTAACAGATTTTCTTCAGCATAAGCTTTCGTGGGCTATAACCCACTTCGTCAGATGCATGAAGTAGAAATAACAGTGGAGAGGTATATATACACATGCCAGGATGGAGGAGGGCAAGTGTTAG
>ML685884.1:7187543-7226492 GCA_007922175.1 Pelusios castaneus | reverse complement strand
CTAACACTTGCCCTCCTCCATCCTGGCATGTGTATATATACCTCTCCTCTGTGATTTCCACTTCATGCATCTGACGAAGTGGGTTATAGCCCACAAAAGCTTATGCCGAAGAAAATCTGTTAGTCTATAAAGTGTCACAGGACTCTCATTGTTTTGCTGTACACAGAGGAACACGGCTACCCCTCTGGAAATCTTATTAGAGTGATCCACGAGTCCTGCATATAGCTCCATTTAGAAGTCACCTAGCAAAACTAATCTCTCCTGGGACCCTGTTCAAAAAACAACTGGCAGTCTTACCCCATTGGAAATCCTAGCTGAAACAAGAAGCACCTGCTCTGTAACTTAGAGGTTTCTGTCGTCCTGCTCTAAAATAAGACTAGAGGAACTCAGAAACTTTTGAGGCCAGCACGTGGGATATGCTGTGAATGAGAAGATGGTAGAGTCTGTAAAAAGGTCAGATAGGCCAACCAGATACAAAATTGTAAATTATGCTGCAATTTTTTTTCCCAATAAATAGAATCTACTTGGTTCTCTCTGATAGGTCACAAAATGAAGTGCAACAAAACCAAAGCTGTGCTGCAATTGTGGCAAGGTTGCTAATGAAGATACAAGGTTGGATACCAAACCCTTATTTAGCATCCCCAGCCGGCAGAAGGCAGGAGATCTAGAGAGAAAGTAAAAGGGTTCCAGGGGTACTATTAGCTGGCAAGACTGAAGGAAGAAGAAAAGAACTGGAGATGTTTAAGGACGGAGACTGGGGACCAGAGAGAAATATAATTTGGACAAGGAAGATTTAGCTTTTGGAGACTGCAAAGGCCCCTGATTGTCTAAACCTGTGTAGCTCAAAAACTTGCCCCTCTCACCAAGGTTAGTGGATCCAATAAAAACTATTACTTCACTCACCTGGTCTCTCTCAGACCATGGGATCAACATGGCTATCCCACCACCACAAACATTCAGACCCATGTGCAGCTGTGGGTAAATGCTAGGAGCATGGCTGCTGCGCACACGGCAGCAGAGCATCCCACCATGCAAGAGGGAGCCTGGAAGAGCGGACAGAGCACAGGACTGGGAGCAAGGGATTTCTGGCTTTCTGATCCCAGCTGTGACATTGTCTCCTTCCGCAGCCTTAGTCAGGTCACCTAAACCATCTGCTTGAGATTCCTCTCAATAACACGGGGACAATATCTGATTTGCTGTAACAGACTGACATGATCCTATGACTTACAATTCCCTGCATTTATTTTCCTCCCGTTCTGTAAGTTCCCCATCTTCAAGCATCTGACGAAGTGGGATTTCCTCCCAGGAAAGCTCATGCAATAAATAAATGTATTAGTCTTAAAAGTGTCACCAGACTCCTTGTTTGTTTTACTGGGCCAATAGTTAGCTGCCTCCTGGGGACATTGTGACAATTGGTTGATGCTATACATGTTAAACTCACCACACTGCCCTCCCAAAGCCTAATGGTCCCACAACCCCCCGTTTGTTGGAAAACCAATCCAACATTTTAAGTGTTGGCAACTATGCAGGGACAGCCACAGGCTAAGTAGCAGAGCTCCACTGCTGCTGCTCATTATATAAAGAGAGTTAAGTTTCGGTGTGCCTTGAAGAATGATTTAATTGACCCTCCTCAAATCTCTGAAGAAGGTGGTGTGCATAAAAGCATGTTCATGGTGGCTAAAAATCCATTCCACGTAAGGAGAGGGAGCAAATTTGTTTCCCAAGCCTGCCTGAAGAAAAAGGAGAAAAACGACCTGATTAAGGTGGAAAGAAAAACACAAAGGAAAAAAGGAATTGGTATGGATAAGGAAGAAAGAAAATGTGGAAAGAGAATCAAGGAAAAGGAATGAAAAACAGCATTTGCAGCCAATGAATTTCATTAACTTAGAGATTTAAAATGTGGAATTTATTCTTAAAACCATCACTGGAGGACAGGAATGCAACAGGTCACCAAGTTCAGACTGGATTATATACACGTCTGTGCAAATGAGCTGTGTTCTTTGAGCTTCTGGCTAGTTGCTCTTGTAGGCGGTATTCAGTCCTTATAAATTTGGACAGCCCTGCCAGGACTATGGGTTTCCAGGGCTGGGGTGTCACATCAATACAAATGAGGAAAATGAAACCTTCCTGCTAAAAGAGATGAGGTTTATTAAGAACTTAAAGGTCAGAAGATATATGTCACTTACATTTCCAAGCAGGGTATGCAGTACCTAAGCAAGCGGCAGTTTAAACTTGCGTAGCTACCTGTCTCAGTCTCAGTGTAAGCATGTCTAAGTATACAGTGTAGGGAGAGGCAGTAGGGAACCTAGAAAAAGGCACTATCCTAGATCTATGGAGAGCTAGACGCTGAGAAGGATATACTGGTCAAGTCCAGGCACTGGGCCAGAGATGATGATATACTCTTCTTTACAGAACTTGGCATCGTCTCCCCAGATAGTGGTCATCGAAAGAGAACAGCAAGGAGGTGGGAGGTATGTCACGTGACTGGCTCCTGTCCTTCTTGGCTCGTGAAAGAAAGCAAAGAGAGTGTCTGGGAGCCCTGCTAACAGAGAATGCAATCACCCCTTCTGAAAAGTTGTTCTTATTTCCCAGCCTAAAGCAGACAAATTTCTATCTAACAACATGAGAGAAATCAGCCCTTGATGCTCAGAGTGAAGCCTGATACAAAGTGTGTTAGAAGGAAAAGACTGAGAAAACAGTTGAGTGTTAGGATTTTGTGCAGCAGACACTGTATGCAAACTGTAGGGTGATTAGAGGAATTAGACAGAAATGCATCATTGGGTGTAAAAGGGAAGGAGGCTAGAGAGGAGTGGGGGTGAGGAGGGAGATTTGAAGGGGAGGAATTCCTCTGTGTGGAAACTTTCCTTTAAAAATAAGATTATATTCCCACATAAGCAGATGATTCCTCCAGCTGAAACTTTAAGAAAAACATTGCATGACTATAGAATGGTGGTAGAGAAAACGTAAGGGGCAAGACAGGAGTGACGCAGCAACTCCTTTTTAATTCTGTTTTTCACATTGAACTTCTCCCTTTTGGCTCTCCCTAACTTCTTAAAAATGTACTTGCATTTGTGTTTCGTTGCTGGCCCTTCTTCTCACACATTGCCAAAGATCAAAACATTTGCATAGACGTGAAGAATACTGACTGGGCATCATTTTGTTTCCCTTTGAACATAGCATTTAATCTACCCAAGCTTAGGTTAACAGCAAACAAAAGCTATGTGAGTGGACAGAGAAAACAAACACATTTCCATAAAACTGGAAAGTTTTATGAGAGACTATGAATCAGAAGGATTAAAATTACATGAAGTGGGTAACTCTCTAATCTATTATTCCTTTTAATGTTATTATGGCCCAAAACCCAGTATATGGTTAATTATAATTAGTCATGTGGACAGTGAAGAATCTACGTGAATATATTTTAATCTTGCTAAAATTAAACAGTTTGACTAAATCCTCAAAATAGGTATTCACCATTTCTTCAAGATCTTTTGTATGACCACAAATTGTGTATTATCCTATCAATACATTTTCCAAATTAAAAGTCACTTGTTTAGTACCTCTTTAGACCATTTATTCAATGCTTTCTACATAAAAAGCATTTTAAAAAAATTAAAAATTATGAACGTTAAAAGAAAATAAATGACTCATAAAAGTCCAGATTCTCTTTTTTTAAAAAAAAGATAAAACAGACATGGAAGTACCAAAAACCTGGAATGTCTGAATAGGATAGAAAAATGCACAATGAACAGGATTATTATTATTAGTTAGTCTTTAAAAGTGCCACAAGGATCCTTGTGGTATTATGACTAGATGTCCATGGTTATTCAAAAATGAGAGGGAGTTACTTACCAACCATTGCACTAACTTCTCCCGCCATCAGCAGATCCACGGTGCTGTTGTATAGATTAACATCAATTATACCTTTCCGAATAGTTTCTCCTACTTTTGCTCCCAGTAATACTGAGCCAGTGGTTTCAAAAATTGAAGCCAAAATGCAGGCCTGGCGCAAAGTGACCACACCAGAGCCCACAGCAGTCCCAAAGGAATTGGCAACGTCATTTGCACCGACTGAAAATGCCAAAACAAAAGCAATGATAAAACCCACAATGACCATCCACATGTACTCCTCCAATGCCATTTTTCCAGCGTGTACTTGCAAATAAACGTTTCCTCTTTGCTAATATTTAAATAGACCAAGTCGGAGGGTATTGTAAGGGATTTGCAAAGCAGATTTCTTGTAAACAATTCGTTCTCTCTGGAAAGTGCTGGGTAGTGAACAAACTGCTAACTGCTGATTTTCAAACACCTGTCAATACTGTTCCTTTGGCTGTGTTCAGTCAGCAGTGAAACACATTCCATATTTTGCTTCAAAACTGGTACTACTGCAGTGTCCTCTCCTGTAAGGGAAGAAAGATTTGAAGAGTCTGCAAAGCTTGCAACACCGTGGCCTTTCAGGAGCAAAGAAAGTATTTAAATCCATTAATGGGATCTAATTTTGGCATGTGACCGTGCTAACCATAAAGCAACTCAGACAAGATTAAAATTAGGTCAACTCAAAACCAATGCAAGTTCCTAGCATTATAAATGATGAAAAATTTCCTGGGTCATTTTGAAAGGATGCATTTTTAAAGTTTAGGATTTTTACATTCTAAGCGAAGAATGTGACTGGCCCTCTGAAAATGAGGCGGCATTTTTTGTTTCTTGCAATAAGCTAACAGCTTAGATACAGCCACCTGACTGGCCTTCCTCAGTGAAACTATGTGAATTTACACCAGTTGCAGGTAAGGACCTGGCCCTTAATTTTGAAAGCATTCAGTAAATGTTACAGGAGAAGGGATCCACAGGCCTGCAAATATTTAGCTATTGTTGCTTTTGTGTAGAGGGAATATTGCAGTCTTTTAGCCTTATGGTCTTCCAATTAGTGGAACATCATGGTGATTTTTCAGTGTTTATTCCCATGTACCTACACCCATAATGATACATATCCAGATCGCAGACCAGACATTTAATGAAAAGGTTAAACAGTAACAAAGGTAAGGTACTTTCCCTCCTAGATAAAGGTAGTTAGTTCATTGAACAGTACAATGTACTATTGGATTTATTATACTCAAATATACATTTTTCAATGGTTCTTTTGCAGCTTCCTGAAAGATTTCTGATATTCCTTAGCTCAAGTTTTACCTTGTGCTACTTCTTCAGCTTTTCCAAACAAGAAATGTACAGAAAGGAATGCATTTCAAGAGAGAAAAATTACACACACACACACACACACCACAAATTATGCTACCCCCATCTCAGTCCTTTCAAGTCCTTAAACCAAAGCTCAACAAAAGTGGATCGAAGTTAGGTGCCAGCAGTTTTATTTTTGGTCACCAGAGGGCGCTCTTCTGCTGCATTTCCACAGCAGAGCTAAGAGCTCAGCTACAAACCTTGGTCACCGTGGCAACCTGGTGCCCAGGTTTTGTCGAGCCCTTCCTTAAACTTTGACATTCACCTCAACAGAATGCATTATTGGCATTTTTATGAACGCTTTTTTAAAAAGCTTAGTCATCACCTATGTCAGTCACCAGATTTTTTCCCCTCTCCGATTATCATTATGAAGGGGAGATGAAGATCAGGAGCCAGATATAAAGAAAGATTACCCACCCACCTTCCAGTGACGAGTTCTCTGAGCTATGTGGTCCCCGTGGGTATTCCATTGTCAATGTGTATTTCATGCACCTGAGACTGGAAAGTTGCTAATATCATCATCCCTTGCTCCGCACATGCAGCCCGAGTCTCCTCATGCTCTGAATCAAGGGGACGGGAAGCGGTGTGAACTGACTGCTTCTCCAGTTCCTACTCTGCTATGAATATCTAGTGAAGGATCTCTAGCAGAGTCCTCAGAGGACCCAAGAATTCCAGTTATCATAAGGTAAGTAACCTTCCTTTCTTCTTCAAGTTGTGGCCCTATGGGTATTCACTGAGAGTGTGGCCTCTGAGCTCTGGCCAAGGTGCTGCTGGGTCCATGTGATGGGAGAGGGCCAGGGCCAGGATGGTGGAGCGGCAGCCACACTCCATGCCACCAACCAGACCCAGCTGGCAAATTGGATGAAAAGATCAGGCGGGCTGTGTCCAGCCCACAGGCCATAGCTTGACCACCTCTGATCTAACCACTAAATACTAACAACTATCTAAAAGTGAACTATTTACAGGAAAGGCTAGAATTGAAGTTGGAATGTTAGCAAAGCCACAGACACTGAGGATTTCCATCTCTGACCACAAGCAATAAAAAGGAGCTGGAAAGGTGGTCAAATCCATGCCGCCCTTTATGTGCTCAATTTGGAGCCCGAGGCAGCTCAGAGCCAATGAGTATTGGTTATAAAAGTTTTCCAGTCTCAGATACATGGAACACATGTGCCTACAGTGGAACTCCCATGGGGTCCCAGTACTCAAAAAAAAGCTATTATTTGCCACCTGAACTCAGTTGCTGACTAAGATGTGCTCATTTGCCTATGTGACCTGATTGATTGGTTGGCTTTATTCCACACCTCAGATTTATTAACCTTTGAAGAGTTAAAAGAGTTATTGTCTCATCAAGAGTTGGGATTTTCATTTAAATAACAATACACAGTAACTTCAGTAAGACTACCAACTAGAACTACCATGGTGCGAGGACCCACAGATGGTGATAGGACAAGGTGGAAATTAAAATTAAAGTAAAATTGCCATAACCTAAGAGGCCAGTATGACGCAACAGACATGAAGGGGAACCTCTGCTTCCTTTATCTACCATCACCGCTACAGCTTCTCACTGCTCCCTTCTCCTCCCGCGTCTACACCGTGCCTTGCTTCATAGTAGTATCCACATGATGGCGATGAGGACCAGTGGCCTTTATCTAGCAGTTCACATCATTCAGCCAGCTCCCCAGTATATTTAAGCAGCACTTCCTTGGGACACAGGTTGCGGAGGAAGGAAAGCACCCCCACATTCCACATCCAGCCCAAGCCCCCTCAGTCTTTCAGTAGCATCTTCACACAGAGCTTTCCAGCATTAGCCCCAATCCAAATTGTATCCATCAGCATAGCACCTTCATGACCCACAGTTTCCTTCTGTGACCCCAAAGGATTGCAAGATTGAGGTTACATGGAGAAACTTCAAATGGAGCTCCGTGGTGGAGAAAGTCTAAAACTCTGAACCCGTCATAAATGTCAGTGAACAGAATTAACAGAGATTTTGCATATCCATTGGATGTTGGCAGTTCTTGAAGAATAATTAATGGAAAATAACATGCCCACAATTTGGTAATTATTCTAACTGTATCACTAGGAAATAAAATGTACCTTTCTGGAAAGAATAGGAATTCTTTAAAGAATTCCAAATAGCTATTTTCTCTGTGAGAGAGGTGGGGTGGGGGTGGGGGGGGGGGGATTATTTCCCCCTACTCCAAAATGGCTGAACCATTTTTGCTCCAATTTTCCAGAAACATCAGCTCTTGGGCTCAGATCAAGCACCGAATGTTTTGGAAGGCTTTTT
This sequence comes from Pelusios castaneus, assembly GCA_007922175.1. Lineage (NCBI taxonomy): Eukaryota > Metazoa > Chordata > Testudines > Pelomedusidae > Pelusios > Pelusios castaneus. Next base: position 7,218,973 of record ML685884.1, on the reverse strand, counting down.
CTGATTGAAAACAGAGCATTAGGATGGAAAGTTTTATGTGCTTTGTGTACTGTGAGATTACACAACACTGCAAAATAGTTATCTGATTCTCACCTTTGTAAAGGTTTTGTGCTATGCCAGTGTCCAGCCAAGAGATCTGGTGGAAAAGGGGACTGGGTAGGAGCAGAGAAAGCCCATGAATATGTAGGCAGCAGAGGGGGAATTTGGAGGAAGTGTTTATGCTGCTGAGAATTTGAAGTTTTGCAGAACAGGTATGTTCTTCTGCTGCACAGCTGCCAAAGTGGAGACAGGACAGGCTAAAGGAAGGGTGGTTTCAGGAACTCCCCAGCTAGGTATGTGCCTGCACTATCGGTGTAGGGGGAAAGACTCTAGCAGTGCTAGCCCTAGCTGTGAAAGAAGAGACCAGCTTACAGAGTGCAGCTGTTTTGCCGTGCTGAGTCTGACCCTTGCCTCAAATTTCCATGGGCCTTCCCTATTGCAGGCTCACATGCCACACAGCAGAAGGGGCCTTACATTTATGCAGCTTTAATGATAGCAGCCATAGATCCATAGATGGGAGGCGCACGGGAAATGAGATTAACTGAAAGCTGTATATACCAAAACAAGGTGTCCAGTAGATAGCTACTGAGGCATTAAGCCCTTGGCCTTTTGCCTTCAACTGCCTGAGAAATAGCCCAGTAGCCTAACAACACTCCCCAAAGCTTGATGTACAGCCACTGGCGTATGGCAGGCTAATTTTAAAATCTGTAATGTAAGACAGTCTGGGGCGAGAGTAATGCAATGTCTCCCTCCGCTACAAAAAATAGTTTGCACCAAGGAAACAGTAGGGTTAAGGTTATAAAGGTCTTCTTGCCGACGACTGTATTTATTGTTAAATTTAACAGTATCATTTATTTTGAAATTTCTTGGAGGATCTGAGACAAGACTAGTAGATAGGATTCTGGACTGGGACTCAGAAGACCAGGGTTCAATTCCCTGCACTGCCACAGACTTGCAGTGCAACCTGGGCAAGTCACTAGTCACCCTGTGCCTCAGCTCCCCACCTGTGAGCAATGGTGAGAACAGCCCTGCCCTCACTCACTCAGATACTGCAGAGATGAGGTAGATACTGCGTACATAGGTACTATGCGTGGAGGTAGCCATGGAGCCTTTCTTCCCTTCACAACCATCCCCCGCAAAGTTTCCAGCTGTCCTTTATCCCAGTTTGTGGTCTCGGTGGCCACTCTCCTACTACAGAATCTGAAGTGGCAATAATAGCAACCAGTTTAGTTTGCACACTAGAAAGTGCTTTTAAAGTGACCTGAATGCCACATACTGCTGCATGAAAAGCTGTTGGGCTCTTAGGGAGGGGAAATTTCAAAACAGCTCCTTAAGCCCACGCAACACTTCGATCTGGCTCCTCTTCCCCAACCAGTTATTGCTTTGGAACACTGGCCTATGAGGCTGGGTAACTGTGTGTAATGGTGCTCTGGAGTTGGGTATCATTGCATTGTTCATTGTTGGATACCCAGAGCAGCAGTTCTGTTACAGAGGAGTTCCGTGTTTTGACAGAAAGTTCTGCATGCCATCCCTACGGGGTGGAGTTAAGGTTGCGCGGGGTGGGGCACTTCAATGTAATGTTCTCTTTGTATGTGATGAGACACCTTAACGAAGCACTTGCTGGTTTTCTAGCACTTGAGGGTTGTGAGGTCTCACCTTGTGGAAGGCTACAGGGAGCCGAAGACACCACTGAGATGGAACCACCTTGATTCCAGTTGAGTCTATGTGAATTTTCTTTGGTTTTTTTTCAAGCAAATGAATGAGGCAGACTGCTCCTGGTATGAATGAGGCAGACTGTTTCTGGTATGGGTTTGATGCTGCTACAGTGAGGACTGAGCAAGGAGTGGGAAAGGGCGTCCTGGCCTCCCATGTCACTGCAATTAGGACCCCACCCTTCACTTGGCTGGTAGCCCCAGTGTAATCCTTGAACTGCCCAGCCTTTCCTTCTGTCCAGCAGAGGATGTTAATCCCCAAACCCGGTACCAGGGAGGTACTGGGATTGTGTGACTCCCCATGAAGGGCATTAGAAAGTTGCTCAGCCCCAAATCAGTCCAAACTGGCCCCAAAGTCTAAAACAGACTCAGCAGGTTTCCAAAGAGCCAGAACAGGTTGCCAAGGTTTTTGAGTTGTCCTATGAGCTTCCAAACGATCGGAGGCAAAGTGGACCCTCTAATAAGCCTAAGGCTTGAGGCATGAGGGTGGTCCCAACACTTCTCATGAGGGTCCATGTGCCTTCTAAAGCTTGACATGGCACTCTCCACAAAGGTCTCAGAAACACAGCTATACTTGCCTGGTTCCCAGATGAGGGATAGGAAGCCTTAGGAGAAAAGAGTTCTGTCTTAAAGAGTTGCCATGCCTGCCACTTCAAGCAAGGTGTGGTAACTCACGATGCACGTACCTAACACATCCCCCAGTAAAACCAGAGATGTCAGACTTGACACTCCAAATTTTTCTAAGGTAAGAAAACATACAGAAATAGAAAAATACAATCCAAGCCTCCTTTTAACATCATGAAAGGGGAGAGGAAGGAAAAAAAGTTCATTCAAAAATAAATGTGTAGATCACTTTTAGGCTTACAGCTTCATCCTTAGACAACTAGGAGAGACCTTTTGTCTCTAAACACACACACACACACACACACACACACACACACACACACACACAGAGAGAGAGAGAGAGAGAGAGAGAGAGAGAGAGAAAACATCCGTGATCCTGTGAAACCTTCCCAAAATGTAAGACATTTTGGCCAAGGTTCTTTCACAAGCAAGCCAATGGCTGAACACAGAGCAGACCCCACAGAATGTTTCTTTCTACAGACCAACACAGGCAGCCTCAGCTGTTAGAACACCTGTTTGCACGCTAATCCAAAAGTCAGAGGTGCTCAATGTTGTTTTTGTGACATGGAGCAACAGCCCTGAAGCTGGGAGTGCTGAACTCTAGATCTTCTTGTGCTCTTTCTATGAAGTCTGAAAGCCTTTGGCCTAATCTTCCAATGCTTTGCACCTTGTGCTGTCATTTGTACCAGTATAGAGTGAGTTAAACTGTTACCAGATCAGCACTTTGCTCCTGGGAAAATGAACACACAGGCTGCAGGGCAGGGGAGATTCAGACTTCATGAATTGAGATTAGTAGGTGACCCCTGATTTCTCTGGGACTGAACAGCATAGAGGAGAAATTCCCTTCTCCTCAGAAATACAGGCACCATTCCTAGGGACCATTCCTATGGTATCTAGTTACTAGACAGAGTCCAAGAACAATTTGACAGGAAGAATATCTTTGAGGGAAGAAATTGCTTTTTTGGATTAAAGACATGGTCAGACGTTTTAGAAATTAAAACTCACTTCTGTTTTTTGTAACCAGATTCATGACTTTCAGAAAATTAATTATTTTCCCTTCTGCTATGACAACCCATCAGAATTATGTTTTACCTGAGTAAAGGATCTAGACAGACCTTCTAAAGAAATCTTGTCGGAAACCTGAACTTTGACTTTGACTTTGAATGAGATTTTTAGCCAGGAGAGTTACATCTAATGAGGATCTGTCAGAGCTGCTCCTTTTAAATTGAGAAGCTCTGTCTTATATTCTAATGATTGATTTAAGGCACAGCCTGAAAGGTCCTCAAAATTGCCAGGTGTCACTGACAAAAAGAAATGTCAGCTTCCTGCAAGGACCTTCCTGGCATCACTAACTTAGCTATGACTTCACTGAAAAGCTAACTTTAGTTATCTGCATTTGTGTTAAAGCCTCTCGAATTTTCCTAGCTCAACTTCCAGCAGCTACACTACAAAACAACACTTAAGCTACATAAAGGGTGGTTGGATTGGAGTAGAAGCACAGATTGTGCTAGCTGCTGATGAGCTAACTTGAGCTGTTGCCTGTACGCCTGGACAGGCCAACCAATTCGAGTTAAGAATAGGATGAAATTTAATAATGGAAATGCAAGGTGATGCATTTAGGGACAAAAGAAAATTTCCTGTAAGTTGGGGATGCATCAGTTGGAAGGGACGGAGGAGGAGAAGGACATGGGAGTACTGGTTGATCAAAGGATGACTATGAGCCACCAATGCGATGTGGCCACGAAAAAAGCTAATGCGGTCCTAGGATGCATCAGAAGAGGTATACTGAGTAGAGACGGTGAAAGGGACACTCAAACCCAAGTTCAGAGTCCAAGGGGTCAATCAAAGTACATTACTAACCAATGGCACAAAACAAATATGCTGCTTTAGAGAAACAAGCAACCAAAGAGTGAGACCCAACAGTGTGTCCTTTAATCTTCCCTCTGATGGAAACTAGGGCAGAATCTATTCAGACAGTGGCAAAAGTTAAACTCATATGTGAGCTTTGCTCTGCATTACCTCCCCCCACAACAGCTGATTGAGACCAATATTTTTTAATCTATTTTGCAAGAGAAGAGATGAATTACAATGTCTCTTTATAGTGAGATTATATTTAAAAAGCACTTTTTTCTGCTTGAATATTAGCAAACTTTAACGGGTAAATTTACCATTTCTAAGGGCAAATTACCAAATAGTGCTCTTAATAGTGCATGATAAAACATGCAAGACAACAGGATTTTTTTCCCCTGCAGTGTTCAAAACAGTAGGCATTATGTAATCATGTTTGATCTGCAATGAAAAGCAAGTTCACTTCTAGCTAACACTAGTTGAGAAGTCAAATCTTTGTACTTTGGAGTTTTTGGTAGATTATTCTAGACCCCTCAAACTCTTGTATTCAAGGAACGAAAATTTTATCTACAGATCACTGGACTTTGTAGAATCTAACAGATATTTCACGCCATCCTATTATCATCGAATACATCCTGTAACTGAAGATACAAGTAAATTAAATTCACATTAATAGTTATCTTCCCTTGCTCCTCCACAGGGCAGAACACTCACACACTATCTGTTTAAGCTGCAGATATGACATCCAGGACATGAAAGGTGGTATAATTCAAGTGGTTCTAGGCAAAGAACATCCCTATATGGCCCTGAATTACAGGCACAGCATTTGTCACAGGGCCAAGTATGATACAAGTTTTATGCTACAGGACAATAGAGGTGCCCTGACTTTTTTACAAAACAAAATCACCGTACACCTACAAGCAGCCAGAATATCAGCCAGTCCCTATTTCAGCTACAGCCTTCCTCTTAAAGTAATTATTTAAGGTCTTCTTAAACTTTACAGGCCAGCTATACTGCTGTTCATAGATTAACATGGGGACTGGGGGATCTGTCAGCTTCAGCTACTAAAACTTCCAGAGGATGCTTTCATTATTAGTTTCTACCATCCCCATCTCCTCCACTGAACCATTAAAAATACTCCCCCCGCCCCCACCCCGCAGCTAAAATATTTCTATACATACATTTTTATGATCATGTTTCTCGCCACAGTTCCTGTTCAATCCATACAAAACATTATGCATGGGCTATTTTGTTCTGTCGGTACAATAAATTCAGTGTTTTCAGAAAAGATTAACTGAAAATGCAAAGAGTGGTTATGTTTAAATAGTTATGTAAAAAGAATCAATTCACCCTATAAAGAAATAGGCTAGGAAAACAAACACAAGCAGCAACAAGCCCTTGTTACGCATTCCGTTTTAAATTAAAAATTGTTGTGGGAAGAACTGAGATTTCGTCCTGCTGCAAATGAACAGAAACTTCCATTCATCAAACTTTTTTCTTGTCTGACACAACAGACGTTAGTTCCAAACAAGTATTTAAGGGTACCAAAAATAGACTTTGTAAGAGAAACACACATCTTGAAAACTCACCTAATGTTCACCTTGAAAGAGAAAGAAGAATTAATTTCGTTTTTCAAGTGACTGCTCTCCTGATCGTAAATACAGTCGTGAAGTGTAAAATAAATATCACATTCGGTACAGCCACAACTGAACACATGAACTTCTATTGAGCGAACAGTTCTATAACTGACACAGCAGCACCTCGATAAAATTAACTACAACACAGGAGAGCAGCCGAGACAACACTGACAAGCATGAACGTGTGTCCAGGGATTTAGTCACAAAGTGAAAATCTGCCTCCTCATAAGTTATTATGCTGGGGGCGGGCAGTGATAAGACACAACACAGAGTCATGATTATATTAACTGTACAACCAATAAAGCTCATCTTAAAAGAAACAATGTTCTCTTCCATCCTCACCCCTTTTGAAGCACTTGTACAGACTTTTTTTTTCAGGGGAGGAGGGGGGAGACAACAAGCTGCTGTTTGGATTTTTAGCACGATCAACTAGTTTTAAAAAGTTACAAGTCTGCTATAAAAGTAGGATCAAGTGCCTATTTATTTCAAATGATGAGAACTGCCTTAACAATACTACAGAGATGTTTGCTGCTGCGTAACTTTATTAACATGAGTAGCAGTCCCATTGGCTTCTATGGGACTACTCAGAGTGCATAAAATTAAGCACACAAGAATTTTTACAGGACTGAGGCTAAAGCAGATAAAACTTTGTTATAAAATTTCATATTTAAACATTCAATCAATATTCCTTGACTCATTTTCCTACAAATGAAAAACAGTCCTATGCAATTGTAAAATTTAATTTTTCCTCCTAAAAATGCACCTGCTTTAATTTTATAAGATATTCGCATTACTATTTTCAGTTTAGCAGACAATTGCTTTATTTCTATTAGAAAGCTATTTACTGTAAGATTTCAATCATGATTTCAGAGAGAAAATCTGAGAGTGTTCAGGTTTACCAATAAATTATGTTCTAAATTGAACATTTTGATCAAAACATTTAGAACTGACATATTTATGGTCTTAGTCCATATCTGGGTGTCTAAAAAGTGGCCTAATTTATAAAAGTGCTGAAGGCAAAGAGATTTCCAGGTGCTCAAGACTTCAGGAAATCAGGCCACTGATTTAGATGCCAGTTTTGAAACTCTTGCCCTTAAAACATTTGAATAAGGTATCTTTCCTAGCAAGGAGTGTTTAGACATTTCTAAACTGATTGCCCAGTCCTAGGTTAACTTGAAGATCATAGTCGCATGTGTGTAATTTAGTGAATCTGAAAGGTGGCCATTCTTTACAAGTAGTCTCATACATATCAGCAAGTCTACAGTGTCTTTCACATAAACAATTAGTAGGGTAAAACTTCAGTTACAAAACAACAGTGGTCTCAGCCTAAAGTCAGAGATAAAATTAGTCCTTTCTTCCTGCCGCATAGACAACATAGCATTTTGGAGCTTGAATATAATTAAGGCAACTAAGCTTGCATTAGACTTGATAATTCAGTTAAAAAGTCACTTCTTTGTATTTGGTTGTAGAGTTTTTCCTTTTGATTCTGGAATAATTGATGATTGTGCTCACAAGTGTCCGGTGTGAGAAAGCAAGAAGCACTTGGCATTTTCCTGCTGCTATTTCCATACCTATTATGTGACAGTTTTAATAATACAGATCAGGATTCAATCCTGCAGATTCCTACACATCTGAGTAAGCCCTAATGAAGGGGCTACTCATGGTTGAATGCACTATCACCAGCAATGTTTGTACGATTGGGCCCCAGGTGTGATGAGGGAGGGAATGCAAAATGCCCACGTTTTGGAAGTCTTTAGGATGTAAAGACAGAGGTGGATTTAAAATATATTCTTCCTGTTTACCACTGCTGACTTTTGACATCTGCCTTGGTAAAACTCCAGCTTACATCCATCTTGAAGTCTCATTTACCTCTTTTGTTGCAGCTGTGAAGTGAGAATTTCCCAGAGTGAAATTACAAACCCAACCTAATTCTCCCAAACTCCCACTCATCTCTCAGTAAAAATGAAGGAATGCACCCAGATACAGAGAGCTAGGTCACTTACAAGACTTTCCTATGTCTGGTAACAGATATATTTACTGCTGATCAAGAAATCAGGACTTCCAACCCCATGAAGTAACTCAGGCCCAAGAGTGCAGTTGTCTGGGGTTTGGGCTGTGTTTTTTTGAAGTGCAACTTTCCACAAGCTGACCCTGCCACAGATGTTATTTTAGCCTTCATTTTAAAGTGCAGAGACAAAAATATCTTTAAACTTCTATATCAAAGAAAAGTAAACATAGTGAAAGGAAATATCTTAAAAGTTTTTGTTCTGTTTAATCAACATTGTGGACCTCAGTCATGGGAAAACTCAATCCTGGGAAGGTTTTCCATCACAGTTAAAATATGAGCATGTTATCTAGCACACCACTAAAGAAACAGGCAAAGGAAAGAATAAAAACAAAAAAATAATATGAGGAACAGATCTGAGCATAGAACAACCACTTAGTTCCCATCAAAACTCAAATATCTAGCCCATTGAAAGAGAAAAGGTTTTGAGAGAGTCTTCATCAGGTCCATCTATCATAAATTCCTCTAACAGCTCATTGTTCTAAACAAGATTCAACCATGGCATCTAAATTATCTTGTAATTTAGTCAGAATCAACAAGAATATATTTCCACCTTCCAAAATAATCCAGAATTGTGAAAACAGTAACCCACAATGTGTGCTCAATTCTGGGGAAATTTGTGTTAATAATGGGAAACACATTGGGCTTTGCAGAGAACTTTATCAAATTCAAGACACAAACTTCTTCATAGACTAATACAAAAAATAAATAAAGAAGCTACTGACTGCACCCTCTCCTAATCTGCTAATCCTAGGATTCTGCTAATGTTTGAGTTTTTATTGGGATTTCTCTCCCCCTCAATCCCCCCCCCCACTCATAGGGATTTTCTCTTCCTATCCCATAGTTCCTTCTCAAGATACGAGAAATAAAATCATACAAAGTCCCTCACTTTTAAAGCTCTCTATAACCAGTTAAGCTTTAATAGAGATCTTAAAAGAACAAAAGTAACAAGGGTGCCTGGCGGGCCTCAACAAGGTAAGCATCATGAAACAAGGAAAGCTGGGAGAAACACCAGCAACAGATAGAGCCATACAGAGACATGGAAAAGTTCAGGTTTTCATGTTCCAGTCTAACAGAGGGTAGCTAATTGTTTTTAATGTACTGGTTTGTGTGGTCAGTAGCTGAAGAATTCTGAAAAGGTTTTAATATTACATCAAGAGTAACATCTCAGAATGGACGGTTTATGTAGATGTTTATATGGCCCCATCACTGTAGGATGGAATTGTCTCACATTATCTGAGAGCTATTAATAGGTCACTATATCATATAGAGTAATATGGATAAAACGGGTATCAAAACCCTAAAAGCAGACACTTTGAATCCAATTATAGTATAGCAGTTCAGCTGCATGGGAACTTTCATTGTTTCTTTATCTGGGAAAATAATACAGGTTTAGAATAAAGTTGTTGGCTAAGGTGGTGAGTCTGGATATACTGTTCATTACAGCATCTAAAATGCTCCTTTCATAAACTGTACAACCATTTCCAATACATTAATACATTCGTGTAATAACATGTATTTACTTGAAAGTGAAATTATATCTGATTTTTGAAATTATATTAATTAAGGAACTATACCTATCAATGACCAATCCCAAAAGCCAGGCATTTAGTAGTCATCATGACTAAAAACAACTAACAATTTATTAAGGGTAGAACACCATCACAATTACATCGTTTTCTTCAGATTAGAAAGACCAGCAGATTTGTTATGCACCTCCATCAGAAACACTATTCAACACAGATAGCTGTACTAAACTTTTAAGGTTTTAAATGTACATATTGATTATAAACAATGAGTCTAATTACATGATCATAACACATTAGGCAATATCATGCATAGCATGAAAACCACAATCTTTAGATAGTGCAGAACATGGCTAGCTGTTTATTTGGAGACGCTTTGTACAGGGGCCAAGAGATTAACAATAATAACCAACAGTTATGGTTCTGTATAAATGACCTGATTTTCAGAAATCCTGAATGCTCAACAACTCCCCACCTAACATCAGTGGGAGCTGGGGGCATTGTGACTTTAGAAAATCATTTTATTTTATTCAAAACCCAAACTTTAGGTTATTTTTTAACCTCTTGGCCAAAGTATTTAGCAGGACTTCATATCATACCTGTGCTCCACAATCTCCCAGGGCTTCCCAATTAATTTTGAGGTACAATTCAAGGTAATGATTTCAACTTCTAAATCCCTATATGATTTAGGCCTTGGCTACTTTAGATCCCCTCTCTCCCTATGCCATCCTATGGCCATTGGAGTCAGCTCAAGTGCCAAAGCAAACAGTTCCTTTGTTTAGATGGGAAGAACCTGACCACAGGCATTGCTCAGCAAAGCACACACCTTCAACTTTTGGTGACACAAAGCCAAGTCCATTGGCCTATGTAGCACAGGAATAAGCTTATCCTGTTTCCCCAGTATCTTGAAGATGATCTGGGATTTGAGAGGAAGGGAAGTTGGGAAGTAGAAGTTCCTATCCTTTTGTGCTAAACATTTTTAGAGGATTGATAACTAGGTTAATTTTTTTTTTTTTTTTTTTTTTACATTTATTTGATATTAACATACCCCTAGAGTACTAGACAGGAACCTTTTATAAATTAAGTATATTGTGGGGCAAACAGAATGAAGGGACTGGAGTTTTTCCTCCCTTAATTTTAAATGTACTTTTATAATATTTTGTATTACAAATTGCTTTATCAAATGCAAGCAAAGCCCTGCTATGCCATGTTCTGTAACTCATGGATGCTGAAAACTTTTCTCGGAATTCAACGTGTTCCTATAAAAAGAAAATCTGTTTCCAAAATAAAAAAGAAGCAGCTATCCAATTATTAAGAAAAATCTCAGTACAGTGAACTCATGGTTTTTTTAGGAGTGAACTCAAAGGAAAGTCTGGATTGTATTAAAGACACAGATATGAGTTCTATTTTTTTAAACTTCCAGAACAGAGAAACAAGAAGTCTTATAATTCATGGATGAAGGGGAAGAACAACAACAACAAAAAATAAGAGTTATGTTCTGTTTGTGCAATGTCCTCTCTCAGATCCTGCAGTCCCTGCTTCCTCCTATAAAAGACTGGATCTATATTTCCCTCTTCTTTGCCCATGCTCTTCTCACAGGGGTGGGTCTCAGAAACATCCAATGCCTGAAATGAAAACTTGGGCCAACTTCTTAAATTTCTGACTCTTCTTCATCCCGACTCATCCAACAGACTTCCATTTCCAAGAAGCTCCTCATCATCAGACCTGTATCTCAAGAAGCAAAACAGGAAACATCACAGGGGTGAAAAAAAGAAAGATGAACAACAACTTTCCTCTGTGTCTTTAATAAAATCCTAACTTTGATATGAGGTCCTTTTAGGAAAAAGGAATTTTATTTCAAAGCCAAGTTCCAACAGTGCCAGTGTTAGGGTCACCAGTACAATTTCTTAATTTGAACCTCTCTCCACGATAATAGGGGGAATGGGAGGAAAGCTTATGCTATACTTATGTTCCCTGGAGGCCAGGGTTCATTGTGAAAGCCTCGATCTAATCTCAAGCAGCCAATTCATCTTAAAGAAATTGCTGCCCCATCCACTGCTGACTGAGATTTAAATTCTGACTGTCCAGATTCCATTTGCAGGAGTCTCAACATGATCTAGAGTTCTAAACCACAACTATAATGGAAAACATTTTACACAACCCCAAAACACAAATCTTTCCTCTACATTTCCCCACTGCATTTTTTCTTTCTAAGCCTGTCTTCTAGGTGGAAAGAGTTCTAGGGTACAGACGTCCTCAGATTTGTATCTTGTAAAACACTGATGCAAAAAAAATACATAGCTACCACCCAAGCATATAGTCCATTGACTTTAGAGTAATCTCACCATGAATTACAAAGGATTGTATTATTCTGGTGAAGTCCACATCCCAAATTAAGTGTCATAAGCTTCTGGTCTTTTTGCTAGAAATTCCCCTAATCTACCAACATAGCCCTCCGTTTTATCTCAGCTGGTTTACTCTCCCAAGTCCTAAGACCAAGGAGGCCCAAAACTAGATTGCAGCACTTTCCCTATCCAATGACTGGAAAGAGTGAAGATGAGTGTCATCCAGAGACAGGAGACATCACAGCCTGAATTTCCTTGCTGTCTCACACATGCACTGAACTGGAGGGGATGGTAGACTAGAACTCTGCAATGTCTCCAATCACAAATCCCTCAAGGCAGCTGAGCAGTCACCCAAAACTGTTCTCTACTGCTTTCACGGAGAACAGATCAGACACTAAAGCAATTCTATCTGTCCCTACTAGGGGCAAGTCCATCTTTAAACACATCCCAGCACCAAAATCTCATAACACATTGTGCCTTATCAGCTGCCATCCAAATACCTACAATTCCAACTCCCTTGGGTATAACATCCTGAGATTAAATACAAATCCCTCCTTCCCTCTTTAATCCATGTAATGATAGCATCTAGTCCCACAAGGACACCTTGTCTCACAATGGGCTACGAGATCAACCCGCTCCAAATGAAAGAGCAATTATGTCAGTTCCTCTTACACCTGTAGCAAGGAGGGATGGGAATGAAGATGGATTCTCACTCTCTATTGCCAGAGGGCTTGAGTTTTGACCCTTGTAGATTACAGTAAATGAGGTGGTTCAGGACTAACATTTGGATGGACACAGAAAGAAACCTTGTGATCTGTCCCCAGTGTCCTTTCCTGGGGGCAGCTGAGAATCTGCTAGAAGGAACTCAATAAGTCACAAGTCCCCAGTGTTGAGGGCCATACAACCACCCAGGTTGAAACAGATCTGCTGTGCAGGAATTTTGTGGATTTCTCAAGAACTCCAGGCTCTCCAGAGTGGTTTTTGTCAAACAGACTTGTGATACAACCAACTGCGCCTACATCAGCATGTTCTCTAGCACATAACATGCTGGCAAAGAGGGTTACTACAGATTTTATGGAGCAGAGGTGGGCAAACAGTGGACTAAGCAGCAAAAGTCATCATTCCAGCAGAACTTGAGGCCTTTTTACCACTGGACCAAGAGGCACCCTTTCCTCAGGTTTAACCTCACCACCAGTCTTTCTGCATCATGGTGTACCTTAAAACACGGATCTTCCACTATGTTAAATAGTTTGCATAAAGGGAGAAACTAGTATATCTACATTTTATCACTGGCCATTGGTCACACTTGCTTCCTATTCTTTTTTAGCACCTCAAATAAGTTGCTTACCGAAATGATCTAATTAAAGTGGTTTTTTTTAATTGCTATCTTTACCTGCCTCAGTGGACACAGATGTGCCTGTCTGTATCCAAGAATCTCAGTGGACATAGCTATGTGTGCACACACGCATGCATGTAGAGACAGTACAAGATATCCAAATAGATTTTTCAAACGTATGTGGAGAGAGAACCATAAGAAGTATCTAAGGATTTTGGAACAGCTGAGCCCAAATAAACAAGAACCACAAGACTCTGCCCATTACCTTAAAGCTTAGACCTTTACTGATGTTTTTCAAGGAAGGGAAATAAGTAATTTTTGCTTACTAGGGGGCTGTGACCAGCTTCAAACCTCATTGTTGTACCAATACTGACAGGAAGGTCCTCTAGCTCAGTAAAAACTGCTGGAACTATTAGCTGTATGAGTGTGGTCTGCTTTACTATTACTATCAAAAGAGCAACTCCTTTGTCTTCTGGCCTTGCTGAAATCCCTAACGTTGGACAGAACACCCTTTAAAGTAAGTTTGTGCTTCAAATAACAAGGGTGTGTTCTTGTATTTCTCGATCTCCTTGAAAAAAAACTAGTTGGCAAAAAGCAGCCTGCTTGCATGAGATCCTAATATTTATCCATATGCTGTATATTACATGTTTGTATTGCAGTAGTAGCTACAGCAATCCTGGGCTCCATGGTTATATAAGATGTTAGCATTAACAAGAAAGCAGGTAGTCCTCTGGACCCTTTCTTTTAACCCCACTTTGACAAAAGTTGTAATTTTTCATTTTAAAAAAAGACAGAAAAGTGAGCGTACAGCATACAATAGTTTGCCTTGTAAACCTTCAAGGACCTCTCTCAAACCTTCTCATAGGAAGTCTACCAAGATAGGATATCTTAGCAGATTGTGAGAACTGCCACTTCGGATCAGCCTTGTGGTCTAACTTGTTTATCATCCTGGTTCTGACTCTCACCAGTACCAGATGCTTCAAAGGAAGATACAAGAAATCCTGTAGTGGACAATGATGTAATTTACCCAGAGGAGAAATTCCTTCCCAACCTCATCAATTAGTATGAAGATTTATCTCCCTAATTTATATTTAATCCTATTTAATACAACTCTGGGTGTTCTCATTATCTATATAAATATCAAATCCTCTTTGGAAACTCACTGAGCTTTTGGCCTCAGTAACATCGTGTGGCATGAGAACGCATTGTGCATCATGTTTTTAATGTGTTGCTTTTCAATTTCATTTTGTTCTTGTAGTGAGAGAATGGGTCCAGCAATTTATCTTCTTTATTCCGTACTTCATTCAAAGTCTCCCTATGCTTCTAACAATTTTCCATCACCCATCACTGAAGCCCTATATTTCTGCTGTATATATTTGTGGATTGGGTGCCATGACTGAACACCATCTTTCAGGTGGGTGTGAGCCACTGGTCTATACATAAACAGCCCACTCAAACTTCTATATCATTTATAGAAGCCTCTAGATATAGACACATTTGCCTTCTTTTCCTACATCTCTGATTGAGTAACAGATCAGCCTAAATCACTATACTCTTAAGGACTGGCAACCCAAACTGGGGTCAAGTGAAATATAATTCCTCCTACTCTCAATCCAGAAGAAGCTGATGCCTACATTTATGAGGTGAATAGAAGGTTGGCATTTATTCAACCAATTGCTTCTCCCTCTATATCCACTCATAAGTTCCCCTTCCTGCTCCCCCCATTCTGTAAAGAGAGGAGCTGCCATGCTCTTCTGCTGTATCCTGTGTTTTCTAGCATACCCCTAGCTGATCTAGAGGGGCTGATTAACAGCAGCAGGGCTGTTTACCCTGACCAAGTTCTTGGTGACGTAAGGAACTATTCCTCTGCAGCACACAAGAACGGTCTGCTTTGTTTTTATAGGTAACCACTGCTGCCCTATGAACTCTTGGACAGTTCTACTTGTGCCATCTTGATACTCCTCTTCTCCTCAAAGAGGGACAAATCTTAGACAAGACCATTGTTATGGACATCAATTTTTCCAAGTCTTATCCGATTGATTTATTAGGGTTTATTTAGCAATGGCTCAGCTATGCACCAACTTCTAACTCATCACCAAAAGACGGAAAATCTCTGCAATTTTATTTAACGACTTTACGGCTGTTTAACCTGATAGACATAGGTAAAGAGGGTAAGTAAAGCCTGTCAAGAACCCCTTCCCCTAGCATATCTTCCCCTCTCCAAAAAAGAATCTAACTCCTCTTCTTCTGCCAGTCCTGTCCTTTCTTCTTCCTAAACACTACAGAAATGGATTTGGGAACCCTAGAGCAGCTCCCAATTTTTGTTCCTAACCTAAACGTTCTATTGAAGTTGAACTATAAAAATGTGCCCTTTCCGTGCTTATGTTTTCTATATGCTGTGAGTAAAATTATTTGCTAAGCTACTGCTTGATTATATAACTAGTGTCTCAAACAAATTTCGATGTTGCTCATCATGGCATGCAGCAATATCTGAATATAGTAAAGGGGTAGTTCAAACTCACTTACTGCTCCATGTTAGTTAAAGTTCTTAACAGCTGCTCTATTCATGGAAAGACATCTGAGAAATACACCATAAATAAAATGATCAAATGGAATCCCCTTGCACAACCAGCGAACATCTTTCTACCCAGGAATTTAGACTTCACACCCCATACTGTCAGTCAAAAGCAAACTACAGTCTATTCTTGCCAGATGAGACAGGCAATATTTTAGTAAGTATCCTCTTAGTGTTCAATTCTCTCTAAAGATAACTTTCTATTTTGAATTATGAAAAAGAATAATGTTTCTAGGATAATAAACATTAAGTGAGTGTTACATTGTAGAAACCATCACTAATGCTCTGCGGAAAGGGGAAGTCAGCCTACAAAGCTGCTGACTAGGACCTCGACCTGCCATGCACATGCTTCATTTTACACGTGAGTGTACTCCCACGTGTATCGTTAGGCAAGTCTGTGTTTGCAGGAGGACTGGGGCCCAAATCAGCATCTTAACGGTACTACCCATATGTACAGTTAAGCATAAGTTTATGCAGGATCTAAGTTAGTATTTTGCTTCTGCTGCTTCAATTTCACTAGTTTATCCTAGTTTTAAATCAGTCCCCCTCAGCTTTCACCAACACTAAACCAATCCTCTTACAATGTGCGATTCATAGACCTCTGCCAGGGAGTTGTGGGTTTTTTAAAAGGGAAGCGTGGGTATAAATGACAAGAATACTGAATAAGTATTTGAAAAATGGGAGATTTTTCAGTTTTGAAAAGGTTAACATGCTTTGCCGCTGCGTAGCCTAAATTAATAAAAAGGGATTGGCTCAGAAATTTAAAATGTAGTTTATTGTTTTTCTAATTGAAGATTGGTTCCTTTGGCCATTTGGCAAATCCCTTAGTCTTGGAGTTCAGAATTATTTTGATTAAACTCTACCACCACACTGGATTTTAAACATTCCACACGAAGATCAGGTAAAGAGCTAAGCCTTCATTCTTTTAAAAAGCCTAGCTCCAAACTCTTTGTCTTGCCTAATATCCTTCATGAAGATTGATAAACCTCCCTAGTGCTTGGCTAAGTGCTCCCCACATACACATGGGTAGAAGCAGCATTCTGGATTCCCCCATCCCACAGCAGCCAAAGACCTTCATTTTTTTCTACTCTTGGCAACAGGATCTTGCCTTCCTTACACACCCTCTGCCAGAAAACAGCAGCAAAATCTCCCCTCCCCCCCCCACTCTCCTTCACAATTCCCATCAAACATCTGTCCTAGGCTTCAGCAGCTCTGCCAATAGTGCCACGACGCTTTCAGTGCCTGCCCTGCACCATTCTTCCAAAGTGAGAAGAAGTCACCAGAGAGGTCAGCAGAAGTGTTTGCACAGCATTCAGTATCTGTTGATGAAACACCCTCTCCCCCATTTTATACACTTTTAGAGTTAGATTGCAGATGATCTTACCTCCACTCTCATCGACCTGAGGCACCGAGCAGCAGCCTTGTCTCAGGTCCACATCAAAGGTTGCATCCTCAGTTAAAGAACCACCATGTCAGTGAACCAGATTACAACATAAGGGCTCCCCCTACCATGCTTAAAATACAGTCCAATTATGTAATATAGCTAGAATAGTCTTTTACGTATTTCTTCAAACTAAGGGCATGATTAAACTGAGACTAGGGGTGGTCAGTCTTGTAGCCAGGTCTTCTCCCATTACTGTTCTTGCAGTGCATCGGGCCAAAGACAAAAGGGAGATAATGCTGCTGTTTCCCTACCACAAAAGCAAATTGCCCCTCTGTGGAAGGCATGCAGTGATACTGCCTTCAGTCCCTCACATAAGGCAGGTAAGCAGTGGCAAACTCTTCAATCCTCTCCTGCAGAGAGGCTGAGCAGCACACCATCCCACCCTGTGTAAGGGCACAGAATTGCATGTTGCCCCATGCCTACTGCACTCCTGAGTGCAGCAAGATTTTAAAAGAGGGAGTCATGCTTCAGGAAGCAGAGAATCATGAGACCTTGACAAGCCATCCTACTGATCATACAAGATTAGGCTGATTTACAAGAGGAGTAAAATGGTGCCTTGCACAGTCAACTGGGCTTCTGGTTAGCTGGGCTTCTGGTCAACCCTGCCCATTCATGTACACATGTAAGTAAAATTATCTAGTTATAAAAAGATTCATAACAGTGCATCACCATGACTAATAATTTAGGGTTACAAAGGAGACTTGCAAGGAAGGCATCCTGGGGTGAAGGCATTAATATTATTTATTTGTAATTCTTAGCTCATAAGAGCCCCAGTCACGGACCAGGACCCCACCGTCATAGGTGCTTCACAAACACAATAAAAAAAAGTCCTTGTCCCAAAGAGCTTACAATCTAAGTATAAAACAAGAGGCAACAGAGAAATGCAGTCAGTAAACCACAAGACAGTACTGTGCAGCATGATAGGTGGTGGTCTTACTAGAACTGTCTTCCCACTTTCAGAGCTTCTAGTGTTGTTGGGCAGTGCAAGTCACCCAGAGGTTTCTTTTGTGGTTCTCACAATGTATCATGTGGATGTCTTAACGCCAAGTACTGATAGAGTTTAGCATTCCATAAGTAATACATCACTGGAGCTCCTGGGCCATATCGTGATTTTTGTGTGGCTTCAGACATAGTCTCACGTGGAATTCTCATAAGCAAACTAAAGAAATGTGGTCTAAATTAAATTACTATACAATCAATGGTTCAATGTCAATTAGGAGAGCATATCTAATGGGATTCCACAGGGGTCAGTTGTTGGTTTGGAACTAGTCAGTGTTTTCTAATGGCTTGGATAAGGGAGCGGAGAGCACATTTACAAAATACGTGGATGACACCATGCTAAGTGGGACTGCAAGCACTTTGAAGTAACAGGATTAAAATTCAAAACAACCTGACAAATTAGAAAACTGGTCTGAAATCGACATGATGAAAACCAGTATGTGCAAAGTACTACACTTAGGAAGCAAAAATCAAATGCACAACTATGAAACGGAGAATAACCAGCTAAGTGGTAGCTCTGCTGAAAAGAATTAGGGCTGTGGTGGATCACAAACTGAACACGAGTCAACCACGTGAAATAGCTGTGAAAAGGGCTAATGTTATTCTGGGGTGTATTAATAAAAATGTCTGACATCAGATTATTGGAGGTAATTGCCCTGCACTACTCAACATTGGTGAGGCCTCTCCTGGAGTACTGTGTCCAATTCTGGGCATCACATGCTAGCAAAGATGTGGACAAACCAGAGAGTCCAGAGGAGAGCAATGATCTAAGATTTAGAAAATCTGACCAATGAGAAAAAGTTAAAGTTTTAGTCTTAAGAAAAAATGACTAAGGGGCAGGGCTCGACAAAATTGGCTCCCAGCTAGGTGCCAGCAGTTTTATTTTTGATCATCAGAGGGCATTCCTCCACTGCATTTCTGCAGCAGAGCTAGGAGCCAGGCTACAAATCTCAATCACCATGGTGACCTGGTGCCTGGGTAAGGCGGGGGGACAAAAGAGTTCAAATATGTTAAGGGTTGTTATAAAAGGGAGGGTAATCAATTGTTCTCCACATGCGCAGAACACAAGGTAGTGAGCTTACTCTACAGCAAGGGATATTTAGGTTAGATATTAGGGAAAACTTTTTAACTATAAGTATACAGTTAAGCTCTGGAATAGGTTTTCAACAGCAGTTGTGGCACCCTGCCATCACTGGGGATTTTGAAAAACAAGTTGGACAAACACCTTCAGAGATGGTCTGGGTCAGTGGTTTTCAAACTATAGGTCGGGACCCAGTACTGGGTCGCAGTATCCCCTGCTGCCACTGCTGCAAGACTGGAAGGCATTGCTCAAAGATATAATTGTTGGGTTGTGGACATAAATAATTTTTTTCAACTGAGTCCTGAGGAAAAAAATGTTTGAAAACCACTGGTCTAGGTTTACTGTGTTCATCCTGCCTCAATATAGGAGGCCAAATATGGCGGCCTCTTGAGGTCCCTTCCAGTCCTACAAGTCTATGACTCCACATTTTCATTAGGTCTTCAATAGACTTCACTGGAGATATGCCAATTTACAGCAGGCTGAGGATGTGACCCTATTAATTTTAGTGAAGCCTGAAATATGTATTTGGATCACAAGGGCATATTTCAATTATCATAATTGCCAGAGTTTATTAGAAAACCTATAGCTCCAGTGAGGTTTTCAACATGACTATGCTCACAAACAATACAAATGTGTTACACCAGACATCTGCAACGTCATTAAATTTATAAGCTCTGTCAGCAGAATTTGGGAAAGCACGAAACTAAGCAAAACCTCCCTATATTTTAGTTATGACCACAAAAATTATTTTCTACTACTCAACTAACAGAAGTGCTTAAGCACTTCTGTTAGTTGCTAAAATATAGGGCGGTTTTGCTCAGTTTCGTGCATCCCCAAATTCTTCTGACAGAGCTTATAAAGTTAAGACTAATTAAGATTCTAGGGCCACATTTTCAGAAGAGCTCAGCACCTTAACAGCTCCCATGTAGGCACCTAATTAAGTAGCCATATTTTCAAGACCCTCAGCAACCAAGAGCTCCTCTTGAGAGCAGCAAGAGCTACCGGACACAGAGCAATTTTGAAAAATGTGACCTAAAATTTACAGTAACTAGCTAATGTTTATAAAATACTTAGAATGAAAGCATTACACTTGTTAAGTATACATCATTTACTTTACGTTGTTGCTTTTAGCATTTAAATCAATATTCTCAAACTGACAGTCTTATTTCTTAAAAAAAACAACTTAAGAGTTACGTGCAGTATTCCTCATCTTCCGACACCCAATAACTAGCAAAAGAAAAATTAAAAACCACGTGCTGCCAAAATCCAGAAACATCAATGTTAGATTTGAACAAAACCAGACTATGAAAACTGTCCTTTACATGCTTTCTTTGACTATACAGCACTTCCATCTAGATTCCATAAAATCTTTCAAAATAGGACTAAACAATCTAACAGGAAATCTAATGCTCTGTCTCTATGTAACGTTCTCCAAAAAAAAAATACAGCTTTTGTGAAAACTGGCACGTATTTTTTAAAAGATCACAAATTTATCCTATCCAACACAACTAACTAGTAAGAATTAAGTTACATGAAGATTAGTAATGAGGCTTCCTGTATGTTCTTATTAGTCAAGCTATTATGAATTGATGCAGGAAACTTAAGCTATTACCATACACTAAGTTCTTATGTAAGTCCCTCTGCTGGTATAGATCTTTATTACCATGAAAGTAACTACTTTTTTTTTTTCATAATCGATATGGAGAATTTACTGATTAATGTTAAGGACACCTTACAAAAGTACCATTTAAACTGTACATGCTTAAAAGTTGCATTCGGGCTCCTCTGTATGCATTATTAAGCTTAGACCAGTAGCTTTACCTCATGTCTACACCACTATCACACATCATTAAATATAATATGGAAACCAAATGGAGTGAATGATTTCCTACAATTTAATGTAGCATCTACCTAACAGCAGGGGAGAGGGGGGGGATATATAACCATTTCTTTCATTCAGAATTCAAGCATTTTTCACAAGCTACTCCAAGAATTTTACTCTAAGATATATGTATTCTGGACAAGGTAAGATTTCTCTCCTCTTGCTCTACCTTAAAATAACTAAACTATCTTGGGTCTTCAGAGTAAATGCTGTAAGAACTAAACCTAATCTGCCTTTAATATTTATACCCTGATTCCAGGAAAACAAACATAGCTTCACACTGTTTCAGAATTTCCGAACATTTCACAATTGCTTCCAGCTTGATTTAGTAGGAACATGGAAAATTCTCAGTTATTGTACATAGAAAGATCATTTTGATTAGTAAATAGGAAAAAATTAAAATATTTTATTAATGAATATACAAGGAGTATTAGAGATTGTTGATAGACATAGCTGAACTTATACTTTACAAACTAGAGAATACAAAGACAGGGACTCCAGTTTTACGAACTATTTTTATAATTTAAAATATATAACATAATAAAAATAGGGTCTACCCCTGGATTCAACAATTTATATCTCCGTCTGTCAATCAGTTTTCTTCACTGATGATGGTGAGAAACTTCTGATTTCCATTATGGTGGGATATGTAAAATGTCACAGGAAAGAAACATTCAGACCTCTCTGCTTGTGTGACGTTGAGTCATCTTCTGAAGCGATATTAAAAAGAAGTATCCGCAGACCCAGTGGATATTTGGATTCAGTTACTTTATTGTGCACAGTCTGTTAGAGATTTAACTATTGCCTGCGCATGCAACACTATTAACAACTAAAGATAATCATTTCAGTAGTCTCCACTATGTTAACTTTGAGAGCTCACATTCTCTATCCCTTCCCACTCACCCAGGAACCATCAGATCTCTTTACCACATTTTTCCCCTTTTCCCCAGCTGGGAAAGAAAGAAACTTTACTACCAGCTTGTCTACACTCATGCTGGAACTAAAGACTTAGCAAGAACCGTTTTTAAAAGGGACAAATTGAAACTAGTCAATTTCACAAAAAGCAAAAATCATTTTGGTTAAGCCCAACATGCCCACACTCCCTGAGAATACAAAACACAAATAGGAGAAATTGACAAAACTCCATGGGAAATAGAATGTACAACCTAGAAAAAAAAATATTTTCCTCTGATTTGTTTCAGTTAGGGTAATCTTAATGAACCTGTTACTAGAAACTTAAATCGTATCTGAAAATATTGTACCTATCATTGTTAGTAGTAAGACTATATTTAAAAGACTATGCAAGACACTGCCATATTCCTATAAACAGTCTTACAAAGCCATGGTATCAACTAACAGCTGTTCCCAAACTTTGCTGGTTCACATACTACCTTCTTAAAAAATTATGAAGTGATTTAATAGCACTTCAAATTCACATAACACCAATGGCATACACACCTCAGTTTGGAAATGCCTCAACTAGTGGATAACCAGTTCTTACAAACACTGATTCAGTGGGAATGCACACAAGGTCTACACACACAGAGCAGACAGCTTTGACCCACCATTTTAAGAACATAGGAACTGTAAATAATGGATCAGATTGATATCCTGCCTAATAGTATCAGATGCTTCAACAGAAGGTGCAAGAAGGCACAAACTGGAAAATTATGTAATGAACTGTCCGCAGACAAAATTTTATTTCTTGGGATCATTCTTAGCATTTTTTTTTTTAAAGATAGAGACAGCATTTCCTACCCTCTAGTTCTCTGATACAGGGAATGATTTTAATGAGGGATTGCATATATTCGTTAATAGCTAAACACTTTATTCTCAAGTTCCTTCAGAACCAAGGGGTACATATCATGCAGCCCTGGCAACCTGTTGCTATTTTTCAAGTATCTCCTCATTCGACATAGTGTTTCAACTTAACTACCTAAAAGTTATTGATCTGGGATAGGTCTGTGATGAAGCCTGATGCCAAGAAATCATTAGCTTTTCCAGTGTCCTTTTCCTTTGAATGTCTTCCTTTGCTCTTTGATAGTTCAGTGAACATACTAATTCTCACAGACTTCTTGCTTCTAGAAGAAGCTGTTGCTTTTTGTTTGTATTTCCTTGGATGCTTGCCCTCCAAGTTTCCTTAGTCCTCCTCATTTCCATTTATATTTTACAGGCCTCATTTATCTTTTTCTGTTGGTTTCACAAGAACTAAGGCTACACCCACACTAAAAACATTGCAGCTGCATAGCTATAGACATTTACTGTACTACAGTGATGGAAGGGGCTCATCTGCGATAGAAAAAGCAATCTCTTGAGAAGCGATAGGCAGATTAATAGAATTCTTCTTTCAACCTAGCAGTGCCTACACCAGGATTTACGTTGGCCTCATATAAAGTTTTTCACCGCCCTGAGCTATGCAGTTGGGCGGATCTGCCCTGTCTTTGTTGTGCTGACCTGCCCTAACTTGAATGGCCTCCATAATCAGGATAAAATGTTTAGTTGCCCTAGGTTGGCCTGCATGAGTTTTTGAACTACATTCTTCACCTTTAAAACACAAGTCTAAAGGTTAGCGCCCCAGCATTTGGTCGTGGCACACTCCCACCCGGAGCATGTTCCATGTCAGTGTACGATGGCCCGTTCACACGGATTTAATCCTGCCCACAGGGTCAGCCCAAGGGTTTTTGGCACCCTATGGTACCCCTCCCCTCCAATTCAATATAAAGAAAAACAACAAGTTAATATATTACTTTAAAGAGAACAGCTCATTTTTGTCTAATTTGGAGCCTGTTAATGCCTGGGACCCTAGGCGATTGTCTACTTCACATATATGGTAGGGCCGGTCTTGCCCAACCCTCTAACAGTCTTTGTCCTGGACTAAACCCAAGTGGTAAAGTGGCGTTTGCCAAGCACCAAGCTACCTCGTGTATGAACACGACAGCTTTGTGAGGAAGACGGGCCCCCTCTCTGCTCTCCTGTACCGCCACTCAATCTCTCCCTGGGGCCAAACCCGTGGGGCGGGCTGACTCGATCCCGCAAGGGGCAGTCTGGAGCAGAGCGTTGGCGGTACAACACGGCTGGGGCTCTGAGACCCGGCCCGGGGCTGCCTCTTGTACCGCGGCCTCCTCCGCTGGCGTTTCAGGCCATCCGCCCGGAACGCAGCAGCCACCAAAGCCGCGGGGCCCCCACAACCCTTCCCCGCGGGCGGCCGGGACCTCGGGGGCCCACACACTGCCGGCTGAGGGGCGGGTGGGTCGCGCACAGAAGGAGGGAGGCAGTGTCGGGTTCGCAGCGGCTCCTACTCACCAGCCGGCAGATGCCTCCCAGCCTCGCGCGCTCTGCAAGCGCAGCCCAGTCCCGCGCCCGCCGCGCAACCCGGATACGGAAGCGAAGGGGCGCGACCTGAGGCCACCACAGGCGGGCGTCACTGGGGGGAGGGGGGGAGGGAACGCCGGGCTCAGGCCGGAGGACACCAGCCTCCTTCCGGGACACGCGCCCGCCAGCTAGAGAGCCCGCTGCTCTCGGGCCGGGGTGAGGTCCCGTCGGCTCCTGCGGCTTGTAACGGTCCTATAAGAGCACAGCTGGGGGACGGGGCAAGGTGCCTTATTTCTGCCAGGACGACGGGGACACGTGTGATGGGGGGAGCGGAGCTTAAGGCACGTTATAAACAAACCCCACTCATTTCTCAGGGGTGGGTGTTCCCCATAAATCCTCATCTTTGAAGACTTTTTCCAGAAGATCCTTGCTCGTCTTCAAAGTGTCTGACTAAGTGGGATTTTCTCCCACGAAAGCTCCTGCAATAAATAAATTTGTTAGTCTTTAAAAGTGTCCCAGGGCTCCTTGTTTGCATGCTTTAGAAAGGGTTAAGTGGAAAGAAGAGTCAGACTAGTCATTGAGAGTGATCTAGCACCACCACTCAACAGAGAGAGAAGGCCCAAGGCAGTTAATGGCTGTGTGAACACATTCCAGAGTTAGGGGCCACAGGCAGGCAGGATTATGGCAGGTTAACAATCGTGGTTTAAAATTCTTACTTTATACAGGCTTAGCTTTCCAGGCAGACAAGCCCTCAGGGACGTGTACAAACAGTCACATCACTGAATTCCAAAACTAACAATTAAAGAAACTAATAAAATTTCCAGAGGAGGGCAAAAACCACATGTAGCAGAAAAGATTAAGATCTGAAAGGGACAGATGTAATCTGAAAATAGCTAAACATGTGAGTAATGCAGATTAATGCCTAAACGTGTAGGAAAGAACTAAAGCACTGTAGTTCTAGTTTCAGACAGTAGTAAGATAATTTTCCAGATGTTGCTCTATATAGTGATTTTACTTCAGTTTGATTTTAAAAATTTATCATTCTAAGGTAACCAATTCAAGAAACTCTCTTAAGGATCAAAATATAGTTTCCGATTTGGAAAACTTTTGTTTAAATGGTTTACTCAACATCCCATAGGAAATCTGACAGCCAGAGATAGAAAAGTTTTCCTGGAGCCCCATTAGTGTCTTCACAACATATGCTTATATATATATATTGAAGATCATTATTGATCTGTGTGCCTCTGAGTGTCATAAATGTGAGTGTGTAGGAGGAGCCCCATTTCACAGAGAATATTGCTAGTCATAGATCTGGCCTAGTCTTCCACAGTGTAGCTAAGTAAATGAGACTTATTTCTGTCATATTAAGAGTCCTGGGTTTTACTTCTGGCACAACTGGGAATGATACTGTGGTCCTCATTTGCCCCATCTATAAAAAAGTTATTTATACTTTCCCTACAAGAATGTGATGCCTTGCTCAGTTAGGGTTGTGAAATGCAAAAAATTATTAGTGCCAGTGCCAGTTAGAGGTGCACAATGCTCCTTTTAGGACAAGAGAGATTTTCATGGGGGCAAATAAATTGGTAACTCACTTCAGTGTATCTCCATACTCATGTCCCCAAAAGCATTCAGTAGCCAAGAACATTTCTCAGAAAAGCTTCTCAGTCAAATTCAATTTAATTAAATATGTATTTTATTATTAAATACTATTTAACAAATTAAAACAAAAAGACAATACAAAACCCATCATTTCATATATCCAGAAGTACTTTGCGGGAAGATTTAGACTGAAAATGAAAAACTTCCCAACATGATTTCTACTATTATGGAATAATCTTACGAAGGAAGTGATGAAAGATCCACCACTAGAAGTTTACAAGTAGAAAGTTTATATAAATACAATCCCCTTCACTAGCAAAAAAACAGACAAATGATCTAGTAGGATTCTACAATCTCTAATGTCTCTGATATCCAGGATATTTACAGTTTAACTTCTCCTCACGCCAACTATTACTTCAAAGAGGTATTAGGATACATTTTTCCTAGCAGAATCAATATTTCCTCCTTCTGTCATTCCCTTTGTATTCCTTCATCTATCTCAGTTACAATTCTATACACCTCTCCTATGGCATTTTAAAGGATGTGAACCAGACTCCCTCTCCTAATCCTTTGATCCTAAGGACCAAAAAAACCTCACCAGCTTGCAGATGCTGATAACTGCCCCTAAGACTGGGGTGGGAAAAACATAAGAATGGCTATATTGGGTCAGACCTATGGTTCACCTAGCTCAGTATCCTGTCTTCTGACAATGGCCAATGCCAGATGCTTCAGTGGTAATGAAAAGAACAGGCAATCAAGTGATTCAGCTAGCTTGGGAGAGTCCTCACCTGGCTAGCAGGTTTAGTGGATTCCTATGCAGCTTAAGTGCATGGACTACTACTGCATTTATGAGTAGTTTCACCTGTTAAGATGCCCCTTGGGGTTGTTACAAATTTGCACAGATTTATGCAGACCTACAGCTGCTCAAAATTATTCCAGGGCCAGCATAGAGCTGAGAATCTAAGAGCTATAAGTGGGTCCTTTGTGGTCTCCTGGTACCCAGCAGAAAATCTAGACCCAAGACATATCTTGTGCAGAAAAGCTTGCAATTTAAGATAAGGAAAACAGGGATGACCATTTAGGGGGCATGAAGAGATCGTTTGTGAAAACTCAGTTTGTTAAACTGTACCGAATTTTATAATAAACAACATTTCATTCTAAACTGATTTTCTGAAATAAATATTGTTTGCTTCCTTTCTGAGATTAATAATTTAAGATTAGGCATAATACTGGTAACTGAGAAAACCACTGAATACCTGCTCTTAACTCAGCACATCGCCATTTATCATTTTTTTCCACAACTCTTCAGCCACATGAACTCATGTAACAGGACACAGAGCCATGCTAAATTTATGTTTTCAAGTAACATTTCTCATAAATCAAATGCCTTAACAAGAATGAAGCCATTACCTTTAACACATTCCCTTCAGCTACCAATTTTGTAATTTAATAAAGGGCAATCAAGTTTGGCATTGATTCTGTGTAAATCCCTGCTGTTTATTGATAAATATCTATATTTTTCCAGATTATTTTACTAGATACATAGGTAGTCATAGCTGTGCGAGGAAATTAGAGACATTGTACCTTGAATGATCCTTTAGAACAGTAGTTCTCAACCACCATGTCAGGACACATTACTGTGTTGCCACACAGTGGTAAGTGTGTCACAGAGAGCCAGGGAGATGGCTGGATTTGGCAGAGGGCCACTGGTGTGTCCTGTAGGGTTGTGATATGCAACCAAGTGTGTCATGACCTGAAAAGGTTGAGAACCACTGCTTTAGAATATGTGCTAATTACATATGCTAAACAATCTGTTCCACCTTGCATTTTTGTGATGCTGAGATTACCTTTTCCAGACCTGAAGAGCTCTGTGTAAAATCAAAAGTTTGTGTCTCATCAACAGAAGTTTTTTTCTCCAATAAGGCCAATGATATATATTTCTAGCTCTCACAAGCGCTATTCACTTCAGCTGTGAATTTAAAGCAACACAGTTACAGGTATTGTAAATGTTCTATTATAACCAGCAGAAGATAATAGTATTCAAATGAGACAAACTTGGCAATGTTCAGGCACATAGGTTCTGCTCCCCTTTTCCATGCCTTTCCATTTCCTTCATCAGAGGAGAGACAGTAGAAACGTATCCGCTAAGTCCAATGCTATTTCTTGCCAGTTTGTAAAAATCCCGGTGTTCAGCAAAGGAACTGATCATCAAAGTATTGGCAAGAGTGGAAATCTCTAACATTTTGAACATCTATTATGAACTACAGCCATCTACCCTCAAGTGTTTCTTTGAGGAGGACTGGAATGTATAAGGTGCTTTCATTTTAAATGAATCAGCAAATGTTCAGTAAGTACCTAAACAGGCCCAAAGAAAAATTTAAAAGAAATGTTTTTGTAGGAGAGGGTTTTTTTGTTTTTTTAAAAACCTTGTACACCATTAAAGTTCCACTGACAATGACTCCATACCAACTCTCCTATCATTATCAGGACAGTAAAACTTGCTTTAGTTTCCAGTTTGAAATGTCACTCCATTGAGAGCTGTACGCTGTCCGTCTGTTTCTGTGGCTGCTGCTGGTCAAACTTCCTTGCTACAAAAGAGTTAATACATAATTAAATTATGTTATCCCTGATACCCTATTAAGGCATGGGGATCACTGGGAGGGTGGGCTTAATAGAAAGAGTAGCTCTGGTAAGAGACCGGTCTTGGTCTGCTATTGAAATAAATGTTTCTTTAAAGAAAAACTACTGATTTTACAAAATTTCCAATTAATTAAATTTGGTAGCAACTTAAAAAAACCAGGTGTTGAATCCCCCTGAAATTGATGGGATATAACAACCATTAGTGCCACCATTAGTACTTTTTGAACAGAAGACAGAAGTCAAGCATGCAAATATATGTACCGCACTGCTGGGAAGGTGAATATGAATGACTCTATTACAACTTGTAAAAGATTTATCTAATTAGAATATAATCCCACTCTGTGAATAAAAAGTACTAGCGACTACTAAGGAAAAAAGATTTAGCCAACTTTATTACCCAATGGAAACTACCATTTTTAAGCAGCTTCCAATGTGCCAATTGTCAATGAAGCAAATTATCTCAGCCTGAGATGGACTATTAACAGAGACAGCCCATAATGCCAGAAGGGGACAGGGGGCATTTAAGCATTCAGTCCAGGTCATATTCTGGAAATTAGAAGAGTAGACTTAAGACATCCTAATGAAAGGGGGAGATGGGAAGGAGAGTTGTCATCCTAAATGGGAGGGGAAACATGGGATACATCCTGAAATCTTTCAGTCAGAAATGTGGCCAGAAAGGGGAGAAGACCTCCCTATGTTTGTCTAAACAATCAATTTCTATCTTCAAAAGAAATGAAAATACTAGCAAATCTCATATTACTAGCAAAACACACTCTCTATCCCAGTCTACTGAGCTATACAGTTGTGAGCGGAAGTAAGATTCCTGGACACAGATTTGAAAGCAGAAACTACCACCAGCATCAGCTGTACATAGCTGAATGCAAGACAAAGTCTGCTTCCAAACTATTCTCTTACCTAGCACGTTAAATTTCAAAGGGGTAGTCGTGTTAGTCTATTGTAGAAAAACAACAGAGTCCTGTGGCACTTTTAAAGACTAACAGATTTATTTATCGCATGAGCTTTTGTGGGAGAAAATCCCACTTCGTCAGACTCTTTGAAGATGGGAAACTTACAGAATAGCATGTTAAAGTGATTGACCAGTGCAGATATCTTCAGTCAACTTTCTCTCCAATGACTATCCCAATTAATACACCTTTCAGGAACTAACTCTTATGATGACGTTGCTCAAACGTTCAATCAGACCTACTGCCATTGACCCACTGGTCACTAAGACAGTTCTGGCAACCTATGCTGCCAATTTATATACAATTATAAATTATAAAGAAACAATGCAAAGTTATGGTTCCCCAGCAACTCTAGCTATACTCTTGCACATATATGGTATTTTTTTAAATTGTAGATTATATTTGAATATATCAATTAATGCATAAGTGCTATATTGCCATGGTGGGAAGAACCTAAAAAAATTACTTTCCTGTAACAATCTTTTTCAGAAGGTATAAACTGTAATAGAAGCACACACTTGGGTCTTGTGCTTCCAGTCTGAAACCAGTTGAGAACTCCCATTCCTGAAGAGTTTTGAAGGATGCTAGCTCCCAGTATAGTAGGCTCCCTGATGGTTCTAGCTGACATGGAAGTTTGGAGCATTCACTGTTTTGAAGTTTGATTATCAACATACAAACATAACTCCAACACTGCAGGGAAAGCAGTTGTAAGGTGCCAAGGAGCTATTACAATTTGCACCTTACAAGAAGAATTTCACTCATCCCACTTATAGCACCAGTTGTAAAATAATCCCCACTTGGAGGCTACAAAGTTCAAAAAGGTATCCCAGAAAGAGAAAAATATCAGACAAAGAATCAATGCACAAAAACATTAACTGCCAATAGCAGTTTTCCAATACCAATTTGGAGGACAAGTACTTGTTCATAAACCACTCCCCGACATCTACTATGGAGACATACTGTCATTTCCTAGCTAACTGGGGGGAGGAGAGGCAGCGGTATCAATTGTGCAGCATGTAAGTAAATGTATACCAACACCAGAAAATGCTGAAGAGCTTTCAAGATACAAATCCTTTCTCAATAAAACAAGAACCCCTAAAAAGGTATGTGCTCTGAGGTGCTACTGCAGAAGATCTGAATGACCCCATTATCCAGAGAACATGACAGATTCTGACCCACCCACTCTTTAATTTAGGAATCATCTAGTGAGTTCACCACAAAGATCAGTTCAGCTCATCTCCCATCATGCTGTTCCTTATGACGGAAGTAACAGCTCAGGATACAATATGTCCATCAATGGTCATTAGCCAAGATGATGAGGGATGCAACCTCATGGTCTGGGTGTTCTAAGCATCTAACCAACAGACACTGGGAGTGGACAACAAAGGATGAATCATTCATTAATTGTCCTTATCTGTTCATTCCCTCTGAAGCTCCTGGCATTGGCCACTGTCAGAAGACAGGACACTGATTTGACCCAGTATGGTCATTCTTATGTTCTTAGTTTGGGGAACACTAGAAATTCCCACACCAGCTCGGTAGTAGAATACTGTATAAAATGAGATTTTTGTGCTGAAAAATGAGCTTAAAAGGCTAGTCTTGGTTTATACGTGGATCAGCACTAGGGTTTACAGGGAAGTATCATTGTCTTACCCCCCCCCCCCCACCCTCCCGCAGCCTTTCCCTGCTCCTCTGCCCTCCACGGCATTTCCCTGCTCCTTTCGGCCCTGCTTTGCGGCTTTTTCCCTCTCCTCTCGGGGGGGGGGGGGGGGGGGGGGGGGGGGGGGGGGGGGGGGGGGGG
>ML685884.1:7166657-7187443 GCA_007922175.1 Pelusios castaneus | reverse complement strand
CCCCCCCCCAACCTTTTCCCTGATCGTCTGCCCCCCCTTACCTGGCTGCAGGCCTGGAGGTGCAGGGGTAGCCAGACCGAAAGCCCTCCGAGGCCAGCTGGCCACTCCTGCCCTAAGCATGCTCTGTCTGCACACACATGCACAAGGCTCCCTTCCCCTGTTGGCCCCAATCCCCAGCTGGGTCGCAGAGCCAGCAGGGAAGAGCCCGCACGCGCGCCTCCCATTCCCTGCTGGTACCGATCCCCAGCAGGGGGACAGGGCCAGCAGGGAAAAGCCAGCACATGTGTGTCCCACGGGACTGATCCAGCCCCCGGGCAGGCCAGATTTGGCCCGCGAGCTCCTGCCGCAGAAGACACATGCGGAACAAGCATTCCGCCTTGTCCTGCTGCGGCCAGGCTGGGAGTTTCAAATCTCCCACCCTGAGCACGCTCTGTCTCAGAGAGAGTGTGCTCAGGGCGGGAGCGGCCAGCTGGTCACGGAGCAGCTCCCAGTCTGGCCACCCCCTACAGCCAGGTAAGGGGGGGGGGGCAGAGGAGCAGGGGAGGGAGCGCGGGGGGGGGGGGCTGAGGAGCAGGGAAAAGGCGAGGGGGCCGCGAGGATCGGGGAAAGCCCTGGGGGGGGGGGGGCTGAAAGGAGTGGGGAAATGCTGTGGGTGGGAGAGGAGCAGGCAAAGGGGCGGGAGGAGCCGAGAGGAGTGGGGACTGGCCATGTGGGGGGGGGAGGGGGAGTGAGGAGCAGGAAAAAGCGGGGAGGGGGGAAAAGGGGATTGGCCCTGGAGGGGCCACCTGCAATAAAGTTTGACCCTCAGCTTATGCACTGGTGGTGCATTTTTCCTGGATTTTGGGCTTTAAAAGCCAGGGTTGGCTTATATGTGGGTCGGCTTACAGGCGAAATGTGATCCTGTCCTTCCTTGCTCATTCATAGACAATATGGTGACCTGATTTTAGAATTACCACCACTTTTTAGACACTAGGGCTCAAAAGCGCTAGATTTTTCTTGGTCATCTCCCCTCCTTGGGACTCTGTGTCTAGTTATTACTCTCAGAGGTGGGAGCCTGATAAGGCTCACTGATTCTGAAGGTGTGCCTGCAATGGGCCAAATGACAGTTAGAGCAGCTTCTTGGAGTTCTGCCCTGCCACACCCACTTCTAGTGAAGAGTTGCCCAACACCAGAGGAATTCTCTGATGACCTTTTATGCCAGATCCCACCCCACTTGTGCCATCTGAAAAGATACAGTTGGCATTGTAATAAAGAATTGGGAACACCTGTTGGTACATGGAAAATTCACATTACCTTCCATGGGAGCAGTTAAACCAGTGGTGAGAGCCTATGAAAATACCACCTGGAGTTCTTTGCAGTTATAGGTACCTCTGCTGAACATTAGTATTTGGCAGTCAAACTAAATTATCATAAATGATCCTTTTTGGCCTTAAGGGCCATTTCTAGTTGCCATACTATATTCATTTTTTACTACTAAAATAGCCATACAGTGGGAGTCCGATTTTGTATTCACTTAAGTCCTGATCCCGCAACATGATGAACATGGTGGATTCACACAGAGCCCTAATGAAGTTACCATATTTCAGGACCAGAGCCTTTTTTGAGAGTTGCAACTGTCAGGAGAGAACTCGGCCCTTAAATTTCTCATAGTTATTAGTTTCTGACAACTTTGAACCTTTTCCTAAATAGCAGAGAGAGCCTTCACTATAAGATTCTGGGTTTTGTTCCACTCATCATATAAAAAGCAATAGTATCCAAACATTTATTCCATTTTAAAACATGGATCTTTCCTTGACTGTCCAGGAATCTGCACATTTCAGAGGGCAGAGCATAACCTTATCGATAGAATACATTTCTAACTGTTGCTGTAAGCGGATTTTTTTCATACTGTCATAAAAGTTTGGCTCTGATGGTACATCTGCTGTAGGAGGCAGTGTGCACATTTCAGAGGGCAGAGCATAACCTTACCGATAGAATACATTTCTAACTGTTGCCGTAAGCGGATTTTTTTCATACTGTCATAAAAGTTTGGCTCTGATGGTACATCTGCTGTAGGAGGCAGTGTGAATATTCGCATAATCTTCCTTTTATTCCTAAAATATAAAGAGGAATAATAAACAACATGCAACATGAGAGTCACAAGTATTTCAAAAAGTGTATCTTCCAGGGTCTTTATCTACTAGCTGAGCATTATTAGACTTTCTGGAGCACAGTAGTTGAACTGAAATTACACACTTTTTTCCATTGAAGAGTATGCTAAGAAGAATAGCTGATGCTGTTAAAACTTAATCGGACAGTTCCCAAGAGAATGGTCATTGCTGCTTTCCACCACCCCCTTGCTACAGAAGGTTTTGTCCCTACCTTGCTAATCATGCTGTTTCTTGATGCAATCCCTCATCATCTTCCTCGTTAATTTTCTATCCCTTTCCCACTCTTTTCAGTAATGCACTTGCCCCTTTTCTCTTCACCACTGTGTTCCTTCTCTGTTTCTGCTCTATGCATAATTCAGGTGAATGCTAGTACACACTGCCATCCTATCCGGATCAGACAGAAAAAGGGGAAGTCATACAAACAATTAAGGGTAGCAGAACGCTATCACCCTTAAATAAATACTCCACATCCAACACACTCAGCTAGAATATGCCAAGAGAAGCACAAGCATTAGTCATGCTGAAGCAAAATTAGGACACAATTTATCACTGATGTTATCTTCTCCCCTATCCTCCAGCTGAAATATTCAGAAAGAGAGGGATGGTAGATACTAAGAATTTCTTATTTAAAATGTGATGACTCACAGTTCTATACACTCAGTCACTACACCGATTCGACTAAAGGTGCTGGGCAAGGAGAGAGTGGCAGGAGCCCAGTCTGTCTCCCTCTCCAACAGTGGCCCATGACAGGTCACAAAGGCTATACACTTTTTTTTCTTTAAAAAAAGGCATCAAACTAAAACACTAGACTCAAGACAAAGAAGCTGCCTCCCCTAAACCCCAACCTTACTGGCACATCTGCTTTTCCCTGAGATTGTCTCCTCCAGTGGTTCTCAACCTTTTGCAGGTCGGGACAAACTCGGTTGCATTTCGGGACCCTAGAGAACACACCAGCCCACCCCTCCCAGGCTGAATCCAGCTATCTCCCTGGCTCTCCGCGACACGCTTACCACTGTACAGTGACACAATAATGTGTCCCGACACAATGGTTAAGAGCCACTGCCCTGCCTGCCCTTTCCACTGCGGGCCTGCCCCGGGCAGGGAAGCCACGTTAGCATGTCTGCAGCTACACACCCCGCAAGGAACCGCCTTGAGCAAGGCGACGCGGCCGCCCTGGCCCAGGTGAGCACAGAGGGGGGGCTGCCCGGGAGGGACCAAGGCTGGGCGGTGGCACAGCAAGGAGCCGGGCGGGACCCCGGGCACTATTTGAAGGGAGGTGGCGGCTCTGCTGGATCCAGGGGCCTCAAGCAACAGCCGGGCCCCGGGGCGGGGAGGAGCGGAACCCCTGCGTGAGGAGTCGAGGCGGGCTCCCCTCACCGGCGGGCGTAGACCAGCAGCAGCAAGCTGGCCAGCACCACCAGCAGGTAGACGTTGGTGGCCTCGTTCCAGGCCTCGTGCACCGAGTAGTCGATGGCGTCACTGTCGCTCATGACGCCACCACCCGCTCCAGCCGCTGCCGCCATGGGAGAGCAGGAGCGGGATCGAACTACGAGAAACTGTCGCGCCCGGATTTCTCCCTGCCGCGGCCTGGCCTAGACCATACGCTGCACGCAGGAAGTGAAGTCACGGGTTCGATGTCACTTCCGTTGGAGGGAGGGGGGAAGGCTTGGAGCTGAGGTGACGGTGGCGGGCGGCCTGCGTTCCATCCTGTTGCTTTCTAGTCTCGAGCCCTAGTAGTGGCGCCACCCAGTCGAGTCCCGACAGGCCGCGCTAGCAGGGGGCGCCCTCAGGAAAGGCGGCCTGGCGAGTGCCGCGTACGAGTTACCACATTGCCTCCAAAGAAGCCCATGTGGTGTTATTTCGAAATTGGTAGGTTTCCACAAATTTCTTGGCTTATTGGGCTTCTCCCGGACTCTGCCGCGGCTTGCCCAAATCAGGCCGGAAACAAACCCGTAGCAACGAATGACGTCATGAATCAGGAAAAATCTGGGTTGGTTTGCAGTTTGCGGGTTTGGGTTATTCTGATTGGCGGGTGGCTTGAATCTGATTGGTGAACTGACATAGAGCAAGCCAGCCCCGTAGCGACACTGTCTCCTGCAATGTGATTGATTGGGCATGGGTGAGGATTACATGCGTCCCAGAGCCAGCGGTCCTTCCAGTGCAGATTTGGTTCTGCAAGTCTCCCTGTAAGGCATGTTCTCCAGTCCTCAACCCCCTGAGCTCCCCGTGCAGTGCTGTGGCAAGAATAGCTTCTCGAGCAACGAGTCCTGTGGCACTTCTAAAGAATAAAAAATTTATTTATCGCATGAGCTTTCATGGGAGAAAATCCCACTTCGTTAGATGCTTGTGTCTGATGAAGTGGGATTTTCTCCCACGAAAGCTCATGCAATAAATAAATTTGTTAGTCTTTAAAAGTGCCACAGGACTGCTTGTTTGTTTTGCTGACCTAGACTAACACAGCTACCCCTCTGGAAAGAATAAATTATGTGGCTCATGGATGTATAAACGGGGAGTAGTGAGGAGGGAGGGGTTTTTACCTCTGTATATAGCATCAGTGAGCTGGGATATTGGAATATCATGTCCAGTTGTAGTGCACACATTTTTAAAAGGCTGTTGAAAAATTGGAGGGAGTGCAGAAAAGAGTCACAAAAATTATTTGAGGACTGGAGAACATGCCTTACAATGAGACTTAAAGAACCAAATCTGTTTAGGATTGACAGTCACTTAATTAGTGTATAAGTATCTTCATAGGAGAAAATATCTGCGGGACTCTGCAGTTTTGAAAAGCCAGTTCTTTATCTGGGTGTTCAAAACATGGACTTTGATATATAACATTTTAAGCTTTTATTTTTGAAAATCTTGGCAAAAGACTTGATAAAACTTAATTTGAACAATATATCAAAGATCACAGGTATGTACTGAATTTGAGTGACCAGGATCTAAACTGCTTGTGAGAACCCTGAACCACTTATAAGCATTCCTGTATGTAAATATACCCACAATTTCATCTTGATAAGTAGTGTGCTATAGACATCAGAAAACAGAGTGCTATTTATTGAAAATAATGTGGCTACTGTAAGTACATGGTATTTCAATTAGAATTAAACAGTCATATTTCCTTAAAATCCCCTTGTAGCATATAATTTGTGGTAATGGAAACCTCAAATGTTTGCTTTATTTCACATAAAATGTTTGTCTCAAGCCTGGCTATGTCTACACCAGGAAAAGTTAGGTCGACTTTGTTAAGTCGACTTAATAAGGTCGACTTAAAGTAGACCTTATTAAGTCGACAAAGTGGTTTCCCTTAACCGGGACTTAATAAGTCAACCTAACTTCCTTTAGATCGACCTAAGAAAGTGGACTTCTGTGTCCACACTGGCCTTAGGTCGACCTAAGCAGGGTTAGTTTGAATACCCTGCGTTTCTTATTAAGTTGACCTAAGTGTTCATTAGGAAACGCCTTAAGTCGACCTAATGAAAGCCTAGTGTGGACAAGGATTAAGTTAGGTCGACTTAAGCCTCCTTAAGTCGACTTAACTTGCCAGTGTAGACATTGTCTTGTTCTATGGACTCACTTGCGGTAAGACTCTTCAGCCATAAAGATACATTCTGTATACAAAACATTCTGCCAAACATATAGTAATGATAGTATGTCAAAAACAGTACAGCCTGTGTTTCACAGAGATAATTTGTGGTTTGGTTTATTGGCTGAACTAGCAAGGTCTTTCACGCAGTTTGACAGCATTTCTGTCTGTACTCAGGTCATTTTTGAATGCCACATCTGATCAGTCCCAAAATGTAAGAGAGTGTTCTAGGAATCAGGAGGCAGAACCCTGCTGATCTGAGGGGAAATGGATATGGAGCTCCTGGCAAGTATTTAGCTGACGGACAGCTTCAGCCACCTCTGCAATTGTCTGTAGATAAAAAAAAACCCCAAAAAACAAAAATCCCCTCCACCAAACCCCTCCTCCTGCCCCCAAAAAAATCCCAGCTGAGAGCACTCATTAATACTCTCCTGCCATCTTGGCTCTGCTTATCCTCCCAATACAGTTTAATATGTTGACACCCTGAATTATTTATCTCCCACTCAGAAAGAAAAGAGATAATACTGATGGGCACATTCAGGAAAGGGGTCCATACACACATCTCCTGGCATGGGAGGAGGCAATGGGGAACCTTGGTATGAGATAGTGGGTACATACAGAACTCCTAGTGGAAGGGATATTGGGGGGCAGGTGAGAACTGGGGAACAGACAGAGCCCCTAGCATGTGGGGAAGGGAGATTGAGGGGGAATGAGCCTGCACACAGAACTGCTGGTGTTTGGGAACACAGAGCCCCTGGTGGGGGAAGATGGGGGAAGGGGGGCACACAGAGCCACTTTCTTGAGGAAAAAGGGGGGCAGACTGAGCCCAACATTGGGAAAGAGGGAAATGGACAGAAGTGGGAATGGAGGCATCCAGAGCCATTTGGCAGAGGAAAGATTGCAGGGAGTTACATGGAGTCCCTGACAGAGGGGAAGGCGAGGTGCCACACAGGCAGCTCATTGGAAAGGATGCAGGGAGCCCCTCAGTGTACAATTAGCTCAATCCACACACCCCTAGTACACCCCTCTCACATTGTGACCTTCTGACAATGATTAATAGTTATTGCTTCGTTACATGCAAAGGAACATGGGCTTTAAAACTTCTTCATTTAATAAATGCCTCCATGGAAGTAAATGGGGCTAAACCCCACCTTGCTTCCTCAGCTTTTGTCCAACTCTGTATGAAAGTTGACAGGACATGGAAACAGATGTTCAAGCTTCTTTAACAAAATACGTGCTGGCTACTATTGAGGTTGTCCATCTACAGCCTGCCCCAAAGCCCTCTGTTCTCAATGGGAATAATCCCTACCACATGATGGGCACAGATGAATGTGCGGGCAGCCAGAGCCTTACCCACGTACTTTACCAATCAGTCATTACAGATTGCACATGTTTATTGAGGCCTGTTCCTTGGGTGCTTATGTGAGGAGACAGAAAGGTGCAGTAGTTCATTTGGAATTCATCCCTTTGCCTGCAATAAATGCACTCACATGCACTGTGGTATAAATTGTAGCCCAAACACAACAGACAGGTCCCGGCAGAGAAGGTCCCACCCAGGATGGCCAGCAGCTCTGAGGCACAAGCTAGAGTTGTCTGAATGACTCTCACCTATGTCCTGGGTATTTTCTAGAGCAGCTCTGTGGGAATGGAGGGACTAGATGATACAGGCCAGGTCAAATGATCTAAGGGGGCAGAGTGGAGCGAATTCCTGGTCGAGGAGAAGACTGTGACTTTCTTGTCTGCCCAAATGACCAAGAGTTCTCCATCAAAGAAACACTGTCCACACCTGGCATACTAGGGGGAAGGCAGACACTGCTGAGTGCCTCTAAGCGTATTTAAAGCTTTGCATCTCAAAGGCTGAAAGGCAAAGCCTGCTGCTGAGGTGTTAGCAGCACAGCACAAGGGCTCCAGCTTTTCTTACAGAAAAGCAAATCCTGCCTGTGTACAATTGTCTCCACCTACCTGAATGTTCATTGTTCAACAAGGTACACAAGTGTCTCCTGCTTGGCTGTTGGACTGCACTGTGCCATGGGTTCTCCATTTTCCCATAGGTACACAGTACTGGGATTAATGTGACACAGAAAAGACAACTGAGTGTTCTGCACGGCTCCCAGGGAGAACTGCTTCAATTAAACTCACCCTACAAGTTTTCCCAAAAAAGTAATTTAAACATTGAAACCTGTCCCCACGTGATTATATTCACTCACTCTAACCCAAACATTATAAGCCCTGCCAAGGAATTAAGAGGCATTTATGTGCAAACTACTGGATGCAGGGTTAGGGGTCTCTGGGGCCTAAGGGCCAAGTTGTTCAATCACTGGGCAACTGCACATAATGGAAGTTAAAAGGTATTTCATGCTGCCACCTAGTGTTTCCATATATAATAGCATGCAACATTCAATACCAGGATTTTTATTTTTTAAACTCACAATACTACATTCAAACCAGATTTTATTCATTGCTGGTGTTCAAGTTCAGTGAAAAACAGAGGCAGAAAACTTTAAGGCCCAGTGGGAAACAGTGGGGACACTGTGTATACACATATCTCATATTTAAGTTGTAACCAAAAAAAGTCCACTAAAGAATATTGACGTTTCCAAGGCAAAATGGTATTTTAGGGCCAGACTCTGTCCCCCTCACTCTGTGAAATCAATAT
Source organism: Pelusios castaneus (assembly GCA_007922175.1). NCBI lineage: Eukaryota > Metazoa > Chordata > Testudines > Pelomedusidae > Pelusios > Pelusios castaneus. Next base: position 7,179,054 of record ML685884.1, on the reverse strand, counting down.
GCCTCTCACAGAGTAAGATACTATGCAATATGAATAAGGGTGGCAGAATCTGGTCCTTACTGAGAGCTTTATATAACAAACTGGACTTTTTTTAGTCAGTGATTGCTCTTCTTTCAGCAAATGTATAATGTGGCTATTATGTAGCCATTGTACATTGATATTTCTTGCAAGCCTGTTTAATTGTACAATAGACTTACTGGCTCATTGTTAAAACTCTGTCGGGCTTTTACTCACCAAATCCAGCTTTCCTTCATAAGTGACTAAAATGAAAGTTATGTAACTCAAATTGGTATAGCTAATACAGGAGCAGATTCTGACAATGTGAGTAAAGGTATCCCCTAACTCTGCAAGCAGTCTCATAGGAATCAATGGGACAATACCATTGCCATATTGCATTCTTTTAAATCAGGGTCCCTTAAGATATCTTAAGTCAAGAATGCCGAAAAAAATGAGACATCCAAAAATCACAAATCCCTTTTGAAAATTTTGGCTTATCTTTGCATCCTGCCTCCTAAATGGTAGAACAATGAGGAGTCTTGTGAGGGGTGCTGGTGAGTAAGTTGTGGGTATAGGGACACATGACGAAATCCATATATGTAACAAACAAAACTGGACATGGATAATCATAGAACTAAAAAATAACAAGACAAGTGTCTTTAAGAGACACACTATCACAAGATGAAAGCAAGTATAATATAGCCAGCTGCAGAAAAGCATTCCCATTTATAACCAAGATTTGTATAACTCAGTAGTTCCCAAACTTTTTGGCTCGAGGGCCACAAATATAATTTTTAGAACCCTGAGGGGCCACCAGTCTAATTAAATTTACATTAAAATTGAACTAATTAAATTAAAATTAATTTTAAATTACAATCAATTAATTTAATTTAAATAAAATTTTAATTAAATAGACTAGTGGCCCTTCAGGGTTGTAAAAGTTATATTTGTGGCCCTCGAGCCAAAAGGATTTTTTTTTTAATTTGAAAAAAAAAAAGAAAAGAAAAAGATTTTTTTTTTTTGGAAAAGGGCGTGGGGATAGGGCTGGATGCCCAGGAACAGGGCCAGATTGTGGGCAGGCGTTTGGGCCCCAGCAACCTGGTGGCTTATGCGCCCGCCCGCCCATTGTGGCCGTGCCAGTCCATGGCCGTGGCCCGGCCCCCCCATCAGGCCGCGCTCCCCGCGACCACCCACAGCAGCCAGCACGCACACAGCCGTGTCAGCCTGCCTCACCTCCCGCACCCAGCTGTGCTGTGCCACGCCGGCCTGCGCCACCCCCCAGCACGTCCCTCAACCACATCGGCAGCGCCTAGAGCCCTAGCCAGGACAGGAGAGGAGACGGGCAGCCGCAGCTGGGCTCCCAGCCACGCGCCGTGAGCGGGCAGCTGTGGCCCAGCTACCAGCCAGCAGCTGGGCAGCACGGGCCATTTTAAAAAGCCCCACAGGCCACTTTTGGCCTGCAGGCCAGGGGTTGAGAACCCCTGGTATAACTGGTGCCAACACAGAAAAATAATACCTATGGGCCTCCACAGAAGATAACTTCTCTTGCATCTTAGCTGACTAGACTAGAAGCTATAAATCACAATCCTCCCCAAGCAGACTGTGTTTTACTATCTGTCCTGACGTGATTACAAATAATTAAGGAGAATGGCCACCAATGTCACCAGTACAAGCTCTCTGCTCCCACTTTTAAAAATTTAAATATTAAGAAGCTATATTTTAAGCTGGTGAGCAAACCATTTGCTGTTAGTATGACACAGAGCGCCCCACACAGAATGTATGCTATGTTGTTCCATTATCAAAAATCAACAATACATTTTCAGTCTTGTTTTAGGTTAAAGGAGAAGAGCAAAACAAAAAAGAGTGAAAGTAAACTCTCCAAGAGAGAGTACGATGTGTGTCTTCTCTTCAGCAAGTCACATCTGAACTCAGCACAACATGACAGTTACTTCAGCCTAAAACTAGGTATTTGAAAGTACAGTCCACAGAAAACCGTCAAGAGGTACATAACTAAAGTCCATGTGATGTCATTAATACTGTACAAATGTTCAACATGCCCAGTGAGACAGTGTGGGCATAACAGAATGGCTGAAAACAAACTCAAGGCATTTTTGTTCCCTGATAATGCTCTGCCTAGGTATCTATATCAAGCCCACAATCTTGGAATCTAGGCATTAAAAGCTTGATCCAAAGCTCTATGAAGCATAAGTGTTTCCATTGACTTCAATGGGCTTTGAATCAGGCCATCACTGAATTCTGTATGCAAAATATAAAAGAATTTGTAACCTGTAGCCCTTCCTATAATTACACTACTTGAATGTCTTAGGAAGTCATTGTTTTCCATTATTAACACCACCTCCCCATTGGATCATTAGTACACTGTCATGGAAAGATGAATGCAAAGAGATAGCACTTCACTTCTACTCTGAAGATTGTGGGATTTTTCTGGGATATGGGAGGAAAGGAGGGAGTTTCTAATGTGCAGAAGACAGATTAGCAAAATCTCCGTAGAATAAAGTTCTTTGAGGAAAATGATTGAGTATGCAATGTCCCTAGTGTGCTAGTCAATGGGAAGACAAGATTCTTGCTCCAAAGCACTGTTATCAGAATATAACAGGTAGGTGGGCAAGTGTTTGAAAGTCAAGGCAGTGTGTTTCCTGTTCCTTTGTCCGTATGTTGCCTTTCTGGATCGCTATCTCTTTTGGACTTTACTTCTGTAATGTAGGTCTGAAATGCTTAGCATCCTTATGGCGGCAGGGACAATAGCATGGGCCCACAAACAAAAAAATAACGGTAGAGCTGACAGGATGTGCTTCCCGCAGCCTCCATCCTATTCAGCTAGATACAGAAATCACCCATGGCCCCCCCAAGCAGAAGGGAGGCACAGTCAGTAAGTAGCAGTTCTGAACAAGGGAGGCCTTGGTGACAGGCCTTGTCCTATTGCCAGCTGGGCCCAGAGAGGCAGGAGCTTTTCAGAAGGCAGATGTCTGGGCAGCCAAGACAGGCTTCTGTCCCAATTAACAGCTGGACACACCAGATCACTGCACCTTCCTTAGGGAGATCTGTTCATTACAGTAGCAAGCTGGCTGGCCATTAGAACAGCCCCCAACGACTGGACGAAGGAAGGCAAATGGGAGATAAAGAAGGAACAGCCAAGACAAGGTAGTGGTATGGAATTGGCATGGAACTAATAAGGAATATGTCTCTCTGTCATTTGGACCGCTTTGCTTATTTGTTGATCTCCTTTCTCCAACCCTCCACGTGCAAGTTAGAGCAGGATGAAATTTCTCCTTCAAACCATTTTTGGATGAAAACTGTCTTTTAACCGCCCCCAAATGTTGTGACATTTTTTTAAAAGACTGTTTTCAAATTTTTAATTAAATACCGAAAGTTTGGTTTTCAAAACCAAAAATCCTACCCCCCCCCCCACTTTATCTTCCTTTCCTATCTCCCCTGTCCCACAGAAGAAGGGAAAGGGGGAAATAGGAAAAACACTAAAACTCCATGAAAAGCAGAGGGTTTTTTGATAAAAATATTTCAGTTTTTTTCACAAAACAGATTTACCTTTTTTCAAACCATCACTAGTGTAAATTTTGTCTTCTTTGTTCTTTGGGCAGGGAACTTAACCTGTTGCCAATTTGTAAAGGACTTAGCACCCAATGGGTGCTAAATAAATAAAAGAACATCAACCAGCATACTGTATCTCATTTCAGTTATTTATAGCATTTCCCTGGTACTAGGCAAGGCAGCTTCTCTGAGCAACAGTGTTAAAACTTTCCTGTATGTGTCCATGACCATCTGAGCAGAAGGCCTGTCAGCTGGGTTTTTCTGCTTACATGCTGCATGGATGTCGAACAAATGGAACCTGACAACATCACTCCCTTCAACATGCCCCAAGAAAAAATTGGAGACATCAGGGATTTTCCATATGTCCGTCTTCTCATCATATGAAAGCATGAGATCATCTTCAAATGGCACCCCCTCTCCATATGGCCAAAGCTGTTCAGGAGCGACAAACTCACCCTGGAGTTCCCGATGGCCACACTTTACCAGACTGCCAATGTTCTTGTTCACGAGAGGCAAGGCATCCAAGTCATTTACCAGAATATGAAAGTCACTTGTCAGCAGATACTGTGATAACACCTTCTCCAAGTCATTGGAATCACACATTACTAAGGTGCCCAAAGGACTGTTGTGCAAATAATGGATGATGCTCACGTAGTCTATTGCAAGCATGAATCTGCGATGCCAAGTATTCCAGCCCTTATATTTGGGAAGTTCCAGTGTTTTATTCAGGCTCTTTAGGGAGCCTAACGGGTGATACTCAGTAAGGATCGTGAACTGCTTCTCGCAATAGCCGAGCAGTCTGACAACATATTTGCTCTGGAGAGACTTCAGCATCTTCAGTCCATGAAGAAAATCTTCCTTCAGCTCTGAGGTGGTGAGCTGGGAAAGGGACACTTTGTTTTCCTTCCATTCAGAAAGAAAGACCTAAAAACAAAGCAAGAGATGAACAAAACATTTTGAACCTTTTCCTACTGAACAGTTGCAACTATTACGGACCTGCAGGTTACACAACATAGCAAATTCATGAGACACAATGCTGTTAAATGAATAATTTACACAGTTACCAACTAGATTTCAACTGCTATTGAAGTTGTTAGTTCCAGAGGGGTAACCGTGTTAGTCTGTATGTAGCAAAAACAATGGAAGTCCTATGGCACCTTAAAAACTAACACTTTTCTTCGGGCATAAGCATCTGACAAAGTGGGTTGCAGCCCACGAAAGAAATTTGTTAGTCTTTAAGGTGCCACAGAACTTTGGTTGTTGAAGTTATTAGGTGAGTCCTTGTATACACCTACATGTTACAGTGGAGTCACTGCTACACTACACGAAAGCTCATGCAATAAATAAATCTGTTAGTCTTTAACAGTGCCGCAGGACTCTGTTTGTTTTCCTGCAATAGACTAACATGGCTACCCCTCTGGAACTTGACTACATAATACTGATACTGTATTTACTGCATACAGTATTTACTGATCTCTTGTGCTCCCCTCATGAGCATACACCATTGATTAAATCATCAAAGTGTCCACTAAATCAAACTGTCTACAAGAGGGAACTTATACAGACCACTCTCTATATTGCCACCCTTATTCAACCTGAGAAGCATCTGACGATTAAATCATCTCATCTTTTTTTGGCTTATGCCATCTACAGCCATAACTTGCAGTGTTTCTGTAGTAATTAACTACTGTAGAGACAAATTTTCGCAGAAGCAACGTAAACACTGATAATCAGCCAGCACACCATGTGAACCCTTTCCTCCTGAAGTCCACTAACCAAAATGAAACTAACCTTTTTCACAGCCCCTTCACCAACACATTTCAGTTTCCTGACTTCCGTATTTATTGCTTCACAAGACAGCCACGGTGAACAATTTTTCATCGATCCTAATCTGAAGTATCCAAACGGGCAGAAGCTGGAGTCCACATCAGGCTGCCCATTGATGACAGAGAAATTGTTGAGGTATATGTACAGAAGAAAGTTCAGGAGCAGCACAGCTACAAGCAACAGCACCAACAAGACTAGAGGAACTTCCCTTTGGAGCAGCTCTTTTTTAATGTAATGGAGTTTCTTTTCCATGCTGCTATCTTCTACATTATCTGTAATACACAAACAGCCCAGTGAACACAACACTATTTCGGGACAAGGAAAGGCTGAAGACAAATGTTTGGGGGACTTCTTGCAAAACTCTTCTCTAGTCATCTTATTACCCCAAAATATAGACTCTCAGATATTTAAAGAGACCCCATCAGTGTGAAATGAAGTCATCTTATTAAAAAATGTCAAAAGTCCATTCTTAATGCTGAGACCACTTTTGGTGGCCTCAGTTTTATGTACGGGTGCCTGGTGCATTCCACCACATATGCACAATCAGTCTGTTACTTCACACAGGGAACTGCTGGCAGGCCTGTTTGTGAAATTGAAAGAGATAGGGTCACAGACCACTTGAGTAGGGGGACAGGAGGTAAGATTAAAATCCCAAGCATCCAAGGTCAGTTTATGCCTGAGAAGAGTAAAATCTGATTATTAATAGACTTCAGGTGATTCATTCAATAAAATTTACTTTCAAACTGTATCTGAAATGCACCCTATTGTGCCCAGCAATCACAGAGCAGAACACTTTTCCGTCCTGCTGCAAGCTCTTTGTGGGTCAGGAGGTCCCTAACCTTAGGGCTGAGCCCATTCGACAGAGGACAAGGGAGCCGCCTGCACAGAGTAGCTGCCTGCACAGAGTAGCTGCCTGGGACTCCTGTTCCTTCTGAGGTTGATAATACAGAGTCTAGAGGGAATAAGGGAGTAGGGTGACCAGATAGCAAGTGTGTAAAATCCAGACAGGGGCGGGTAATAGGAGCCTATCTAAAAAAAAAAAAAGCCCTGAATACTGAGACCGTCCCCATAAAATCAGGATATCTGGTCACCCTGTTAAAAGGAGTAGCAGGCAGATTGCAGCCATTCAAAATCAAGTCCTCACGTAGGGATCTGAAACCACCCGGAAAATATTGATAAGTCACCACAACCTGGCCAGGGCAATCGCTTTCCCGCACCGAGGGCTATCGCTCCGGCCTCCTTTGTAAGCCGTGAGGCGCACACAGTGCTCCCCCCGCACTCGGTAGCGGCTCAGGCTCCTCCCTGTCCGCCCGCCAGGGCAGCCCCTCTGTGTACAGCGCCCAGCACAGTGAGGCCGGGTGGGCGGGCGGCCTGGGGTGCTAGCCCCTCCCCCCACCTGCTGATCCAATCGGATGCGCAGTTCCGGGCGGCGGTCAGGCTGCTCAGAACCGAGAACTGGCTGGAGCCTGCAATGACACCGCCCCAGCATGCACCGCGCCGGCCCCGCGCCAGATTGCTGACGCCCCGCGCGCGCTCCCGTCGTGGACGTCACCCTCCCCCCTCCCCCCCGCCTGTGACGGGCGTGGGCCGCGCGAGGAGAGCGGAGTCCCGGCGATGGGGGCGCCCAGCCGGGGACGTGGCCCCTCGGCCACTCTCTGCGTGGCGGTGACCGCCCTGAGTGCCGCGCTGCTGGCGCCCGGCCTCACCCAGCCGCACGGTAAGGGCCCGCCCCCCCAGTGTCTCTCCCCCCTCGCCTGGTCTGCCCCCTTTCCTTACTTTATCATCTCATCATTCATCTACCTCCCATTTCCTCTGCTATGCCTCCTATCCTCTGCGCCTCCCAAGACAGGTGCTGTCCACCTCCCTTCCTTTTCTCTAGTTCCCTTCCCTCCTCTTCTCCCAACCCCCAGTGTTTGTCCCTCCATCACCTCCCTCTCTCACCTTGCTGCCTCCCAGTTTCAGAGGTACTGCATCAGTTCTCTACCATTGTGCTCCCACCCTTGCCGGGATCGGGCTGTGAGTTTGGCGTTTCGTTTTCCTCTCCTCCCAAACATGTTTCCCAGCTATAAATAAATGTCTGTCGGGGTCAGAGGAGAGTTCTTTGCTTGGCCACAGCACAGACTGATGCTCCATAGGTATCATCCCCTCCCAGGCCCAGATCTCAAGGGTACTGCATGTGGGTGAGCCCTTGCCTCTACATACAACCCCCTATGTCCTGTCCTAACACAGGGCCTGAATGAAAGGCAGCAAAGGCCAGGCCCTGTCATAGAGCAACCATCTGCTTACAAGTTCACTGTTTAGTACGTGAACTTGGCAAAAGCACAGCAAGTGTTGCTAAAACACAGGCACTCCTAGAGTTATGGCATAAACACAATCCTGGGAGATGGTACAGGAACACATCAATGTCAAACTCAAGACGGACAAGGACAGCAGGACAGGGTGATGGATGGAAATGTTTTCTTTGAACCACCCAATATAACTTGTAGGGTCAATAGCGACGTCAGGAGAGTCCTATGCAACTTGTCTGTATCAATGTATGAGAGAGAAGTCATAGGAGGAGCACCTGTGTCCAGCCTGGTGTAGAGCAGAATGTCTCATTACTGACAGAGCTGGTTCATTGTCACAGGCATACATGTGTTAGTGAACACGTAGTATCTACGTACTAGTATCTAGTACTGTGCTTCATCGGCAATAAACTTGGCCGAGCACCTTTGCCACTGAACCAAATCTGTGATCTTTCTGGATTGTACTGGCCAAGTGTGCTGAGCCAGCTGTCTGCAGAGCTGGGATGGCACATGGAGAGAACCACACATGCATGCTCACTGACAACAGGTTCTGTGCAATGACAGGGCGTGGAGTAACTTGCAGGATGAGGGCCCTAGGGCTCATCATTTAGAAGAGATTCTCATCCCTTCCCAATATAAAATGGGACTTTGTATGTATGTAGGGTCTGTGTTCTTCTTAGATTCCTAGATGAGAGAATCCATTCTGAGCGATCAGAGGGAACAAGTACTGTTACCTGCCCAATCCAGTTCCCCAGTGGAATAATAGTACTCTGGAGCCACGCTGAGATGGAAGCAGGACTGGAGAGATGTGTTTTTTACTGTACACTTTCTATGGCCCATAGATTCTTGAGTACAAGCTGCCCTAAATGTGCAAGCATTGGCGAGGCTGTAATAGTGTCTGAGTTGTCCTCAGTCCTGTAACAAAGTTGCTTTATGTCTATAAGTGTTTTATGCAGACTTCCCTTTTCAGAATACTAATGCACAGCTTTCTCTCCATTTCCTCATCCTAACAGAGTTAACCAGAAGGAGACCCTCAGAACTGAAAATCGATCAAGCCTTGCTGCTGATCCACAATGCGTTGATCAATGAGAACTTGACAGTCTCTTGGCTTTCCGACTATTGTTTCCAGGTAAACAACACTTTCCCTTTGTCTACTGACATAAGGTTTTGTTCTTGGGAAAACAAGAATATGGCACTGGACCTAGGCTGTGACTGCAGCTCATGTAGACAATCCTGATCTAGTGTATGCAATCTGACTAGCTCAGGAAGCGGAAGAGTGAAACCATAGAAATGGGAGCAGTGCTGGATTTAGGCACAAGCTAAGTAAGATACATCTTAGTGCCTTAGATTATGAGGGGCCTCCCAACACCGCCCTCCTGCCCCCAGTTGTCAGCTGCTAGTAATATAGTGTTATACCAATTCAGTCATTGGTTGGGACTTGGAAATGAATGAACTGAACTGACTAAGGAGTAAGAGGGTTCAGATGCTCTGCCAGATTGATTCTCAGTTGAGAGAGAGGAGAAGGTAGGGGTTGGAAAGGGAAGGGATGCCTGAGTTACAAGCACCATCTGATTAGTAATCAGCGTTACCTTTTAACAAGGATTGGGCTGGTCAAATAGGCTGTGTCTACACTTGGAAATTTAAGTCGACTTTAACTAAGTCGACTTTAAGTTGACTTGATTAAGTCGACTTAGTGAGTCTACACTTAAATTTAAAGTCGACTTCGGGGGGAACGTACAAAATCAACCTACAGTGTCCACTCTGGACACCTAGGTCGACTTCTAGGGGCTAGAGGAACCTAGGGCAGGTCCACGGGGGCGGGGGGGGCATCCCTTGCCCAATGCCAGGGGGCTCATCCTTTGCCCCATTGTACATAGGTACAATGGGGCAAAGGTGGTCAGGGACCCTGGCAGGGCATAGGGGCAGGATCAGGTTCCTCCTGTGGCCCCCCTGCCCCCCCAGGCAGGGAGGGCATTGGTGTAGCCCTGGGGTAGCCCTAAGTCGACTTAGGGCTACCCCTCATCTACACTGGCTTAAGTTGACTCTAGGGAGTCAACTTAAGCCTTAAGTCGAATTAATTCGAGTTTTAATTAAGTCGACTTAATTTTCATTAAGTCGACTTTATTTTCCTTATGTCGACTTAAGCAAGCTTATGTTGACTTAATTTTCAACTGTAGACGCACCCATAGTGCTTGTAGCTCTTAGTTAGACTCCATACAGAGTCTTTTGTTATTTTAAGTGACCATTATAGCTGAAATCACTGATAAGTGCTAGTGCTTAGACCTGCTATGGGACAGTCACAGTGTTTCTGTGGAGAGACTGCTAGCCTGCATCATTGTAAGTTCCCCCACTGAGACCTAAAATCACAAAAGTCAGGTCACAATATGGAGGTAGCAGCAGATGGTGCCTTCTTTCCCCCTTTTCCCTGGAAGGTGAACTCATGCAAAACCACCTCTGAACTGTGGGTCTCCAGTACCTACCAAGGAGGACAACACGGTGAGTGGGGTGTGGTGACAGGAGAAGGGACATTAAAGGAAAATTTGGTTGTTGAACTGTGTTTTAGTGACTTTGTTCCAGAATGCTAGATTTGCTAGACTGGGAAACTTATTTAAATGTTTCCTAGTAGGCCAAGATTTTTAAAATGCTTTATCTGCCAAGGTCATTAGCTTACATTATCACTATATTGAAAGGTCGTTATCTTGGATAGTTTCTGTACTAAAATTTTGTATGTTTTAATTAATTTTTACATAAGAGCATGAGAATGGCCCTACTGGATCAGACCAATGTTTATCTAGCTCAGTGACCTACCTTCTGACAGTGGCCAGTGCCTGATGCTTCAGGGACTGAACAGGACAGGCAGTCATGGAGTTATCCATCATCCCTTGTCATCTGGTCCCACCTTCTGGCAAGAAGAGACTAGGAATATTTCAGAGCATGGTATTGCGTCCACCCTGCTTATCCCAGTTAATACCATTGATGGACCTATTCTCCATAAATTTATCTAATTCTTTTTTGAACACTTGGCCTTGGTCTCGGCCTTCACAACATCCTCTGGCAAAGAGTTAAACAGGTTGACTGTGTGTTATGGGAAGAAATGCTTCCTTTTGATTGTTTTAAACCTACTGCCTATTAATTTCATTGGGGGACACCTAATTCTTGTGTTATGTGAAGTATTAAATATATGCTAATTAAGAAATCATGAGGTACTTAATAATGTAAATAAGGTTTTTTGCAAGTTGCAAGTTTTATTTAGATTATTAGTTGTCTGTTGCATCTTTACCTAGGTATATATGCAAATATAGAGATTTATCATGTATTTTTTCATTGCCCTTTCTGTTAGAATGCAATCATTTTATTTTATTTATTTTTGTTATGCTATGAGGCCTCTAAAACTTGACATAGTTTAGGGCCTCAGCATGTCTTAATCCGGCCCTTCAGTGTGGGCTGTACAGTTCTGCCCAGAACCCTGGATAATTACTTGCAGGGCTATCCCATGCTGATGTGTGCACTGCTATGCCTTCAACACTCCAGTACCTGATCGAGCTAGATTACAACTAGCTGGGTACATCTGCATGAGCTACTGTCACACCCTGTGACTGCAGCGTAGACGCACCCAAAGACTCAATCACCTAAAGGATTGTGGAAATACTTGTGTTTTGAAAGTCCTGGTTTTCAGTCCCCCAGTTTTTCACCTAGTTATTGTGTGGACAAAGGATCCTTATTGTAGATGGTGGGGGAAGGTGAACATCTTCCATGCTCCCCACAGCCTCCAAAACCTTTCTCCCTCAACTCCTTTATCCCTCATGAACACTGACTCCACCACCCAACTGCTTAAAGTCCCATTCTGGATTCTCAGCCAGTGAATCACAAATATCCATGAGACTCATAACTTCAGCAATGTCTTGGAAGAAAAAGCAGGTGCAAAATAAATGAAAGGATAGATCTTTCCTATGGATAATGAGAAAGTATATAGTTACAGTGAAATTGTAAGGGTTTATTTTTACGTTTGAAAGGCATATAAGCCATCATGCATTGGGCATAAGCTTATGATGCCTGGTGAAGGGTTAATAAGAAAACTCCCTTTTGGCCAGATGATTCATAATTGCCCCATTCTGGATTTCTTGTATCTTCCTCCCAAGGAGCTGGGGCTGGCCCCTGTCAGAGACAGGATACTGGACTGTCTGCTCTGTTCCTAGTGGAGTGTGTCTGGTTTTCTAAAATTATTAATTTTCTAGTATTTTAATTTGTTCCTGTATTGTAATTTGTATTTACATTTGTTGGGATTTTGTTTTGTTAAAATAGCTCTTTTGAACATCCTAATTTTAGGTTCCGATTTTTGAAGATAATTGGTCAATAAGTCTTCTTCCAGCCACACCGCTCAGAAATATTACCTCCTTGTTGTTGGTCAAGCCAGGATTTCTTTGCATTTCTCTCTGAATTAAATAACAATAATTTTGCTCTCCCTAGTAAAATCAAATAGGTTATTTTATTTTTTTAATCTTCATATCTCCTCGTTTTCTAGTGCTTGTATCAGTATCTGATAACCGTCCCAATGAGCAACACAATGGGAAAGCCCAGCATTGTAGCTGTCGCTGTGGATTCTCAGCATCCAATCACCCTACAGCTCAATGGCACTTTGGAAGGCAGAGAGCCACAAAGGTTTGTAACTGATCTGAAGATAAAGTACGTTGCAATAACCTGCTAGGCTTACATTTTCTGTC
>ML685884.1:7083234-7156657 GCA_007922175.1 Pelusios castaneus | reverse complement strand
GGCCAGCCCCCAAGCTCAGCCCCTGGACTTCGGGTGGTGGCGGGGGCTACGTGCTTAAGCGCTGCAGCCCCCGCCGGCACCCAAACCCCTGCAGCTGGACTAGGGGGTTGGCCTGAACCAGCGAAGGCAGCCAGTTCGGGCCAGTTCCCTAGCTCAGCCACGGGGCTTCGGGTGGCGGCGGGGGCTGTGCACCGCAGCCCCCACTGCCACCCTAAGCCCTGCAGCTGGACTAAAAGGCTGGCTGTGGGCAGTGCATGGTGGGACAGGTGCCCACCATGCACTGCTCTTGTATCGCAAAGGAGCGTTCACACAGGTGAATGCTCCTTTGCGATACAAGGACGGGTGTACACACAAAAGCACTATATTTATATTTAGCTTATTGCAAGACAAGTTTGTCGTGTGTACATAGCCTCAGAAGTGTATTGTTCCCATTTAAACCAGAATTTCTCAGTAGGCAGCGGGCCACTGCCTTACTGATTGTTCACAGCATCCTTGTCCTTGGGTGGGTCTGGTATGACTATTTGTTAACTTGAGTTTCATGCCACAACTTACTAGCAGGAAAAGTATCCAAGCTGTAACAGAAAGTCTACGAAGACAGAAAAAATATTAAAGCCTAACCCACTGAATCACATTCTCCATGTGGTTAAGATGGCAGAAGAGTTAATGCAATTGCTAACTTTTCTTCTGGTGTTGTTTATGTTTCAAGGAGCTTGGGTCCCCGAGCAGAACAGACACTGCAAGCAGCAATGTCCCTGCTACTGTGTGGACCATCTCCCAGCCCCGACTACGCTCTCTTGACACATTCCGAGGGTAAACTGCAGCATTATGGGCTTCTGTACCTCTCACTTTAAAGTTTCTCTGGGTTTGAATAAATTTTATTATGGCCACAGTCTGAAATCCTCACCCCCAGGGATGGTAGAATATGTCATGGTATCTGATGTGGGTGTGTATTTATGAAGAAGGAAACTACCTTGTAGTAGAGCTGGCTGGAACTTTTTTTTCCCTGTGAAAACTGAGTTTTCAGCAAAAAACCCCCAAACAATAAAACCCACAGTATTTTAGCTGTAAACCAAAATATTTTGATTGGTAGTGCTGCCCCAGTGCCTCAGGGGAGTAGTAGTTCAGGTGCCTTATCCTTTTTCAGGGTGGACTCTTTGCTCAGACTGTGGCTTCCATCATGTACCATGGTCTTCCCTCTTGGCTAGTGGAGGCCACGCATCATGGATGGCAATCTCATGACCATGGTGTCTCACGGGAAATGTAATCTGAGTGGGAAGTCTGCCAGTAGACAAGAAGGGGGATCATGAGTAGAGCCCCACAAATCCGTAGATATCCGCATTATATCCATGGCTATCCACATCCGCGGATACAATGTGGATATCTGCAGACCATTCCTTGCAGATGCAGATCCACATATTTTTATCTGTGCAGGGCTAGATCCATGCAAATATGCAGATATCCGCATCCGTGGATACAACATGGATATCCGTGGACCATTTCTTGAAGATGCAGATTGGATGCGGATCCACATATTTGTATCCACAAAAGCCTCTACTCATGAGGCAACTGGACAATGACTCCCCTTTGGCACTGGGGGGGGCATTTCAGAATCAACAGGTTTTAGGCTGAAGACTCATTTTTTTTAAAAGTATATATGCATCCAAGTTTTTAATAAAATATTGAAAATTTCCCTGGAAAGCAGACACTTTTAATGAAAAATACAGTATCAAAACCAGTTTTCCATAAAGAGCAGTTTAGATGGAAAGCTTTTGACCAGCCCTACATATTGTGTCTTTTTCCTCTCTCTCCATATTAGAATTGTTCTCTTTAGGTCATTTACTAGTATCTGTCCTGTCAAGTTTTGATGGGTCTTTCACCACTTCCCTTAGAGATTACTCCACAGGCTGTCAGATTTCCATGACAGGAAGTTTTTCCTGATGTCCAGCCTACATTTCCTTTTCCTGATCTGCACTGCATGACTTCTAGTTAGATGTCCCTTTATTGTACTAATCATTCTCTTCCCTCAGTGAGACCTACAGGTAAAAACACAGCTTTGCTCTTTCCTGCCCTGCTCCCAGATTTCTTGTGTGGCCTCGGAATCAAGTCATTTAACTCTTTCTCATGTATTCTCTGTCTACAATGAGAGGAATGATGCTTTTCCCGCGTTTGGGGGAAAGTGGGAGGGGCTGAGGCCTTACTAAATAAAGTTGTTTGAAGTATGTGGAATTACTAGGTCCAGTAAGTGGAATCTCTGGCTTAGAGATCTGATAGCTCCATGGAGTCCATTTAACTGGGAAGAACTGCAAGAGCCTCATTCTTGGGTATCTTAAAATATTTAGAATTGGGCCAGAGCAATGTGGGGAGCCAGGTTTGTGGACTAATAGGGTAATATGGAAAAGAAAATCACACCAAGCATGCTTAGTAACATGATTTTCAACTGCTCTGACTTTGTTTCAGTCAACATCTGTTTCTTTTGAATGAAGGCCATGCACTGATCCCTGGACCGCAAACCTGGCTGTTTTGCTTATAGACTTGCTTTTAAAAAGTCAGATTGACAAATGTTTTAATGGGGTAAAATAGTAAATGTGTGTACATGCATGTTACTGACACAAAATACTGTGTGTCTTTTTAGGCTCGCTCTCATAATCATGGTATTTGTTAATTATGGAGGAGGAAAATACTGGTTCTTCAAACATCAGAGTTGGAACGGTAAAGTATGGCTCATCCGGTTAATGTAGAGCTTAGTCACAGAAACGGACAGGGCCAGACCCTCAGCTGGTGCAAATAGGTGTAGCTTCATTGAAGTCAGTGGAGCTATTTGTACCAGCAAAGGACCTAGTCCCCAATATCTAGCAGGTGAAGCGTTTAAAGCACCAACAAACTGTTCCTGGTATCAGAAAGCCTTTTTGCTTGCATCTGTAACAAGTCATTTTGGGTGGCTGTGATGTTGTGTAACAGTTATGGTGGGAGGGCCTAGAGATGGCCGCAAGGTCATGCTGGGTGCTGTACAGATAACATTAAATGACAGCCCCACCATAGTGATCATGCTTGACAGTCTTGAATTCAAATGTCGTGCTGTTCTGCTATCATGGTAAATTGTAAAGGTCCCATGCCAGAAATTTTTCCTGTGACAGTTGTTAATTCAGACAGAGTTCTGGTAAACACATTGAAGGGGAAATGCTGCAGATTTAGTAAAAGGAGTAGTTATTTATCAATATCTTTTAGGATGCTACTTAAGAATTTGCTTTACTGAGTTTTTCTGCAGGCTTAGAAATGAGGGTCATCACAAGCTCAGCCTTTCAAGGCAAATAAAACTTGCCCACTTATTCCTTTGTAGGCTTAACACTGGCAGATCTTGTGTTTCCATGGTAAGTTTTTGTGGTGAATATTGTTATTTATTGTTTGTATTATCATAATGCATAGGAGTCCAGTCATGTAAAAACACAGAACTTGTCCTAAAGAGCTCACAACAAGAGACAGACGGACCAGGCAGTATAAGAAAACAATAAGACAGTATTGGTTAGCATGATGAGCTGTGATCTTAGCACATCAACAGACAAATTTTGGGAGGTTCATGGCAAAGGAGAGTTTAAAGAAGGGTGCTCCCTGAAAGGAACAAATGTCTCTCTTGGTAGACTAGAAGGGACACAAAGTGAAATGCTACTCTGCATGTGTGCCTGTGTTTTATTAAGAGCATGGGCCAATGAGAGTCTACCATTGTGCTGGGGCACAGCTATTCTGGATGATACTTTAGCCCTCAGGACATATCATACATTACCTCCAGTTATCAGATGTTTCCGTTCTTGTCTACCACACAGGAACCTGGGGACATGCAGATAGTGTCAAATTCTGAACTGATTGAGTGAAAAAATATTTCCTTCTGTGTGTAATTAGGCTGTAAAACTCATTGCCACAGGAAATCATTGAAGCCAAAAGTTTAGCAAGATCCAAAGATGGATAATACGGGTCTATTGCTAACAAGAATATCCAGAGACATAATTGTTAAAAAAGAGTGGTTTGGATTAATCTAATCTTTTAATGATTAGGCATTAAGATGAGACCCTCATGTGGAGCCAGATTACTCCACAGCTGGCTTTTCTGCACATTTCTCTGAAGGAGCTGGTGCTGGTGTGACAGAATACAGGGTTAGGTGGATATTAGGTCTCATCTAGTTCGGTGATTCCTATGTTCCAAATTTAGGGGAAGATCAGACTTGAGCCTAAATTCAGTTCCATACCATGTGGCTCAGACTCTTGCTGGTCAGAATACTAACTTAATTTTAGGCAGTGTGACTTGTTTTGATAAAACCTTTAATAATGCGAAAAGGCCTGACCTCCCATTATTTCCCTTAATTCTCATCTGACTTGTGTAGGGCAGAAAAAGACACAGTAGTTTGGTTTTCTAAGAATTCTTAGCAATAAAATTGTCGGTTTTTGCTCTGCGTGATCCAGTTTCCACTGGCCTTACTTAGTATATGGTGTTACAACAGAACATTAATATTTGCTGACTGGAGTGTGTGTGATTAGGCATGTTTCTCCCTGAATAGGCCTGTTTCACAGCTGCTTGTTCTTCTAGGTTTGTGTTTATCATGGGCACCTCAATTTCGCTCTCGCTGAGCTCCATGCTGAGGCGGGGATGTTCAAAATGGGAAGTGCTGGGGAAAGCTTTCTGGAGGAGTTTTTTGTTGTTTCTAATAGGCATCATAGTCATCAATCCCAATTACTGCCTTGGACCATGTAAGTGGAAAGAATTCATTTGTTATTTGCTTGTACTTTTCAGAATTCGTAGCTTTCCCATTTTTACCTGGCTGTTTATAGAATGAATATATTATCAGTCCGCCCCCTGGATCTACTGCATCGAGACCCACCACTCAGGGACCTGGAACACAATCTCCAGCCCAAGTTCAGATGCGTACACAGCAGTGAAACAACCCTGTAATCTGAGCCCCGCAAACCTGAGACATCCACAGGTTTCTCTTTGCTGAGTAGCCATTCCTGGGGCAGCACTTGGCATGAGCACGTAGTCCCTTACCTGTACCCATCTTGGACCCACTGTAGCTGCTCCTTTTCCTTCAGCACTGAAGCTATCTTTGCTTCCATGTGCCACCTGTATTTGCTCCTTCTGGTTCCACTCATAGAAATGCACCAAGCCACCTCTTTCCCTCTGGACTCCTCCCCGTTATCTGCTTTTGCATGGATCTTCACCTGAACCTCATGGATCCCTCTGCCAGCATTACCCAGCCATCCTCTGCACTGCTGTAGAACAGTCCTCCCTCCACATGAGTGCACAGCAAGAGGAGCCTAGTAGCTTTTGTAGCAGTAGTCTGGGAGTGCATCCCTTTGATACCCTGGAGTCTGCTCCCTGGCCTGTCCTGGACAGCTTGGGAGGCTCTGTTCATGATTGTTTCTATAGCTCTTTGAGATCCTCACAGGGTACTAGCAGTACATAGTAGTATTACTATATTGCCGCACCCTGTACCATGGTGCAGGGGTAGTGTGTCTGCCTCAGAAGAAATGCAGTTCCTAGATTTAATAAAAGAAGCCCGTGCTTGCTTCTCTCTTACATTGTGTGTACCTCTCCTGCAGTGTCCTGGGATAATCTGCGGATTCCAGGTGTACTTCAGAGACTGGGATTTACCTACTTTGTGGTTGCTATTTTAGAACTCCTGTCTGCTAAAGCTGTGGCTGAGAACAGTACCTTGGTGAGTGAGCCTTGGATTCAACTCTGTCTTGAATGATTCCAGAAGCGCTGGCTGTAAATATTGGTAGGATACACAGCACCACCACATTTACCTCTTGCATTTGTAGTTTGTTGTCAGAGGGTAGCCTGCCCTGACCCACCAGTGTAGTCCTGGCTCCTGTTGTTATGTCACCCGTTCCTTGTGTGGCTGGAGGGGCCATGCTGCGTAATGTTAATATCTGTTTGTGTCCAGAGCAGCGCGAGGAACTGAGCAGAGAGTGGTGAAATTCAACAATTCTGCATGTCTAGGCCCAGCACGGTTGCCTTGTAGAGGGTTATAAAAATCATTAGGAATTCACTCCTTGTTCTCCAGTCAGTGGCTCTTGGATTCCAAGTATGCTGAAAAGTGCTGATGTGATTTTGAACTCAGTACACTGTCCACTTCAAGGGACTAACTGCTCCAAATGCCTGCCTGCCTTCTTGAACTGTCTGAGCGCCACCCCCGGGGCCTTCAATAAGGCAAGGCAGACAGACTGGGCAGCAACACAGGACTTTGTTATACTCTGCTAAGATCTTAGCAGAAACACACTAAGCATGTTATAGACTCATAGACTTTAAGGTCAGAAGGGACTAGTACGATCATCTAGTCTGACCTCCTGCAAAATGCAGGCCTCAAGACCTCACCCATCCACTCCAGCAATAGGCCACCAACCTATGACTGAGTTATTTACCTCCTTAAATCATGATTTAAGGACTTTAAGATACCGAGAATTCACCAGTAGGTGAACCATGCCCTGTGCTACAGAGGAATTTGGAAAACCCCCACAGCCCAAGCCAATCAGCCCTGGGGGAAAATTCCTTCCCAACCCCAAATATGGCGATCAGTTAAACCCTGAGCAAGTGGGCAAGTCTCAACAGCCAGTTACCCAAGAAACAATTCTCTCTAATAAATCAGAACCCACCCCATGTACTCTTCCCTCTTAGGCCACTTGTATATCCACCACACGTAGCCAAATATCAGTCACGTTGGGAAGTGACTCTTTCCCATCACTTACAGTGCTACTGTATATGCTTGCCTACAAGCCGATCCACATATAAAGCCGACCCTGGCTTTTAAAGCCCAAAATCCAGGAAAAACGCACCACCCGTGCATAAACCAAGGGTCAGACTTTGATTACAGAAGGCTCCTCCAGGGCCAATCCCCTTTTCTCTCCTCCCCGCTTTTTCCTGCTCCTCAGCCTCCCCCCCCCCCCCCCACGGCCATTCCCCACTCCTCTCGGCTCCCCCTGCCTGCAGCCTTTCCCTGCTCCTTTCGGCCCCCCCTCACGGCTTTTTCCCGCTCCTCTTGGCCCCCCTTCACAACCTTTCCCTGCTCCTCTGCCCCCCCTTACCTGGCTGGAGGCCCAGAGGTGCAGGGGTGGCCAGACCGGGAGCTGCTCCGTGGCCAGCTGGCCGCTCCCGCCCTGAGCTCGCTCTGTCCCTTGCACTTCCGGGCCTCCAGCCAGGTAAGGGGGGCCAGAGGAGCTGGGGAAGGAGCCATGAGGGGGCTGAGGGTCAGGGAAAGGGTGGGGGGAGGGGGCAGAGAAGCAGAGAAAGGCCGTGAAGGGGGACGGAGAGGAGCGGGGAAAGTGGGGGAGGGGCTGAGAGGAGCGGGAAAAAGCCACGTGGGGGGGCCGAAAGGAGCAGGGAAATGCCACGGGTGGGAGAGGAGCAGGGAAAGGCTGTGGGCGGCGGGGTGACAATGATACTTCTCTGTAAATGCTCCTAGTGATCTGTGTATAGGCTGAAACTAGCCTTTTAAGCTCATTTTGTGGCCCAAATATCCTGGCTTATACGCAAGCATATACAGTAAATATTTAGTTTTTTAATCTCAGTCCCCAAAGTGAGCTAAGTTAGGGTTTTGTCCATACTGAGTCCATTGTTTCAAATTTCAGCCACTTGAAGCATAACTAGGCTTTTTTACAACAAGGAAAAATGTTTTCCTTTCTGTGACTCATGATCTGCTAACTGGATTTTGCTCTGACTTAAAATAGAAAATCACTTTTGGAAGCAAGCCTGGTGAATGTCAGTTTCAGACCTTGTGTGTGTGTAAACGGTGTTAAAATGGAAAGCTTATAAACTCTGCTGTTGTCACTCGGAACCATCTGCAATGTCAGGGGCTATTAAAAGGTAAAGGGGTTTTCCCCCCCAAATGCTCAGTGTTCATTTGCCAGTTAATATTCCTTTTCCTCCTTACATCTCAAGCAGGAGACTCCATATTCTGCCCTTCAGGATATCTTGCTCTGCTGGCCACAGTGGGTTTTCATTCTGACGCTGGAAGTGACTTGGCTGTGTTTGACATTTCTATTAAATGTACCTGGCTGCCCTAAGTAAGTTTATTGATTAGCTTCTTTTCCTTTGGGTGCTCTCTCTTTCTCTCTGCAGTGTTAGGTTATCCTGGTCTGTTGATACAATTGTTCAATGTCTCCAGCTCCAGTAGGAAAGAGGGGGTTTCCTAGAGAAACCACCTTCCCCACTTCGCAGTGAACTACGTGGCTTTATGTAGAAGACATCTTTATTACTCATATAGCAAAGGAACAGGTTTAAAACCTCCCTAAGGTTCTTCTATGGTCCCCATCACTGTGCTACCTGAGCACCTCCCATCTGTTGCGCATGTATCCTCCCTGCATGCCAGTTAGGTCAGAAAAAGAGGAGCTCTCTTCCCAAAAGGACATCTCAAAGAGCTGGTGAAGTGAGAGAATGATCCTGGAGTGACATGTTTGAAAGCACATCCATTCCAGCTGGCCCGAGGAGGCTGCTGCTGAAGATAATCGAATTCCTTCTTTTTGGACTTGATGAGCTTTCGGGCCACTGTTGTCGATGATGCTCAGCTTCTGCTCCCTGAGTGCAGCTCCATCCCTTCAGGCAGGTGAGGAACTACCCATGCGCAAAGAGATCACATGTACTGGTTCCAGGCAGTGACTCTTGGTGCTTGTAGCCATGGCAGTCCAGAACTCTCCTTGCTCCAAACAGATGCTGGATGCAGGGCCTTCCTGTGCCTGTTCCAAGCACCTCTATGGCCCCTCTTGGTGAGCTGCTTTCTGAGTGCGGTCAGCAGTGGAAATGTCCCCCATTGCTAGTACCTGCTTCATCACCTATCAACTTCAGATGCTTACAGTGTCCATCACTGGCTTCTCCCCAGTGCAATCTGTCTGACATTGGCGATTCGGCTCATAGCATCAAGGTGTTGGGGTCTGGGACAGTGGGGAACTTCCTAACAGCACCTGGATGCCCACCACAGAGGATTCTCGTCCATTGGTTTCCAAGGGGCTGCAGCCTGAGGGGTCCTGTTGCTCTCGCCTGCGTTGTGCTTGCTGCTGTGGGAAGCCGTGAGCATTTCCTTCCCAGTGGCACCGATGCGGCATTGGCTTGGTCTGTGTTAGCACATTGTTTTCATTCCTGAGCATCAAGATAGAAGGGTGGGTGGGTGAGGTGGGTGGATGAGATCTTGAGGCCTGCATTTTGCAGGAGGTCAGACTAGATGATTGTACTGGTCCCTTCTGACCTTAAAGTCTATGAGTCTATAAGGCTCGGCAGTGTAAAAAATGTGCCGAGTGCTATTGTGCATTCCTCTGGCCTTGGGGCTGGCAGATGGGGTGGTGTTGCATTTCTGAAAGTGATTGGCAGTTAGAGAGAGCACTGGTGCTGCCTTTCTCGTCATGACTTTTATCTGGGAAGGATGTAGTTTGGTGGTGACCTGATCGCCTGTGGGGGGTGAGCTTGTGCGTCACAGATCCCTAAAGAGCCGCAAAGCATATCCTGGTTGTTCATTCTCCAGCCGTTTAACACTAGAACACTGTAAAGACCAGACCTTTTGCCTTCCTTCTAGGGGTTACCTTGGTCCTGGTGGCATTGGGGATTTTGGAAGATACCCCAATTGCACCGGAGGAGCAGCCGCTTATATTGATCACATGCTCCTGGGAGAAAAGCATATTTACCAGCATCCATCGTCCAATGTGAGTGCACTTCATCCGTCCAATTCTTCCATGTACATAAACCACTAAATGGCTGCAGAGTTTGGTTCTGTGTTTCTCAACAACTTGAATATAAAATGAGCTAAGTTTCCAAGGAAAAAGATGCTTCCTTCAAACGCTAATGCTCCTGTGCCGTCTGGGATGTGACAGCTAAGAAGAGCTCTTCCTTGCTTAAAAGATCTCACTGAAACTTAGTTGACAACTGTGGTGGGAGGTAGAGAGACTAGATTTGGGAGCTGCGGTGGATGGGTGAGGCTGGCCTGGGTTATCTTCAACTAGGAAAGTTCATCTCCAGCTCCTTTATATCAACACACTGGCCTGGGGCAGTGGAAAGAGGATTCTGCTCCAAAGACAGTTGGCGTGGGCTGTGTTCTCAGGAAGTTTGTATCAATGATGGCAGCTAGATGTAGCGATTCCATTGTCAAACATAAATCTGGCATTGACAAAGTATCAGTGTGGGTGGGGGGGAGCACCAGGGGTGAGAAAGAGGAGAAGAAACTTAAGGGTTGGGTGCGTACCTTTTAATACTAAATCTCTCTCTCTCTCTTTCTCAAAGGTGCTCTACCAGACAACAGTGGCGTATGACCCTGAAGGGATCTTGGGAACAATTAATTCAATCTTCATGGCATTTTTAGGACTTCAGGTATCATGGTTGCTTTTTGTTCCTACACTGTCAACAAACCTTTATCTCCCAGAAACAACTGAAGGCATATTGTCAAAGGGGGATTGGAAGGAAAGGGATTTTTAGCGGTGGGGAGGTAGTTAAAGTTGCAGCCATATTTCTGTTGTAAACTGAAAACCTTGAGTCCAAGTTGGCAGGGAAGGAGGTGGCAGCTGTTAGAGACTTTACATCTAAAGTATTTTACTCAATTCTTGAAACCCTTGGTTGTCTGGAAACATCACACATGCAATTTGTGGTGAGATCTGACAATCAGTGGCTCTCAGAGCTTCTGAAAATACAACTAATAGGTACCAAACATGGACTCAGGCATTAAGTTTAGGCTCTTACTTTAGAGAACCTGACTGTGGTGTTTCCATCACCCTCCTCCCAGGCTGGCAAGCAGGGGTCCCCGTCACTAAAATCCGATGTGCTCATCTTCCTGCACATGAGACAGAGCATTGCCACTCAAACCGTTACCATGTGTTGAAAGCTCTCACATAACCTGGCACTACTTGAAACAGGAAATACCTAGGCTGTCTCAGCTACCAGGTGTGCTGAGGGACCCTCTATCTATGTATCTGGACTTAGACAGGTGTTAACTCCAGCCCCCAAGTTTGTCAGATAGAATGACACTCTGCATCTCCGAGGAGGTAAAGGTGCCAGGAGTTCTGCACTGTGCACAGGGTAGTGTGAGTAACTGGCTGCCCAGACTGTAGGTGGCTGGATGTCGGAACTGAAAGGGAGCACTGGGGTAGTGGTGTAGATAACAAGGCATGGCCAGTCAGGTTGGTGCAAAGGTTAATGTTGCCCTGATAGTTGATTTCTCCTGTTTTTTTGGTTGCCTAAATAGGAACTGCACCTGAGCAGCCTTTAAAGCTATTCGTGTGGTTATTTCTATAGAGGAAGAAATCAGACTGCTTAGCTCAAATACAGTTGTTAAAAGCTTCTACTGCAAGTGGCTGGTGGAGAATGCCGGCTAGAGCAGTGTAACTTACTGGTTTTCATGTCTTTTGTTTTTTATAGGCAGGAAAAATATTCTTGTTTTATAAAGATCAGCACAAGCAGATAATAAGTAGATTTTTTATATGGAGTATAGTCATGGTAAGTAACTTTTTTTTAATGCAGTTTAAATTGCTCATGAATTCATTAACAGGCATATCTTTTCGTGCCGCACCAACTTTCTAAGACATGGTGCAACGAATAGTTCATAAAAACTCTAAACACCTATTATTTCAGGGGATTATTTCTGCTTTCTTGACAAAATGCTCTAAAGATGAAGGGTTCATTCCTGTAAATAAGAATCTCTGGTAAGTAGAGACATGTAGCCTTTTCCGCTCAATGTGGGTATCCATATATCTAGATCCGAAGGGGTAGCTGTGTTAATGTAGGTCAGGGGTCTGCAACTTGAAAGATAAGAGCCATTTTAAAAAATTCTTTCAATAACCAAATGTTTTGAGAGCTGCAATAGGTGTAGCCTCCTGGTGGCGGGGGGGGGGGACGCGGAGTGAGCTGGGCCAGGGTGCGTGTGCCACAAGGTCGTCTGGCTAGGGAGACCAGAACCGGGAGTGGGCGGCCCAGAGGGACCCTCAGTGGCAGGGGGAGGGAGCCCCAAACCTGGCACGAGCTGCCTGCAGGGTCTCCTGGAGTCAGGTGCCTCAGTGGTAGGCTGAGCCAGGAGCCACAAGGGGTCAGCCCAAGAGCCATATATGGCTCCGAAGCCACAGATTGTAGCCCCCTGGTCTAGGTCAGCCAAACAAACAAGGAGTCTGGTAGCACTTTTAAAGACTAACAAATGTATTTATTGCCTGAACTTTCGTGGGAGAAAATCCCACTTCATCAGACGCTTTGATGATGAGGAACTTACAGAATGGGAGGAAATTAAATGCAGGGAAATGTATAACACAGGGTCAGGTCAGGCTGTAACAGCAAATCAGAATAGGTGTTGGGATTCAAACACTGGGGAACAGCATATAGGAGAAGGTGAGGTCAAATCACCTCTGTAGTGTCCAGAAAGTGGATTTCCTTTGTGGGGTGTTCCAGGCTTAATTTGATTGAGTGGAAATTGTTGAAATCTCTGTGGAAATCTTCAAGGGCCTCCTTACCGTAGGTGCAGATGATGATGATGTCATCAATGTAGCAAAGTAAAGTAGAGGCACTTCCGGCAGAGATGTGAGGAAGCGTTGCGCTAAGTCAGCCATATTGTGGGGCCATGCGGGTACCCATAGCAGTGCCACTGACTTAAAGGTATAAATTATCTTCAAATCTGAAATGGTTGTGGGTGAGTATGCCAACATTTTTATGGCTGACTTAGAACGACGCTTCCTCACGTCTCATCCCAAAGCACCTCTACTTTACCTGCACTACATTAATTACATCATCATCATGTGGACTCACCGTAAGGATGCCCTTGAAGATTTCCAGAGATTTCAGCAGTTTCCACTCTACAATTAAACTGAGCCTGGAACACTCCACACAGAAGATCCACTTTCTGGACACTACAGTGCAAATTAGAGATGGGCACATAAACACCACCCTATACCAAAAAACTACTGATCACTATAGTTACATCCATCCATCGAGCTTTCATCCAAGATATACCACAAGATCCATTGTCTACAGTCAAGCCCTAAGATATAACTGCATTTGCTCCGATCCTTCAGACAGACACCTTCGGGATCTCTATCAAGCATTCTCAAAACTACAATACCCACCTGCGGAAGTGAAGAAACAGATTGACAGAGCCAGACTGGTACTCAGAAGTCAACTACTATGGGAGAAACCCAAGAAAGAAAACAACAGAACGCCACTGGTCATCACCTACAACCCCGAAGTCAGACCTCTACAGCACATCATCAAGGATCTACAACCTATACTACATGATGATCCCTCACTCTCTCAAGCCTTGGGAGACAGACCTCTCCTCGCTTACAGTCAGCCACCAACCTTAAACAGATACTCACCAGCAACTACAGATCAAACAACAGAAACATTAAAGCAGGAACATATCCCTGCAACAAACCACACTGCCACCTTTGTCCTCATATCTACACAAAAGACACTATCACAGGACCTAATCAAGCCAGCTACTCCATCAAGGGCTCATTCACCTGCTCATCCACCAATGTGATTTATGCCATCATTTGCTGGAAATGCCCCCCTGCCTTATATATTGGACAAACAGGACAGTCTCTGTGCAAAAGAATAAATGGACACAAATCTGACATCAGAAATCACATTAAAAAACCAACAGGGGAACACTTCAGTCTCCCTGCTTACTCCATTGACGACTTGTTAATAGTGGTGCTAAACAGATGAATAACAAATCACAGCTTCCAAGAGAAACTGCAGAATTGGAACTTATATGTAAATTTGACTCCATTGCCTCAGGGTTAAACAGGGACTACGGATTTTATTCTCATTACCTCAGGGGATTTGACCTCACCTTCCTCTATGTGCTGTTCCCCAGTGTTTGAATCCCAACACCTATTTTGATTTGCTGTTAACAGCCTGACCTGATCCTGTGTCATACACTCCCCTGCATTTAATTTCCTCCCATTCTGTAAGCTCTCCGTCTTCAAAGCATCTAATGAAGTGGGATTTTCTCCCTTGAAACCTCATGCAATAAATAAGTTTGTTAGTCTTTAAAAGTGCCACAGGACTCCTTGTTCATATATCTAGATAGCACCTCTAGATGTACACATCTATAGCATGAATATGCATATTTAACTATAGCAACATCTGTCCATGTTGTGTGGTCTCTAAATATTCTTTTAAATTCCCACTGAAAATATCTAGGTCAGTCTCTTATGTGACCACCCTGAGCTGCTTTGCCTTCATGCTTTTATTGCTGATATACTACCTTGTGGATGTCAAGAGATTGTGGTCAGGTGCTCCATTCTTCTACCCAGGTCAGTAAACTCAAGCATATTTAGTTATCTGTGATGCAATAGGTCAGTGGTTCTCAACCAGGAGTACGCAGAGGTCTTCCAGGAGGCTGGAATACATCAACCCATTTGCCTAGTTTTACAACAGGCTACCTAATAAGCACTAGTAAAGTCAGCCCAAATTAAATTTCATACAGACTGATTTGTTTACACTGCTCTATATACTATACACGGGAATGTAAGTACAATATTTATATGCCAATTGATTTATAATTGTATTGTAAAAATGAGAAAGTAAGCAATTTTTCAATAATAGTGTGCTGGGACAAATTTGTATTATGTCTGAGGTTGTAAGCACATAGCTTTTAAGTGACATGAAACTTGAGGTATGCAAGACAAATGAGAGTCCTGAAAAGGGGTACAGTAGAGTGGAAAGATTGAGAACAACTGCACTGGGTGGGTTCAGTTCTGTCCTTCTCAATAAAATTAAGATGCTGGGTCTGTTGTCATCTCAAGCAGCCTGAGCTATTACTAAACTGTTTCTCTTCAAAAAATATTTTTGCAGTGAAAAACCTCGAAGGATCTTTTTAAGATTTAATTTAAAAAAATCCATGTTCTCTCCTAGTGCTATACTAATATTAGCTCATTAAATCTCTGTTGGGAGGCAGGCAAGAATTATTAGTCACTCTAACTGTGGAGTCAGAGAGGGTAATGTGACCTATTCAAGGCCACAGGGCAAGTTAGCGACAGAATCAGCATTAATGCTTAGCAGTCCGACTCCCTTTCCTGTAAGAGTTCTACTGGCCCCCGCTGCTACATTGTGCTCTTGCAATGGACTGAAGTGTTTTTTCTAATGTCATTGTCCGTATATTTTAAGGAATGAACTCCATCCTGGTCTACACTGGGCATGAAATATTTGAGAACTATTTCCCATTTAAGTGGAAGATGAAGGACAATCAATCCCATGGGGAGCACTTGGCTCAGAGCCTGGTTGCAACATCGATCTGGGTCATCATATCATATTTACTTTACCGGAAAAGGATGTTCTGGAAGATCTGAGAAGGAAACGAGGTCTCTTTTGGGGGATAAGGTA
This sequence comes from Pelusios castaneus, assembly GCA_007922175.1. Lineage (NCBI taxonomy): Eukaryota > Metazoa > Chordata > Testudines > Pelomedusidae > Pelusios > Pelusios castaneus. The sequence goes on along the minus strand of ML685884.1, from coordinate 7,141,327 downwards.
TTGATGCTGGACTCCCCAGAGATTACAATGTTTCTGCTGGGATTCATTACTAAAAAGGGATCATGTGTTCCGTTTACAGGGAAACTGGAATGGGGACTTTCTGAGTGCTAAGGAACAGTATTGGAACAAAGTAACTTGCCTGAACTATGTCATCTGCCTATCTTTTGATGCACTGAGTGCCACTGATTTACCTACAATAAACTGATGGGTTGGAGAGTCCTTACCGGCCAGACAATTTTAAGATAGTTTAGTTGAAATGTCTTTCATAAAGGGAACAGATAGAGATGCTCTGGGTCATGGTTTTGTGTATGATCCCACAGGTTGCAGTCTAAATTTCAAGCTGTTACTGACTGTCTTTATATTGACCAGAGCAATGACATAGTATCCCTAGTAACTAGATTTACATCAAGGACCAGAATCTCCTTCCAAAGCAACACTAGCAAGGCTTCAGTGAAGTCAATGGGAGCAGAATTCAGCCCCAGGAGGCAAACAGATTGACAAATCAGACTAAATAATTTAGATTGAGCATAGATGGCATACGCAAAATGAGATGGTTCCAAGTTTTTATGGTAATTTGGGTGGGAGTCACCCCAGCCCTGTGACCTCTGACTCCTTCCTATAGGGTGTTTTGTTTTTTTAAATAAAGCATACTTCTTTCCAAAGGACTGGATCTGCAATTCTCCCACTGTGCCTCTAGGAGATCCATGGAAGCAGCACATTTTACTTCTGAAAATGTGAATTTTCAAACAATTTATTTATAAAATACTTATCTACCAAAATAAGAGAGAAAATTAGTTGAAGTATGAACTCTAGTTTACGTATAATCCAGAACATGCATGTAGGACTGAGTCCCATATCATGAACGTGATTCTTTTAGAACAGTTCCCTTGCAACAACAATGTTGCTTTTAGAGTCTATAATACAACCCTCTTTGCTTTCTCAGCTAGACGCCCTGCTGCACGGTCCACTTCCTTCAGGACAGCGTCTGCAGGAGTAGTATCTTCTCATTAATGCAGAATCTGTGTAACACCACCATCAGATTTTCACCGCAGCGTGAGACCTGGCGTTCCATAGCCAAGCGGAAATCCTCTTTCACTCCTTTGGTTATTCCCCGGGTTACTGTGTGATGCCTGAAATCATCAAGGAAACAAAAGATGAGAAAACCAAAGCAGAATTATTCTGAGCATTTGATTAGGCCTTTAATACACACAGCACCTTTTGAGATAAAGTATAACATATACCTTCAGAATCTGAGTTCAGCTGGGGAGAATTAACATGTTTTCTGTACTTCAAGTGTTCACTTGCTTACTTGACTTTTAACAGTTTTGGGTTCTTTACATGCCTTTAATCTAATGGTTAAATCATCAAGCATTGCTGATTTTAGCTAGTAGAAATGATCTCTCCCTGATCCATGCCCCTCTTCTCCCAGCAGATTGAAATCTGTTTGTCCTGCACTCAGAAGGAAATCCTGCCTCTGTTGTCTTTACCCACAATACTTCCCCAATCTAAATTGCTGTCTGGAGCAAAGCAGCAAAAATTTGAGTTCCCTCCCCAGCACCGGGAAGAGGGGGAGATTGGCATTGCCTTGGGCCCATCAGAAAGCTGGCTAGGCTCTTGGCTGTTCACTGCTGCTAGTGGGGGAGTTCTGTGGATTGGTGCAGAAGCGCACACACACCTGAAAAAGATGATCAGATGCTTACCCTAACCTAAGAGGCAGTGAGTGCCTTTATGTCAGGTGTCGGACTGAGCTCATTACCAAGTCAGATCGTTCGTTTCCTGGGCCAGCCCTCCCCAGAGAACCGTCTGTCAGCTTCCAACCAGGGGTCAAAGGTCACAAGTCCAAGACACACACTTGGAAAAAGCTAAATGGTTCTAGCCAGGGTAAGTCATGCGATATCAGACTTTAGAATGGCAGTCTGATTAACACCTATTGTGTTATCTGTCACAGTTTCAGAGCCCCAGCATCCTGTACTACATTGCTCTGTAACTCTTCAGCGTTCTCACTAGGCTTTTACCCTGGCAGTGGTCCAGGACTGGAAACACAGACCCTGACCTTAGATCACTGATTTTCAGGCCCTGCTCAGGGATGACAGAGCTGCTATTTAGCAAATGCCTCAGCCCAAATGGACTCTAGAGGAAGGTCCTGGAGGGAGAGTCACTGAATTTTTGGACTACTGGGAGCAAAACCAATTAAAGCAAGGGTTGAAAGAGGCAGGAAACCATACACACCTAGGACTGGGGCAGGATCAGCCAAAAGGAACAATTCAGAAATTAAAGTCCCACTGAAACACTGTTCTAAACCAAAAGTAGCTATTTCAATTTTTTCTTACACTGAATATTTGTATCAACAAATCACTCCCTCTCAAAGCAAAGAGAAAACTTCCCCTGCCATTAAAGAAATTAAAAATCAATTTCATTTATACATTAAATTGAGTGGCACCATTTGCTACTTATAACACAACTTAAAGGGAATTAATATCTAGACATCAAATCTTGAGATAATGGGAAATGATTTAAGATGGGAATCTTGTTAGCGCTCCTTACCATTAATGTGCGTGAGGCACCTAACATGCTAATACGCAGTGCTGAAAATGTAACTCAACATGCAGTTTCTCCAACAACCCTGCTTTCCATTCTCCCTGCCTCTGTTTCTCCCAAGCACTGAAAATAACTGTGGGCTTTCATCTAAGGTCAGATCTACACTACAGGCCTCTATCAGTATAACTGCAGTGCTTAAGGGTGTGAAAAATCCACTTCTGATTGACGTTTTATACTGGTCTAACACCCCACATAGACAGCACTACTTCAATGGGAAAGCATCTCCTGTCGACATACTATTGCCCCTTGGGGGAGACGGATCTCTCCCCTTGGCATAACAGCATCTTCACGTAAGTAGCACAGCAGCACCACTGTATGCGAAGATAAGCCCTTAGGCTATGACCACTTTAAACTCTACAGCTGCAGAAGTTCACTGTGGCCATGCTACATTGCTGAAACGGGTTCTCCTCTTTCTGTAGTTAATCTGTCTCTCCAAGGTGGTGGCTAAGTCAACAGAAGAATTCCTCCCTCAATCTAGTACTGTCTACACCAGGCATGATGTCAGCTTCACAACATCTCTTAGGAGTATGAAAAATCCAGCCCCCAAGAGACGTAGCCATGCCAGTGTAAGATTTCCGTGTAGCTCTGCCAACACAAGACTTGTAATACTGAATATTGCTAGCAGCATTTGGCAAAGGTCGGTGTTTTGACTTAACAGCAAAGCATAAATTAAATTAGTATCAATGGCTGAGAAAATTCTGAACAACCAATTTGGCTAAGGAGAAGTTATGAGTAGATCCAAAGGGGCTATCAAAGTTTTGAAGAGAGAGGTTTGTGCTTTTGCCTTAGAAGAATTTTAATAAGGAATGGAATTCCATATCATCTGATCAGAATCTCTGTTTCTGTTTAATCTTTACAATGATTATTAAGTTGAACATACACACATTTGGCAACTTATGGAAAAAATAAAAGTTACGAAAGTACAACATGGCTTGCCAAAGAATGTAGGTACAAATGAAAAAAAAAGCATGAATAAAAGTACTGAGTAACAAAGAGCTGAAAACCATGGGCAGTAAAACATGGTGACAAAACAGCACACTGTGAGCAAGGCTTTCCCGCTTGGTACCTGTCAGCAGTCTGTATGTTGGGCTGGAGTACAGGTATGAACTCCTGCTGCAGTAACCCCAGGGGAGGGCTAGAAGTCCTTTAAAAAACAGCAAACAGCAGCGTTCAAACAACCACACTGGCTCCCCATGGTGCATAACAACTCTCCAGAAAGAGAACAGAAGAGAACTGGGAGATCACGCTATGACCAACTGTTCAGTTAAAGGAATGGGAGGTGAAAAGGCTGATTCTTCCTTTACCCCTCTCTAGCACACCCACCACACACCATTCCAGGCTCCGTCACACTGGAAGTGGATGGAAATGCAATCCACCATACAGCAGTGCCTTCTGGGGTGTCTTCTCAGCACCCATAACCCAATGATTTTAGTGAACAGCAGCAGGCGACCATTTTGGAAAGTTAAATGGACAAGGAGAGGATGCTGAAGCAAGAGTGAGAAGATGACAACCCAGATTTCCACCTTGTTTTTAAGCAATACAGTGGAGCGTGTCAGACAAGGAGCTCCCTTAGCACAATGTTCTATGTGGTAGCACCTACAAGAGACAGCTCTGAGCCATCCCTACCTCCCAGGAGCTTAGCTGTGCTAGTAACCTTTTGAGCAGATGGCAAAATTACAGTAGATTCATAGAAACTGGAAGGGACAATGAGAGGTCATCGAGTCCAGTCCCCTGCAGTCATTAGGACCAAGTACCCTCTTAAACCACCCCTGACAGGTGCTTCTCTAACCTGTCTTAAAAACTTCCACAACCTCCCTAGGCAACTTATTCCAGTGGTTAATCACCCTAACCGTTAGGAATTTTTTCCTAATGTCCAACCTAAACCTCCCTTGCTGTAATTTAAGCCTATTTCCTCTTGTCCTATCATCAGCGGTTAAGGAGAACAATTTTTCTCTTTCCTCCTCATGACAACTTTTTAGGTACTTGAAAACTTATGTGCCCTCTCAATCTCCTCTTTTCCAAGCTGAACAAACCCAGCTCTTTCAATCTTCCCTCATAAGTCAATTGTTCCAGATCTTTAATCATTTGTGTTGCTCTTCTCTGGACTTTCTCCAATTTGTCCACATCTGTCCTGAAATGAGGCGCCCAGAACTGGACACAATACTCCAGTTGAGGCCTAATCAGGGCAGAGTAAAGCGGAAGAATTACTTATTTACAATACTCTGGTTAATACATCCCAGAATGGTGTTTGCCTTTTTTGCACCCAGATCCCTTTCTGCAGTACTCCTTCCTAGGCAGTCATTGCCCATTTTGTATGTGTGCAATGGATTGTTCTTTCCTAAATAGAGTACTTTACATTTGTCTTCACTGAATTTCATCCTACTAATGAATTCACATTTCAAGATGGCTACCAAAAGCAAATTCAGTGTCCTGCCTGACCACGCTTGAGAACTTTGGTTTAGAGATAGTGGTCAAAGTTTTCCAACTTGAGTACTTGAAAATGGCACCCAAATCCATATTCAGGCACCTGTATAAGCAGGTTGATTTGCAGAATTGTGGAGCATCCACCACCTGCATTAACATCATGAGGAGCTGTTACTCAGCATCTTTGAAAACCAGCCCACTCAGTATCAGGAGCCTAACATAGGTACTATTTACAGGCTTGTGAATGTGAACACTTCGGCCAGTATTTATCATTTGCTAGAGCAGCAGGATGGAGATCTACACAAAATGTCACTTAAATAGCAAAATTAGACCACCGTGGCCTGAAATAATTGGTGCACGAAAATTACTTAAACTAGTGGGGCAGAGTTTCAAAAATGCTCAGCACCCACAACTGGCACCAGACTTTCATGAGAACAGTTAGAAATTACATCATGACAGTAGGAACTGCTGGGCGCTGAGCACTGTTGCAAATCTGTTCCAGTATTTTCAAGCAGGAGTATAGAAGGCAGAACTGGAAACTGGTTCCTTCACCCATTACTTCCCTGCTGTTTACCAGACCGAGAAACAGCACTAAATGCATGCACAAAGTGGTACATATTATAGGGCATATGACATTTTGGGTGCCTAAAAGTACATCATCAGAAGACCCTAACCACAGTTGTGTGTCTACATAATATTAAACACAAATAGTCACGATTTCTAAATAAGATCCTTAATACATGCCTGTATTTGTAGCAAATTGCAAAGTACTACCATAAAAGGATGATACTTTAACAAGAAGTACTTTGTTTTTTTAATATTGGATGGCAAATGACAGCATGATATACCCAAGCAAAAACTTGTTAAATTGTGCATCGTTCCAGGCATATTCCAGATTCTTGCTATCTGATATTAAAGGAGAAGTATTTCCTGGTTTGAGAGTATCAGGATACTGATTACTGAACAGCCAATATAATGAATGAATTACAAGATCCTCATAATTTTCCTTCTTTCAGATTTAATTAGTGAAATATAACAAACATAAGATCAAGATGGAAACGACTGAATAAACTTTAGAGTATAGGAATCTGAATAAAGTTATAACTTTACGATACATTTCAGTTCATTAGGAATGAGATTTACTCAGAAATGTTTGAGGAGTAAAGGAAAAACAAATGATCTCGCCCCCCCTCCACCCCAAGTCAAAGTGACAAGACCATTTGATAAGTAATTATATTATTCTCAGGACACAATTTTCAAAATACAAGCCTAAAGTTACTAATCTTTTCTTGTCAGAGTCCCGTTCTTGTTCTAACAGGTAAACCATTACATTCAGTGGATGTAGCAGTGTGCCTAAGAGGAAGGGTTTACCTAAAGTGGACCTTGGCTGAATTCAGATTTCACTGCAGATCATCTATGACAGAGGTAGAGGAATGTATATAAAAACCACTAGAGGGCCACACCACAGACAAAAGAGGCAGATGCCTCAGGACTTTCAGTTTTTCTCCACCTTTTAAGTAGCAAGTACCCCTTAACTTCTGAAAATGTAAGTACCCCAACACTCAACTGCCTCCCAGCTGGGAACGGGGGAAGCAGAGGGCTGCCACGCATACCCCCCAGAGGTACTCGTACCACGGGTTGAAAAACTATGTCCAGCTCATCCAGTTTCATCTCTGGGGTGGAGTGGGCTGTGTCAAAGAGCATTTGAATTTTACCAGCCTAAGTTATCAACCCACCAGCTATAATCTTTTATCCTTATGCCCAGAAAGGTCTGCCTTTGAAGCACAAACAATAATTTGTTTTTGTGAATTCCTGGGCAATGGAGGAGAGTGACAGCATGTCCTAGGAATTAGCTGCTCCCTGCTGGAGGCCACACCACGTTGGGGCACCTGTCCAAAGAAGATGTCATTTGGGAGAAAGGAGCACAGCATTTAGTCCTTTGGGAGCTGCCTAGAAAAGTTACCAAGCATCAGCTGCAGGTAGAACCAATGGATAATCTGGGGGTAAATGGGCTGGAACAGGCAGAAGCCAGTCAGGGCCCAGCTGGGAGCAGCAAAAGTGTGGGTATGCCCTTGTTGCTTCTTTCAAGAGCCAGTTCTGGGAGAAGCTGGGAGAGGAGAAGGATCAGCTAGAACTGCCACCTTTTAAGCAAATAGCTTATGGGATACTTCTTCCATATTGCAAAGCTAGGCCCATCTGCACGTTCAATACTGAGGAAAGGTCTCACTGGGGAGCAAGTGATCTGTTGCAGCAAGACATCATGGAAGTCTCTTTAAGCAGTGAACACTGCCAAAACTGCCAAGAAGCAAAGATGCAGAGCTTTTATAGAGACTTTTCTTGAAACCACTCAGTCAGATGATGTGGCATCTGGGATGAAAACAGATCACCTACTATTACCTGGATACAGGCTGTAAAAGCCAGGTTCGGGTACGATGGGAGGGTACAGGGGTACGATGGGAGACCAAAGCTGAGTTCCTCCCAGCTGGAGGCAGAAATCTGGCACAGAACTGCTGGGGATGTGGTCAAGTTCTGTAGCCTCTGTGGATATGTATGAGCTGCCTCCAGTGTTTACTGGAAGAAATGTGCAGTCCAAAAATGTTGGAGTGTGGAGTGGTCAGGATCCAGAAATAGGAAGGCTTATTGGGCAAAAGGAATTGGGCATCTGGTCCTGTTTGCTTTCACTTGCTGGAGGCAAAGTGCTCCCTGGACAAGATGCCAGCTGAAGAGTTGCTCTCTGACAACAGACAACGCTGTTCTTCTTCTTGATTGATACAGTTAGAACGCTGAGCCTAATGATCATCCAATGGGAAAAGATTGAAGAGATGATACAACAAAACAGTATGAAACTACTGCAATTAACATGAATCAAAGCCCAGGAAGTTCCCAGGTAGCCTCGGTTGTCCCTGTTACATTTTCTAAACACCTGTCTCTTTGTAAAGCAGGATGGCTCTCAATAACAGTACCATCTTTGGCACTGCCATCCAGACTGTCAGCATCATAAAGGTCATCATTTTGGGGTAGTTAGATAAGCATGACCAGGAGGATCAGCACCATGGATATACTATTAATCAACTTATTACATAATATTTCAGGGAAAGGAGTGAAAAATATCAAGGGACAAGGTTTTAAAAAGCTGGAATTTAAAATTAGGCTCCAATGTTAATATTTAAACACCTAAGTAAGTTTGGCCTGAGTTTTTATAAGTCCTAAGCACCTGCAGCTTCAACAGGAGCTACTGGATGCACAGCATTTTGAAAATCAGGCCAGACTTATTTAGGAATTTAAATATAGATTTAAAAGTCCAATTTTTAAGCTCCTATTTTTGAAAATTTAGCCTGTATGTAAATCAAAAACCTTGCTGAGGGCACTGGATTAGTCTGATTCAAATGATAGTCTACTTCCTACTGAATTAGCCACATGATTTCCTGCAACACCTTGAAATAAGTAAATCTGATTCCGCTTAGCTTGTGGGCTCAGGTGAGACGAAAATCCAATGGATCCAGGCAGAGATTTAATTAAGAAGTTTCCTTGGATTATAATTTATACCTAGTTCCATGCAAGCTTTCAGAACTGTAAAAAACAGAGCTTCCCCTTAATAACTGTAATTATACTTCTTAAAATGGTCTACTCTAATGCCTAATTAGTTAAGAATACCTTTAGTGTACTGGTTTCAGGAAGAAAAAGAAATGTAGTACTCAGACAATACCAGTTTTTCCAAAGCGACCAATGCAACATAGTTCAAAAAATACAGTTAGACAAGTCTGAAGTTGAAGTGCACCAAAACGCCTGTAATTTGGTGGAGGCCACACAAACCCATGGTCTTATCTGACCTCCTTAAATGTTACAAACTGTATCACAAATATACTATCCAGGGGCTCGCATAAATGAAGCAGAAAATCAGAACGCATTTCAAATAATTTGAAACAGACAACAAACATTTTTTGCCCTTACTTGATCAACATTCCTTGATTTGGCAGCAATTCCAGATGAATCTTCCCTCCTTCTTGTGTTCTTAAATAGGCAAATTCCTCTAGCATATCAATATCTATAGAAAAGGTTCAGGACTTCATAGAAAGAAAATGATAAAAATATAAATCTTCATAAAGCAATCTCCCACCTCCTCTCCCTTCTCCCCGCCCAAAAAGAGTGAAGCAACACTATCCCTGCTGAAAGGTTAGCCTGATACAAGAAAACATTAACTGTAAAACTGTTCTTTGATATACAAACAAAACATTGGTGGTGGTTTAACAAACATACCAGATGTTACTAAAGGCCTCCAAATATTTTAGATTGTACCTTAAAAACAGTCACCCACACATATATGTGCAAATCAGAGCAGCTTTCTTTTTTTCTGAGCAATGTGGCATCAAAGTAAATGTTGAGTCAGACTGGGACTGAGGAGGATGTGATGCTACAGTGTATTGGTGCACAATGCCCCCTTCACAACCATCTTAGCTTTTTCCCTCTCTTCTCATTCTTTGTTTTTTGTGTCTTTTCTGTTTCCTATTTATTTTTTCTTCCTTCTCAACTCCTATGCCCTAATTTGTTCCCTTAACTTCTCCCACAGTTGCTGCACACAAGAACAGAATTTTAGTTAGAGGTCCACAATTGTATTAAACCCCCTCATTTAATTGTTATTGCAATTAGATACTTAACTAGTTAGACACTTAGCTGACCATACATACTTGTACTTGTACATACTTGAGTTAAATACATGTGGAACATTTGTTGAGCATGTTTCATATGAACGTGCATACATCTAATTCTGAAAATATGATTCACAATCTGCAAACTGCTGCAAAGTGAAAGTGACAAGATTCTGGGTCTCTGAAGCCTGGATACCACACAATTTTTCACTTTGCCACTCCGGGCCAGTAGCAGAGCTGAAAAACTCCAGCACAATGGGCAGGTGTAATTCCTGAATGTAAAGGACGTCCTGGGAGGCCTATCTGTACTAGTACAAGCAATTGCTACTTTATTAAACTGAGGAGTGACAACAATGTAGGGACATATATTCTCCAGGTATCAGCAGGAGTCACACATGCATATTTATGGCCAATTCTACTCTGAGTTACATCATAAATATTCCCACTGATTACAACAGGCCTGCATGGCATGCAAATAAATACAGAACTTGGTCTTTCAAGAAAAGCTGATAAATATTTTAGTAAGTGACTGTTTCCTACAATCTAATGGATGGTGTTGGAAGAGGATTCCACATTGCTTTTTTGCTGCACTGGTAGGTTTGTTTTTTTTTAATTAGGAAAAAGGATACTTGTGACATAGTTGAAAAAATTCTCATACTGGAAGTTTCCCTGCTGACAGATTTTGTTGATGGCCTTTAGGAACAAGTTCTCCCCCCTTGGCCATTCATGCTGAAGCAACACAATCACATGACCCAAAGCCATATCGTCCCTGCTATCGGTGAAAGCTCTCAGCTATTTGGGAAAAGAAAAAGGTTCACACAGAACAGATCAGCAACATCAGAACAGATTACTACACCCACTGTCCAAACCTAATAATGATGGCAGAGTGTACATGCTTATTCATAGTTGCTGGAAGGACATCAAGATACTAGGATGAGTGAAAAGGCAGCTAGGGAAAATGGGAAATTCAACTTCTGCTAAATTATAGTCACTTCCGCCCATGCCAAAAAAAGCAAGGAAAAGACATTAATTCCCTCCTAATATAAACCATCCCGTAGTACTAAAACTACTTGTCATGTTTTCCTGTGTACAAAAGCTCAGTAGTCCCCTACCAAGCTGCCAAAACCTCTATCCAGACGATTGCCAAATAAAATGAGTAACACAAAAGATACTATTACTAAGGTACTGAACTAGATGTGGGCGAGGAAGGGGCAGTGCCATATAATTTCAAGAACAATGCAGCATAATTAAGGTCTAAGATGCACATAGAATATGGAGCTCTGGCTATAACTTACCTTGAAACAAGCCAACAATAAATGGAGGCAATATGGCATAATAGCTTTACTGGTACATGGCCAAAGTTTTAGATCAGAACCTGTAATAGAGAAATTATATTATATAATTATGCATGTCCTATAATTCTATCATTTTGATTGAAGTCAGAACGGAAGAACAGGAGGAACAAACCTGCCATTACCTAGTACCATGCCTCAATTAGAATGATTAAAATGTTAAGTAATATTAAAAAGCCCTGTCTTCTCTTCTTGTACTATTCTTATGTATTCTGCTACACACTAAAGTGATGTTGATGACATGGCATTTACAAGAGAGAAAGGAGGATAAGGAATGCCAACTCTTTCCATAGTACTAATATACAGTTTGTTTTCTTTAGAATATAGACAAATATGTTCTAAAATTAAGATGGGTGAAATGCTTAAAATATTTTGTAATGAGGTTTGTCCTGATGATATAGGGATAGGGTGAAACCAATGTTCTCTCATTGACAGAGCTTTCACATTACAATGCTATGTAAGAAAAACTCTGAAACCATAGTGCACTTATACGTGACTGAACATATATACAATAGGCTTATTGCAACATGCTCCAGAGATGAGTGTAAGTATTTTCCTGTAATTTATGTCACTGAGAATCTTACAATTCCTCCTCCACCCCATAGGTTCTCTCTAGACAACTGTTCAGAAGTGAAACCCCAAAAATCCCCTTACCTTTCCTGAATTTAGACTTCATTTTAGGCTGCTCCTCTTGTGTTTTACTCCCTTCTTGTATAGGAAGGACCATGTAACACATTAAGTCAAGTACTTTTTCACATGTCAACTATAAGAGAATATAAAAGATGAATAATCTTGAAATTCTAAATTTAAAATTAAATCTAGGTTTATCAGTAATAGAACAATGAATTAGAACTTTTTCTGTAGGCAAAAGAAATTGGAACACAGAAGATCATCTTTTCCTGATAGAATTTATAATCTATAATGGATTAAATGGGCAAGGTAATCTAATATGCCTGGACAAAGGGAAAAAGCTGTATTATAATATGAATTGATGAGATTACGCCTTTACTTGCATATTTCTTTCACAGTGTTCTTTACTTCAACAGTGCAAGAATAGCCCATTGGTAATCTAAAACAAATTTATTTTTACTAATTGTTTTCACTGTTTCTGGAAGTTTTTAATTAAAATAAGGCTTTTTCATAACCTAGAAATTATTCTCTCCTCCCCCCCCCAAAAAAATCAAAACTGCAATCTGAGAGCACTGCAGAAATGCAGTAAATCCTAGTTCTAATTTATTACGAAATAAAAGTGCATAAGAGGGACGTATAATCAGATACATCAATTTTAAAGAACCCTAAGGATTTCTAATGGCCAAATTATCTGTAAGAGGGAAATATGGACCACTGGAGAGGATGCAGGAGATGTGGGTTTTATTTTCAACTCCGCCACCAACCTGCCATATGATCTTGGGCAAGTCACTTTTCTGACTTTTGGTTTATCTTGTCTATTTAGACTTAAAATTTTGGGAGGCCGGAATAATATGGTGTTTCTACCCCACTATAGCACCCTGTATTGGCTGCAACTTCTATGTACTATTGTAGTAATGATACGAAGGATAAAACACATATTCCACAGCTAAATTGTATTAAGAGGTTATGCTGGACAATATGATTCTTCTCCAAGTCTGCTGAGTTGTCAGGTGGCAACTTGTTCCTATGATCATATTCCAAAAAGTACGATTATTTTTCCAGTTACCCAATCACCCCCATTCAAACATCTGCCCAATCTGCCTCCCAAGGAAATTGTTAGTTAAAATTGCCAGCCTGCCCTTAATCACCTCCATGTGATCAGTGCTAAAAATTTAAGATGAAGCTACAGTTAAGCATATATGTTGACAACAAAGGTAAAAATCCTTAGACAAAGGCTGCATTTACCAAACCTACTGTTAAAAAAGGAAGATATTTCAAAATTAAGGTTAATCTAACAATCAACTCAAACATTTGAAAGTATGGAGATTCATAGGTCAGACACGGCTGCCAAATGGAACATACTACACGATACACATTTGGCATCTCTGTCATGCCTTCCAGGGAGTGTGAGCGGAGATGCAGTGCTTCCTGGCTTCAAGTGTCATGTCTGGTCTGGTAGAAGCAGGGTAGCGTGGAGTTCCCAGGCAGGCGTGCTGATGGAGGGGAAAGTCAGGGGACGTGGGGCCAGTATGCTATACTTACTCTGTATTCTCCAAGAGCGAAGTGGCAAGTAGCTAACTGGATAAGCGCTCTCTGATTCTCTAGGAGCGATCCTTGTCCTGTGAGCTGCTGCTGAGAATGAGATCCCTGAAGAGCTGCTAAGTGATGTAAGCTGGTAACTGCTTTTTTATACTGACCCTTTAAAAAAAAATTAAAAACAGAAGTTCTCACATAAAATTCACAGGGAAACAAAGGAGAGAATCTTATTTTGGAAATCTCCAAAACCATAGTTATCCAAGTAATGAAGACTTCAAAATGTCATGCTGTCTGATCTATGACAGTAGTGGAGGGAGGGATTTGGATGGTGTATTTGTGAGCTAGAGACAAGGCAAGATACAGGTCTAGTTTCGAGAAAAATAAAAACTATTCTCCTTATATGTATTTAAATTTGATTGTCAATTAGGCTGGTTTCAAATTAAAATCTGAATTTACACACACAGTCTCATGAGTTAACTTATTTACTTTGAAGCCATTTAAGTCCACTGAAAAAGTCTGTTCGCTACAGTGGACTGGATCTGCAAAAGTCAAGCACTGAATGTGTGCAATTTTCATGGTGTATGCCGCCCAAAATTTAAGATAAATCATCATTTATTTCACTACTGGTAAAATAATTTTAGATGATCAAAGGAAACCTCTCCTCCTCCTCTTATATGCACAATTTGTGTATTTGTTTAACTGGCAGAGTCTCTCAATTGTTAATTAGTCATAAAAGTATTTGTAGTAGGGCAGATTTTAAGTGCTTTAGAAATTCAAAAAAGCCTCTCTTATGGCATACTGCCTGAAGAACAGAGTGATTTACTGAACAAACACTGCAGTGGGCAAGACTCCTTGTGTTAAATCCAAAAGGGGTTATTCAGTCTTCATTTTTATACAAATATTAATTATACTTATACCTTGATTGCTGTTTTTAAACTCTCTAATCCAGTGAGTACACCAATATTTTAGTCACAATCCCCATTCGCATCTGCGTTGGGGCAACCAGTAGACCAAGAAGTCACAGCTGCAGGGAACACTTATGCAACAAGACCCATAGGGCTATTTCCAGGCAGGCACTCATGTACCCCAGTCTGGAAGAATTCCAGGCCAAGCTAAAACCAAGATGGCCCAAAAGTGCCTCCTGTGCATCTCACTTATCATGACTGATATGTATGTTATTATATGGCCACATGTCTGATATGTATGTTGGGCACATTCAGCTTGGTTCATCAGTCAGGAAAGATGGCAGTGTGCATGCCCAACAAAATGAGGCGTCTCAGTGCAGTTTACTATTTCCAGAACCATTAATTCCTCCACACACCTGAGGAAACTGCTTGTTCCTACCATGTAGGAGCATCATCTGGGTAATCTGGGGCCATAAACTCTGAATTTATCCACAATCAGTGTGTCTACAGGGTTGGGGGAGAGGAAAAAGTGAGTAGACTGTGAAATCCTCTGAGCCAAAATTACCACCTCTCACTAGGTAAGAGATATTGGAGATCCACAATAAGGGACAATAAATTCACTGGGCAAAACCTGACTCTTGCCAGTAGGAAATACTAGGTCATTTAGGTCATGTCACACAGACAATTCTGGAAGAAAATACTCCTATTTAGAGAAGAAAGTTATTAAAAACCTCCCAATTAAAAAAAAGGAAATTGTGAGAAGAGTAAAAATGAAAACTCAAAGGGAAAGCTAGCTAAAAAGCTCTCCCACAGAGCAGTTTTCACCTAAGGAGTCATACTGATTACCAGAGCACCTGGGTATGGGCAACAAGAGGAAGAATTTCTGACCCTCTTCTAAGGAATTGTTACCCCTTGTATTCACTTCTCTCTCCCTGCTGATGGTAATTCATAGCCGCCATCCATTCAGATTGACCTGGATGCACTGTAGATTTTTGACTTTACCAGTAACACCAAACACTTCACAAAACGTATCACTAACACTCTGTAGACAAAGATGATAGTCGTGTCTGCCATGACAACTCTCAGTGTCGTGCACATGAGAATGTCAGTCAAGATACAAGGAAGATAACCTGTGAAGTGTTAGGAATGAATCAAGAGCCCTTTACCTTCTGTGGTGACAGCTACCCAGCAGGGGCAGTCTGGGAGGACCCTTAGTAAGTACTACCAACGCAACCATTCCAAAAGTGAAACTAATGTATTTCAAAACAACGAGTCTAGTAGCATTTAAAGACTAACAAAATGTATTTACCACATGAGCTTTTGTGGGAGAAAAATCCCACTTGTCACCTTGCCCAAAGACTTAAGGACAAGGTTTTATGGGAATCCCTTTCTCCAGAAACCTCCAGCATGCTGTAAAGTTATGCAGTGAGATGGAATAGTCTAGTACCAAGCAAGGAGACAGCTCTGTTCTCTGGGTGGGAGAACTGAGGGATTCCACCTTGAGAAAACCTGAAAAGGTACACTAAAGAGAAATGTAAGAGGGATCAAAGATGCAGCTAACCATGAGACAGATCCACTACATCAAAAGGCTATGCAAAAGTGTTAGTCTCATTCTTTCATTTACCTGGTAAATGATCATATCTGTGAGGAAGATTCGTAACCAAAGCCAGGTATCTGTCTTCCATGACAAGCAAATTCTTGTGAATTCTGCATTAACAACCAGAAAGTAGTCTCAAGTGGGGAAGAGTGAAGCATTGCAAAGCTTTGGTTTAAAGGGCATCTAATAATGATAGGACTGAAAAATAAGAAGCCTGACAAAAACATTTCAAAATATAGGACACTTTCTAATCAACCATTTTTCTATTTATCATGCTTTTCTTCAGGATGAGCATATTCAATGTATTTAAATACAACTAATTGGTGCTATTTTTAAGATGAACTATTTTTTCAAATAACCAATATAAGACAAATAAAAGCTACATTACAATCAGAAAAAAACAACTACATAGAAACAAACTGCTGGGGAAATTCTCTCTTACATGCACATCTTCAGGAGGTCACTAGTAACACCTCCATACTTCAGGTTTTGGTATCCATTTGGTACTATATTCTCCCACCTCTCTCTCTTTTCCACTACTATCTATGTGCTACCTTACTAGTTGCTTTCAAGAAAAGGTGAATGAATGATTACAGAAGCATGGAGGGAGCCATAAAACAATAAATAAATCAAACTCCAGGATAATTAATAAGGCTTCTTTATCTTAATTCCCCTATCTCAAACCATCCATGCTTCCAAGCTAAAGGGAAATTTCAGAAGTACCTGACCTGTAATTTAAGAATAAAACAATTTCATCTATATCATGAAGTGTAAACACAGAACTGCCTGTCATCATTCTTACCTTTATCGAGTGATTCCAGAGAATAAAGAAGCTCCCAGCTTTCTCTTGCCAGTTTAAAGCTCTCTAATACTTCAACAGAGTTTGAAAGGTCAGTCTTATTTATTGTGATATGACGACTTCTCCCCTTCCCAGAAGGGTCTTCATCATCCGAACTCTGCTTAAGGATCAGTATAGACAAAACATTTCGCTGCCTTTAATTAAATGTTTTCCAAAAGAATCTTATGGAACTTCTGCAACACTACATATAGGCTTCAAAGCAGACAATCCCAATACAAATCTTCAGAATAGATTTTTCACTATTTCAATGCTTAGCATTAATTATATATTAAATATTCCTAACTCATTTAGTAAAAAGAAGTGAAAGAGTGGAATAATTTGATATTTTACTCTTGAAATAAGCTATTGAGATCTTGAGTGCCATGTCATCATAGAGAGTTTACTCTTATTACACATTGGTCAAATTGTTTACCCAGATCGCACTAGAGTAATTTATTATTGAAGTAAGTGTGATCTAAACCATCTCAGTCAATCCAAAGCCATCGGGGCATACTGCAAATCAGATGCATTTCTTCTAAAAAATGATTACTTTTACCAAAAGTGCAATTCTATAAAATAGTATTTTTCTCCTAAGAAAGAAAGAAAGCACATACTGCAATGGCACATTGCCTACAGAATTCCTGCTTGAAAATATAGTCCAATCAAACAGATAGTAGTCTCCACTCAGTTCCTTTCACATCATGATACTAGCAGATACAGTATTGCTAGTAAAATTGCTTTGTTCTTGCAGCTTCTAAACAAAAGTATTTCCTTATATTTCTTTGGTCATAAACAAAAATTCCTAGTATTCTAAATTCCAAATGTGGTGCCATTTCTTTTAAGAATTGAATATTTTAAAGGAGTTACCATTGTCTTCTCTCGTCCTTCTGCAAGTTTCCTCTTTTTATGTATGTGTTTGTTGCGATCAATATCTGTATCACCATAGACACCAGATACATCCTCAAGGAGAACTAGTGGAACTTGGTTTGGAGCATTTGGCCCTGCGTTGAAAAAAATAAATTAAAACTTGCTTTAAAGAGAACTAAATAACCTGTTCCAAATTTTAGATTCATGCATGTTGTGCAGAATAATTGGAAAGTAATTCAACAGACTGTATCAATATTTAAAATAGTGGTAATGATAGCGCTATTTTCAAAGAAAGTTGTATCTTAGAGGTCACTTATCTATTGCCAGAAGTCATGGGGATTTGCTCAAAGCTGTCAGAAAATCTTGGAGCTCCCTGTTGGGGAGCAGTCACAACGTACGTAAGAGTTTTAAGTATTTTGTCTCCACGCATCATTAACTTTCAACTAAAGGTAATCATTAAAGAACGCCAGAGTGGAGCACTTGTTCTGTACTACTCACTGGCTTGGAAGGGCCAAAGCAGTACCACTTCCTCCAAACAGAAAACAGCCGGGCTTGGCCTGCTTCTCTCCCCACCTAGAAAGAGTTCTTCCCGAGGACCCTGATCTGAGTCAGTGCACTACCTCTTACCCTTGACATCAAGGGGATCCTGGGAGTACCCAACTCTGACCAATCCAGGGCTATGTCTACACTGGCAAGTTAGTTCGAATTAAGGAAGCTTAATTCGAACTAACTTAAGCCATGGCTACACTAGGCTTTCATTAGTTCAAATTAACGGTTTCCTTAATTCGAACTAATAAATTCAAATAGGCTATTCGAAGTAAGGGTTAATTCGAACTAGTTAGTTCAAATTAACCAATGTGGCCATGTTAGTTCGAACGAATTGCTTAGTTTGAACTAACCGGCCCATTGAATTCAATGCAAATCGCTAATTCGAACTAAGCAAGTGCCATGAACTTGCTTAGTTCGAACTAATTTTTTCTAGTTCGAATTAAGTTAATTCAAACTAACTAAAATTTGTTCGAATTAGTTAGTTCGAACTAACTAATTTTAGTAAGTGTAGATATAGCCTAGGTTTCTATGAGGTTGTCCATCAGTGAGGTATCTAAGCACCTTCCATGAAAAGTAAACACTCCCCAACCCCTCCCCCCGGCAATCTCTTTTGCAGCACAGCTGGCAAGAACAAGTTAAGATTATTAGAGTAGGCTTTCCTGCAAGTGCACTGTGATAGAAGGACCCCTGTGTTCATACCCTATATACTACTGTAATAATCTCTGTACAAAGTATGCTTTTGAGATATCAGTTCAAAACTTGTAATTTACTGGTCATAACTGTCCTGGTAAAATACACGTGGCAATACTGTATACTGGTATAAGATTCCACTGTACAGTATTAACACATGTTCCAAACAGAATTTGGCAAACAGGTCTGTCTTAAACAAAAGGATGTGTGGTCTGCTTAATTTGCATTTAGTCAGTAATAGAGTCACTAAGCAGGAAGGGAAACAAAGGAAGCATAAACAGATGAAGGAAAAAAAGCAGCAGGGAACATCCTTTCCCAGAGACTTTGTCTTCTGGTACCCAGCTGGAAAAAGATTTTCAAGAGGAGCAATGAAACTTTGAAACGGAGGGGAAAACATGTCAAAGCACCCCCCTCCCACTCTTCCAGCCCATCACATTCATGGCACCTGAAGCGACAAAGCTAGCATTTGTTCGATAAGGGGTCCTGACCTAAGAATTTTGATCAGTAAGACTGCTGAAAGCACATGTGAAAACTTTGCTTTGAATTTAATATAGGTTGTCAAATGAGGCACTTGTTACATTTTATCTTTATTTTTCTTATAACCACTTCTGACTCTCATGTCTCATTACTTGTTCTCACTTAGAATCATTCTTTGTAATTAATAAACTTGTTGTATCTAATCCAGTAGGTTTAAACTGAAATGTCTGGGAAGCTCCATTTGTGGTGCCAAGCTGCGTACGTCTTATTTCTACTAAAGAAATAATGGACTTGATATAAACTTGTATGATCCAGGAGTGGGCTGGGCAATGAAGGACATACATCTCTGGGGGAAATCTCAGACTGCAGGTATGTTGGGGTCACCTGCAGCATAATCAAGGCTAGAGGAAACCACAGTGTAATCTGAGTGTGGCTGGCCAGCTGCGGTTACATACAAACACTCAGTGTGTGGCTAAGTGGCTTGCACACTGGTAGGCTGTTTGTGAGCAGGCCAGGTGGGAACTGTTCCAACTAAATCATTATAAAGGCACCCAAGATGACTGGGCAGGGGTGACACAGTGCTCATTAGTCTGGAGTGTCCCCTGGCATGTTACACACACCCACTGCCTCATAAATGAAAATTGCTGGTACTGACTGATGTGGTATCTTGGACCCTTCACAGTCAGGCTTCGATCCAGCTAAAAGCATGGAGGTGGCTCTAGTGGCATGAAGGGATAACTCCCCCAACACAATGCATAGACCAAATGTCAGTGCTCACACCACTTGAGCTCTCTGCAGTTTACAATACAGAGCAGACCCCAAAATGCTTCTGAGCTCTTTATCGGTGCCAGCATCACAATGACTCCATTCATTTCCCTAAAACAGAACCCAGAGTGGTGATTAGCAACTGCTCCTCTTCCCCAAGAGCCCTCATTTGCATAGTCCCATGGGAACATATTCCGGTTCCCCCCTCCCTCGCAATACCTTCACCAGCTTATGTGGCAAAAGGGCTCTCCTGTCAAAATACATAACAGCACCCAACTATGCATTTCCTGTTCCAGACATGCAGCCATGCCATCACTAAGGTATCCCACAGTTCGCAAGAGACTACCACTTGGACACAGAACTGGCCAAACTGAACTTGGGCAAGACCAAGATGATGCTCATGGTAAAGGGAAAATTGGTCAGAACTAGCTGAGATGCTGTCCTTTCCTTCCACTGAGGATATCTGCCCTTCATTTGTCAAAGCAGCGTAAAGGCCTGGGACCCTTCTAGACTCGTCACTGCCCTTGAATGATCTGATAACGTCAGTGGCAAGAAATACCTGCTTCTACCTTCAGTTTATTAGGAGAGGCTCTTCTCTCTAAGAAAGACTTGACCCCAGTGATGCCCACGTCTGTTATCTCCAGACTGAATTATAATAACTGTGCCTAAAGTTAAAGGCAGAAGCACAATGGAGCCTCCAGCTTCTGCAGTACACGTTATTGTGCTCTCATTAGGTCAGGACACAGAAGAGGTCCATCATCTTGGTTTCTGTTTCCATCACTTCACAGTTTCATTTCTGATGCCAATTCAAGATCTTGGACCCAGCTACATCACAGACTGCCCTTCCATCCATACACAATCTGCCCAGACAACAGCATTCCTCTGAAACTATATAGCTAATATAAAGCTGAAAATGAAACTCAATGAGTGCCACAGACAAAGTACTCTCAGACAGAGACAGTGAAAGGAGGGTGTCACTGGTTGTGGACTGAACCATTAAATTAGACAGAACCAAAGTCTGACTGATTTTGGAGCAGGCTGCAGGGCTTGCCTATTTGGAAACTTTCTCACAACAACAGATATATTTAAGAAACCACAATACTCAACGAGCAAAGTTTCCCAGGACCTGGGAAGAGCAAAGAATAGACTCTTCTAAAAAGTCCACTACGGCCAATGACGTGTGGAATTTACCTGCTCAGCCCTCAGATACTAACTACATTGATGAACATTAGAGAGAAATCGGTGGAAGGGGTTCCAAGGGTTACAAATGCATTATGCAAAAAATAATTCCATAGTTTTAAAATTGTTGTCTTTTAATCTCTTTGGATATCTGCTTTGCTCATACTTGCATAAGAAAGTATGAAAAGGACCCACACAGTGGACTCTGTACCACCGTAACTCATTAGTGTTTTAAAAACTAACCTTGGAAGAGAGATGGCTGGATGCTACTGACATACTGGAATGCATTCTTAAAGAAGACAAACATTGTGGAATATATTACTTGATTCTTATACTTAGCATGGGCTTCGTTATCAAAATTACTGATGTATCTGCAGAGGTCTTTCATTCTGTGTAAAATATCACCAAAACTTCTAAAGGGTAAGAGACAAAAAATACAATACATTATAAAGACCTCTAAACTCAAGAAAAGCAAATGAAAATGCCCCTTTCAAATTTAGTAGTAGATTAGAGAGTGTGAAGGGGAAGAAAAGGATATCACCATCGAGGACTCACTGCTTTCAGAAGAAATACAACATATTCAGCAGACAATAAGACAGAATTACCAGTCAAAGAGACAGATAATTCTGGGCCTCGCATTTCCTAGGAAAAACTAGAAAGTCTTCCCTCCCACCTTTTAAGAGGGATATTAAAGTACAAAGCAGTATTGAAGAAAACATAACCTTTGGCTACACCAGTAAAATATGCATGCTGGGCAACAAGCATCAGAAACAGGTGAAGCTGAACTGATACAGAGCACAGTATAATGCAAGCATAAGCAAGGACAAACGCACCGAATATGGTGTGGAAAACAGTATGTTCAAGTCTACAATTCAATATTCTAGTCTTTCAGTTCCATAATGTGCCTTGGGAATGTTAATTAAGAAGTTCAGCTGCACTCATTGCTGAGGTCTGTAATCACCAACCTAGTAGCTCTGTTGGTGTAGAACTGGCTACTGAGTTGATCCTTATGTTGGTAGAGGTACAGATTAGCGTTAGGTTGGATACTTTTGAGAAAAATGCTGGTCTGAAATTATACAATATTAGTTCAAATTTAGCTTGTTCTATAGTCCATCTTACTGAAGAAGTGAAAAGCCAAATTTTCCATGAGTCCATAATTTAGAGCAGAGGTCAGTAACCCCTGGCACAAGTGCCAAATGTGGCACATGGGCCGAGCCTGAGCAGTGCCGGCCCCACCCCTGGCGCCCCAGCATGGTCTGGGGCCACAAGAGCTGCATGCTGTGGCTCCAGGCCCCTGCTGACCACACTTCCCCACTGCGGCCAGCAGGGAAAAAGAAGCTGCGGCACAGGGATCCCGCCCCCTACTGGCCCCGCACCCTGCTAAGCAGGGCTGCTGGAGGGGAGCGGGGCAGGTCGGCCCACCGAGAGTCACCGCTGCTGGCAGGAACCGGCCCCTGGCCCGGAGGCCACCTGCCAGCGGGAGCTGACCTCGGCCCCACTGGGAACCAGAGGCTGCCCGCCAGCGGGAACTGGCCCCGGCCAAGAACCTGAGGCCTGGCCCCACTTTCTTTTGGCTCCGCCCCAGTCACCTGATGAGGGTGCGGTGGCGGAGCTGGCACGGGGGCCGGCAAAGGTTGCCAACCCCTGATTTAGAGAGACACTTTAGGAAAAAGTACACACTTCTAACCTTCTTCCTTTATCCATCTGCCATTCACATCTCATTCCCACAACAGACAGTATTTTAAACAGCCTCTCCCAAGGATCAGTAATCTGGGATGACTTCTCAGTCAGACCCTCTATTATGTACTTCTGAGAGCTTCGTTTGCTTGGGGACATGAGATCCGAGGTATCTTGTGAACCTGGGGGGGGGAGAAAAAAAAAAAAAAAAAGATATTTCTCCTTGTGCACAAATCAAGTTAGTTGAAGTCACTATATTAATTTTTAGAAACAAAAAATAATCAAGTAGCAAGACAGTGTATTTTAGTTGTCAAGTTAACTATGAAGTCCTATTTGATCAAGGAAAAAGATAAAACCTGATCAAACATTGGAACTGCATAGCACTTCAAAACACTACACCTGATCAAATGACACCCAACACTCTACTTCATGAGTAATTAAGTCACCCACAAATTCAGAGAAAATATAAATAAGTTCTTGACACTAATTAACAATAGTAAATAAAAACAGGGTCAAGATCTGTATGTGTCTTGAAACCACAGAACTCCTAGAACATCTAGTCTGAAAGGACATCTCAACAGTCTGAGACCTCTGCGTCTTTGTTAATTTGTGTCAAAATGTTCTCCAAATGCAGATATATAATTGTTTCTTTTATGGTTGCCTTATGTTTTAAGAAACAGAAAAGTTCTTATTGGTCTGACAGCTACTAAAATTATTTTTCAACGAGGTCCATTATTATTTCACCTCCATACCTTCCTGGGCTACTATCCCACCAAGCTGCAGAAGCACAGGACTGACAGGACAGGTCTGGTTAGTCCTTGAACTGGGAACCTCCCAGGAAACCCCAGATACTATAGGACTGTTGGGAGAATGTTAAGCAAGTAAGGTGAAAGACTAACCAATGATCTTGCTTTTGGCCTTGCTTTCAGCTCTAATAGATTAGGAGGCAAAACAAGAGAATGTGAATGAAAGCACAATGCTAAACTGTGGTAATGTCATTCATCTGTCCATTTCACCCCATCAACATAGTAGATAGAGGGACAGACCCACACAAGAGTTGCTACAGAGACCAAGTGCTAGGAGGATGCGAGGGTGTAAGAAAGAAACACTGAGATTACAAGAAAGTGATCATAATCAAATGTAACCTCGCTCCCTACTAGTCAAAAGAGGTAGTACCAAAGCCCTCAAACTCAACTCCCCCAAACGGAACATGACCATAAACTGAAAGGGGTAGTATGGAGGGGAGGGAGGTACTGCAGGTACAATAAAATTTACCAAGAAGGAGATGGAGGAGGGAGTTCTGTCAGTGTACAAAGCTACAGTTAGAGAAGAAGGAAACTATCATTGTACAGAGATAAAAGAAGCCCAACTGGTAGAAATGGTGATGGTTTTATGCTTGTTTCTTTAGCCCCAATAAACCCATTGCATCGCCTGCAGCTTGGACTCTGGACCAATGTTCCCTCTAAGCTGATGATGCAGCTGAGCAAGTTATGGTACTTGCTGAGCGGCAATTTGTGAGGCATGGCACCACATGGGCAACAGTTTTCCCTCCTGCCTCAGGCCTTTTAATTTAGTGGGAGGAATTTTTGGTTTGTTTTTATATTACTGTCATTTCTGTAACTTTGAGAAAAGTTGGATGGTGTTGAACAGAGGTGGCCTTTGGCTATTGGGGGCCCTAGGCAAAGCCCCATTGTCAGGCCCCCCATAGGCCCATGTGCACACCCCTCTGTGGCCCACTCCCCCCACCCCAGCTCCCCCTTGCCACCTTGCCCTCCCTCCTGCCCCAGCTCCCCACCCCATGGCCCTGGCCCCCTGAGCCCAGCTCCTCCTGCTGCTGACCAAGGCAGATGCAGCTTTTGGGGTAGGCGAAGCAGGCGACGGGGCCCCTCACTGCTTGGGGCCCTAGGCATCCGCCTGCTTCGCCTACCCCAAAAGCTGCCTCTGGTGTTGAAATATGATGATGAAATTGTTAGACTGTGCTACTTTGCTACCCAGTATTACCCATATAACTATAAACATGCACACACTAATTACATTATTTTTAGATAAATCAATTCATAAGATAAATAAAGCAAAACAACCACAAGAAAATACTTTTGGAAAGCAGCAATTAGTGTCTGAAGATATATCTTAATAACCCTTGAAAATATTTTCTGGAACATACACACGTTTAGAGATGACAAATATAAATATGTGTGTCAAACTGAGCAATCACTTATAGCTTTTATAGCCCTGCATCTCATCTTCTAACTGGGGAGAAGAGACGCGGGGATTATCAGGCTCGGAAGAAGACAAAAGAGACGTGGGGATCATCGAGCTGGGGAGAAATTACGCTGGATCGGGCTGGGGAGAAGAGACACAGGGTCAGGCTGTGTGGGTCTGGAACCTCCCACGCAGCTTAGAGGGAACATTGCTCTGGACTGTTGTTTTCCAATGAAGTGTGTCTGGGAACTGAGAGGGGAAGGGCAGAGAAGCCTTAACAAGGACATGCAGATACAGGTAATTTAGCAGGTGGCATTCTTTCCTCCAAGTATCAAGCCAAAACTGCAGATGGGGTTTGGTTCCAAAGGGGTAGCCATGTTAGTCTATTGTAGAAACTATTGTAGAAAGACAACAGAGTCCTGTGGCACTTTTAAAGACTAACTAAAGACTAACGAAAGCTCATGCGATTAATAAATCTGTTAGTCTTTAAAAGTGCCACAGGACTCTGTTGTCTTTCTATGATGGGGTTTGGGTAATTGTACTGCCGAACATGCCAGCTTTACAGCTTAAATTTAAACCAGTGTCACTGACTACCAGACTAGACCTTTTGGCCCCATGAGTCCACAACCACAAGAGCCCTAGTTTGGGGGAACTAGGCATGTGAAGGACAAGATCAGCTTTTTTTCAAAATGAGATTTAGTCCTTTTCCTTGCAAATATAAATATACCATATCAATATGGTCCACTGTAACAAGCAGTTGGTTTCTACTACTAAACTGGAAGCTGGGGAGGAGATTTAGATTTCCCCTGCACACAAACATTTATGTAAATGAGTCAGTTATGGAATATGCGTTCCTTAAAATAATCTTGCTAACCCTTCCATATTCAAGCAAAAATTGTTTCAATGTCTTATTCAAAATATGTGAAAGCCATCCCTTGGCTACTTGTCCTCAGTAGATATCCAAAGGTAAAGAATTAGGGAATTAACCTTGTATGATGTGCACAGCTGAATTCCAACCATGATCATGATATTCTGATAGTTTAAATTCAAATCACAGTTTCAAACGGACCTTCGTTTCCTATACTGAACAGTTATGTGGAGTTGATGAGGGCAATTTGATATCTGCTGCATTATCTCACTGATATGGCAGTATTTCATTAGTGGATGTAGTGATCCCTTGTCCTTTACACTCCTAACCATGCTGTGAGGATATTTTAGTGTTCCGAAATCAAATGAAAGATCCTGTGAAACTGCAATATTTTTATTACCCCAATTTGGTGGCAGATATCACATAAAAGGAATTTCCTATTCAGCTACACTAATCCAGAAGAGAAATTTAACATAATTTGGTAAAAGCATTCTTACCTTGATACTGGCTTTCCATTTGTGTGGATCTAGTCACATAATTAATGTAAAATTCTGCTGCTTTATTTAAGTACTTGTACAACAAGCTGGCTGGTAGTCGAACATCAGGGTTGTTAATGATTAGAGGAAGAACATCACAAACTAAGAGGTGAAAAAAATGCACAGTGGGTTTGTTTTTTCTGTTACTTATTCTGGCAAAATAAGAGTTGAAAATCAACAATGCAAGTTTCTAGGACCTTCTCTTTAGCCACATATTGTCTTCATGGCATATACACAGAGAAGTTTGATAAAAACGCAAAATACTTTTGCTGGAAAGTGACAATGTAACACCACTTTATTTCTTATAATTCAGAACAACATACAAGAACCCCAAAACAGAGAGACACAAAGCAGGCTGATCTCTAAAACAGAGATGTATAACCCTACTACCTTACTCTAGATAAGTCCTTAAAAGACTAACTCTGAAAAATCCAGGTCACCTCTTTCCTACAGAGCCTCCTAGCCTGCAAGCAGGACCAAGAAACCCCTTAAAATATAAAATGAAAAACTAATTTTAACACAGCCAATACACCAGAGCAAACACCACAACTATTTGCCACTAAATGAGCCATGGGGCTTGTCTAGTTTTAAAACCAGTTCAGAATACAATGATTTTAAAACCAGCTTGAACAATAGAATAGATCTGGTTTAAGTAGCCTGATCTGTTTTTTCCTGAAGTCAATCCAAAGCCAGACTGTCTTGAAGATTTCAGCAAAAAAATTATCAGGCTGCCTTAAACTGTGTTTCCACTATGGCTCTAAATGGTTTGTAAATTGGTTGAAAATTTTCCCAACATATATATATATAGGTCTTTGTTTCCATAAGAGCATACAGTAACCTAGAATTCAAAGTATTGTTTCAGTAATACCAACAGTGACCAGATTTTTGTGAGAGCAAGGTTGTAGAACAAATCCAAGAGTTCTCTGCACATCTGCTGTAAGGACTACCAACTCATTTCACAGATGCCATTAAACTAAACAGATTTGTTCAATACCAACCTAGACTGAAAATTTCTTAATAGATGGGACCAAGCTATGCCATTTAATTCTATAATAAAACAGAGACACATTTTGTATTTTCTTACCAAATAACTTCCTAAAGCAGTTGACAGGGGATTCTTGGTCTTCAATCTTTTCAGCCTCTAATAATGTTTCTCCAAGGCCCACCTGTGTAAGAAGTCGTTAAAATTAATATCTACTGCATACTTTCAGAAGTTTTCAGAAATGAGATTCAAAGCAATTGAGACAACACACTCGTACCAATAGTTTCACTGAGACTGAACATCATGCAATTTTTGCTTACACTTTATAGTTAAACAAACTTAGTATTTGTGGCGTTAAATCCTGTGGGGAAAAATCCCAGCACAAAAATATACTACTGTACATATTTCACTAAGTTCACTCTCTTCTACTCTTCTTCTAAATAAGAAGTAATTGTCAAAGCAGTGATGCAGTATCGTTTCCTACTAAACTAGATTGCATTTTAATGTTTTTAATGTTAATTACAATCTCTCTTTTATACTGTTCTGGCTTACTTTTAAACATATACTCACTTAAGGACTTTACCAAGAAAAACTGCTATGGTTTCTTGGGTTAATTTTATGCTCATTTGGTACCCTGAAAGAATGGCAGCAGCAGCTGCCTACAATATCACCTGTAAGTATTGAGTTAAAAGAAAAACCAAGAAACAAAAACAAAACACCCACCAAAACACACTCATCTAACAAAACACACAGCAAGTCAGCAACTCACAAAGGCATGGGTTGATAAATAAGGTTGTTAACAGCAAAAACAGACTAATTTTCTCTTACCCCATGCTGCACCACAGTCTCTGGGAAGCGTCGCAGAAGCAGCAGCAACATTTCTGCCCTTTCTAGTGTATTAAAACACTGCTCTGTAGCCTTCAGTAACATTTCACACTGAACTCTACCAGGAAGAGTCTCGAATAAACCTGGAAAAAATCAGTTATTGAAATAAAAAACAATCTGCTTAAACTGAGGAGCGGACAGGAAAAAAAAAGAAGCAACAGAACAATCAATGTTATTTTATTCTTCAGAGTGATAAAATCACGCTATTGTGCTTTTGCAACTACTATGTTTTAGATAGAGAACAGGCACACATTCCTATACGGGGAGCAATGTACAGACTTTTCTAAGTATATTTTATAACAATGGAAACTCCATTACAGTAGTGCATGGGAACACTGAAATTTAAACCATTTAATATTTAAGACAAATGGCAGCCTCTTCAAGAATTCCCCTTGAGAATTATTAATATGTTGTATTTTGAAAAATAATTTGTTTATAAAAGACAATAGCCTAACATATGAGTCAACAATGTGATGCTGTTGCAAAAAAAGAAAATGCAATTGTGGGTGGCATTAACGGAGGCATAGCATGCAAGTCATCAGAGGTGACAGTACCACTCTGCACTGTTTGTGTGTCAGCTGGAGTACTGTATCCAATTTTGGTCACCAGTGTACGGAAAGGATGTCGAGATAGTGGAAAGATCCAAAGGCGAGTGACAAAGGTGATCAAAGGGATGGAATGCATACCATGTGAGGAAAGCCTGAAGAAGCTGGGTATGTTAGTATGAAAAGAGGAGATTAAGAAGGGGGTGCAGCGGGGAACCTGACAGTGGTCTTCAACACTTGAAAGGCTGCTATTAAAAGAGAAAAAAATGTTCTCTCCTGCCACAGAAGAAAGGACAATAGGCAATCAGTTCAAACTACAGCATAGTAGATTTAGATGAAATCTCAGGAAAAACTTCCTAACTGTAAGAACAGTAGGACAATAGAACAGACTGCCAAGAGAATTCACAGAATCTTTTTCATTGGAGGTTTTCAAAAAGAGGCTGGCTAGCCATCTGTCTTGGATGGTTTAGAATGATCCAACAAAGCCTGCATCTTGGCAGGGAGTTAGATTAGATGACCCTTCTAACCTTATAGTTCTATGATTCTATAGCTTTTATTAAGCCTTAAGAAGGTCAATTTCCAGGACGGTCTCTTGTCAGTATCAACACCCTACAATTATTCTGTCTATTCATTTATTGGTGCCTTACTGCAGTCATTGGAAGGTCTGGCAGAGAATCGTGGGCACCTCCGACCCAAAATGTAAATGAGAAAGAGAGCCTAGAAATAAGAATTTTAGATATTCTTTCTCCTATATTTTCCTGGGACATATTTTTGAATGTCTGGCTGTGTTATCACTAAACAAACTGTTCTGCATGACCTGCCCCCACAGCCTCCACTAACTGGAAGACATCAGCCAGCAAACTACATTTGGTTTGTCAGATTCAAGTCCCAATTTCATTAGCCTTCACTGGTTCATCAAATCCTTTGTAAGCCAACAACTGGTTGCTCCCGCAAAAGAGATGCTGACAGAGGAGGGGAGCTGGTATTGCGCTTCTCACCGTGCTTCAGCTCCCTGCCCTGCTTCTTCCCGTGTCTCCTAAACCTAACAGTAGGCAAGTCTCTGCAGCTGAGCGTAACTGTATCCAATAGACCACAGACAGTTCATCAGGACATGCAGCTGTAAAATCAGCTGTGTAGTCTGGGGATTTACTCTTAGATTCCCACTAGACTCCACCTCCATCAGGTGACACAGTCCATACCTCTTAAGAATTGAGTCTGCTTATCCTGTGAGTCATTCCTTAATGCTGATGTAATAACATTAATCTCCCTCCACACCACTGGTTGGTCTGGAAAATTCACAAACCTGGAATAAAGGGCCAGACAAAAAAATAAAATGCCAAAGTCAGTTTAAAACAGAAAACTCCATGAAAGCACCTGTATGGAGAAATGCAAAGAAACATTTTGCTTTCACGGCTGATTTTGTTTTTAAAAAGATTAATGAGACCTGTCTACTTTGCATACAGAAATAACAAAGACCATAATATCCTCATTAGATCTCTGAAGATCCTTGCAGTCTCATCTTAAGAGAAAAGTACTGTAGTACAAAGCATGGAAAAGGATGACTAGAGTGCATCTAGAGTTCTATGTTCAGCTAAGTCTACAATACACTTTCAAAAGAGAATTAAGCAAAAACATCTCTGTTACTTACATGTCATATAACAGTCTGCCAGCTGATGCGGTCCGCTCAGCATTCCTCTCAATAGTGTACATTTCATGCTGAAATACAAGAGAATGGAACATTAGCCACACTATATCCACAAATCTGAGGAACTGTCCCAGACTGAGGTGTCATTAGAGGAGGTTTTAGAACAAACTGGTAAATTAAACAGTAATAACTCACCAGGACCAGATGGTATCCACCCAAGAGCTCTAAAGGAACTCAAACTTGAAACTGCAGAATTACTAACTGTGGTGTGTAAGCTATCATTTAAATCAGTCTCTGTACCAGATGACTGAAGAATAGTTAATGTGATGCCAATTTCTTAAAAAAGGTTCCAGAGGTGATCCCAGCAATTACAGGCCAGTAAGCCTAACTTCAGTACCAGGCAAATCTGAAACCATAGTAAAAAACCAGAACTATCAAAAACACAGAGGAATACGATTTGTTGGGGAAGTGTCAACATGGTTTTTGGAAAGGGAAATCATGCCTCACTAATCTACTAGAACTATTTGAGAGACTCAGCAAGCATGTGGACCAGGGTGATCCAGTGGATATAGTGTACTTAGATTTTCTCCCACAAAAGCTCAAGCGATAAATAAATCTGTTAGTCTTTAGAAGTGCCACAAGACTCTGTTGTCTTAGATTTTCAGTAAGCCTTTAAACAAGATTCCTTGCCAAAGGCTCTTCAGCAAAGTAAACAGTCAAGGGATAAGAGGGAAGGTCCTCTCCTGGATCAGTAATAAGAAAAAAAAAAAAAAAAAAAAAAAAAAGAGACTTCATAGGTAGGAATGGTCAGTTTTCAGAATGAAGAGAGGCAAATAGTGGCATCCCAGGGGTCTGTTCACAGACTAGTACTGTTCAACATATTCATAAATGATCTGGAAAAACGGATAATCAGTGAGCAGGCAAAATTTGCAGATGATACAAAACAACTCAAGATAGTTACGTCCAAAGCAAACTGCGAAGAGTTACAAAGGAACCTCACAAAACTGGGTGACTGGATAACATGGCAGATGAAATTCAATGTTGATTAATGCAAAGTAATGCACAGTGGAAAATGTAATCCCAACTGTAGATATAAAACTATGGCATCTAAACTAGCTGTTACTACCCAAGAAAGAGCTCTTGAAGTCATTGTGGATAGTTCTCTGAAAACATTCACTCAATGTGCAGCAGCAGTCATAAACACTAACACAATGTTGGCAATGGCAGTATGGAAAGGAACAGATAAGAAGACATAAAATATAATGTTGCTTCTTTATAAATCCATGATATACTCACTTCTTGAATAGCAAATCGGTCATTCCATCTCAAAAAAGATAAATTGGAATAGGAAAAGGTACAGAAAAGGACAGCTAAAATGATTAAGGGTATGGAAAAGTTTCCATGTGAAGAGTGGTTAATAATAAGACTGGGACTTTTTAGCTTGGAAAAGAGATGACTAAGAGGGGATATGATAGAGGTCTATAAAATCATGACTGGTGTGGAGGAAGTTATTAAGGAAGTGTTATTTACTTCCAGTGCTTTTTTTCTAAAAAAAAAGGTACCGGAACTCCTATTGATGTCCGTCGTGTCATAAAGAAATAACACTGAAAATAGTGCAGTAAACAGTAAATTTTTGAATATATCAAAGAAATAAAAATACAAGGTAAAAACTGTTAAGTTTTATTAACTATGCAGGCCGCTAATATACTGAAAGACAACCTGTGAGGTCTTACAGCAGGGGTCCTCACACTTTTTAAATAGGGGGCCAGTTCACGGTCCCTCAGACTGTTGGGGGGCCGTATTATAATTAGAAAAAAACGTGAATGCGTAGCTATCACGTCTGCTGCTGGCCTGTGTTTCTGGGTACTGGGTGGCAGGCTGTAATGCATCCACACACTTTTTGTTGGTGCTGTGGGCTCCGGCCAGGCCCAGAGTGTGGGACTGACCGATGTTAGCCTGCTGGCCTGCTGTTGTGTACGCAACTAGTAGCCAATGTTCCCTCTAGGTTTGGTGGCTTGTGTGCAAAATTTTCAAGCCGTGTGAAAAACTTTTTCAGAATAAATTTTTGGGGAAAACTCACAAGACAGAAATTATAGGCATTAATTGAAGATAAAGTGACTGTAAATAGAATTAATTAATTAGTGTTTAATTAATTTAATTGGAATGAATTTTGAATTGAAATCTAATTTTAAGAAAGGTTTTTATTTAAAATTAATTTTTAAAAAGTTTTAAAAAAGAAGGGAGAGAAAGAAAAAAGAGAAGGAAGGAGGAGACAAAGAAAAAAAGAAAGAAAGGAAGGAAGCAAAGACAGAAAGAGCAGGAAGGAAGGAAGACAAAGAAGAGAAAGAAAAAAAGGAAAGGAAGAAAGAAGAGAAAGGAAGGCAGGGAAGAGGAAGACAAAGAAGAGAAAAAGAAAAAAAAGGAAAGGAAGAAAGAAGAGAAAGGAAGGCAGGGAAGAGGAAGACAAAGAAGAGAAAAAGAAAAAAAGGAAAGGAAGAAAGAAAGAAGAGAAAGGAAGGAAAGGAAGAGGAAGAGAAAGGAAGGCAGGGAAGAGGAAGACAAAGAAGAGGGGAAAAAAAGGAAAGGAAGAGGAAGAGAAAGAAGAGAAAGGAAGCAGCCCCGGGGGTCTGGAGGGGGCGGTGGGGGCTGCCGGCCTGCGCGGGGGTCCCTCCTTGTCCCCACCCCCACCCCACCCCACCCCACCCCACAACCCGGCCCGTCTCCTTGTCCCCACCCCCACCCCACAACCCGGCCCGTCTCCTTGTCCCCACCTCTACCCCTCTAACCCGGGCCGTCTCCTTGTCCCCACCCCTCTAACCCGGCCCGTCTCCTTGTCCCCCCACCCCTCTCCAGGCCTCCCTCCAGCCCCCTTACCTGGCCAGAGGCTGGGAACCACAGAGACAGCCGGCAGAGCTGCTGCCGGCCAGTCCGCTCCCGCCCTGAGCACGCTGTAACTGCGCATGCTCAGGGCGGGAGATTTAAATCTCCCCAGCCCGGCCCAGCCTGCACAGCTGGGAGGGAGCACCGGCGGGGAAAAAAAGGTGCCGGAACGCCGTTCCGGTGCGTTCCGGCAGAAAAAAAGCACTGTTTACTTCTCAAAACACAAGAACTAGGGGTCACCAAATGAATTTAATAGGCAGCAGGTGTAAGACGAACAAAATCAAGTATTTCTTCAAAAACACACAGTCAACTTGTAGAACTGAGGATGTTGTGAAGGCCAAGATTATAATGGGGTTCAAAAAGAAACTAGATAAATTCATGGAAGATAGGTCCATCAATGCCTGTTAGCCAGGACAGGCAGGAATTCCTATTGGCCAGAGGCTGGGAATGCCAAAAGACTGGATAACTTGATAATTACCTATTCCAGTCATTCTCTTCTGAAGCACCTGGCATTGGCCACTATTGGAAGACAGGATATAGGGCCGGATGGACGATTGGCCTGACCTAGTATGGCTGTTATGTATATACTAATGTACTAACCACTTAGTTCTCCACACTGTAAGTAGTCACTAACTTGTCATAGTGAGCCCATATTTGAATAGTAAATACTGAAAGTACAACAAACCATATTTAATTCAGAAACTAAAAACTGATGGTATATATTTCTAGCCATAAGAATTTTTAACTGCTATATGTTTTAATATTAATTTAAAAAGTAATCTGCTGAAGGAATCTGATCAGTTTTATTGAATATCCAAGTACCCGTCCTCTCCTCCTTCAAAATCCCTCTTTGAATCCCACTTCAATGAAAATTTTCTAGGCTGAACCTCTCACTGAGTCCATGTATTCTTGCTTCTTCAACATTTTCCTGTATATTACATTTGTCTAAGTTAAACTCTGAGCTCATGGGGAAGGCCAGTCCCCATATTTAAATTTTCTATCAACAACCATATACATTTATGAAGCTATGCAAATTTAGTACAAAGAGTGGTAAAAGACAAGACTGCCAAGTAAAAGGGCCAGATGTTCCACTGGTGTGAATCAACATAGTTCCTTTGAATTTAATTTACACCAGCTGACAATTTGGCACAAACTCTCTAAAGTCAAGAAATGCCAAAAGTTAACTCTGTCCCTTTGAACATATGCATTACAATATAGCATTTTTACTACATGATCACATGCTGTTTTATCCACACAGGACCAATGCCTCATTCAGTGTGCAGACTAGACCATGTACAGTGAACACAAAAGCAGTGCAATATTTGTTTGTAAATAATTTATTAGAACAGAAATGAAGGTGAATGGTGCAAGCAGTTAACTAAATGTAAAATGTTACTTTCTCAATGCACATTAATTTACTGTTTCTGCAATATACCTCAGTTCAATGAATGTATCAAGTGACAATTCAACTCTCATGGCTGGATATATTCAGAACAAACTTATGTCGTATGTTAAGAGATTTATTTCAGATTTATACTCGTGCAATTAAACAGAACCTAGACTATGAGGAGGCAGTGATAGCTCCACCGTTTCATTCACTATGCACCACGCCAACACATTTGCTGCATTCTCTCTAAGCTAAGCATTAACAATTCAAGGGCCTCAATGAAAAATGAGTTTGCACTAAGATAACTGAAGACTGCAGAGATTCACAAACACAGGTCTGTGGACACTTGCTGGGAGCCTGTAGAGGACTGTTTCTTCCTGGATGCTAGATTTTATAAAAGTGCAATAGTTACTTTTTTAAATAGTATTTTTCCTTGGAAACAGCTGCTGTAATTGTCATAGGAATGTTATTCATTTGGGAACGAAAGAGCTGGGGAGGGGGCGCACACACAACTGGTAAGAAGACTGATGGTGGTCAATGACAATCACTTTAATAAAGTGTGGGTCAGATGATGAAAATGTTTGAAACCCACCATCATAACACACGCACTCAATGGTGGTTCTCTTAAAGTTAACATTAACATTGGTAGATAATATACCATTAACTTTGGTATTCCCTAACTTACTGAGATTTCCCTTTACAGCCTTTGCCCCTGCAAATACTTATAAGCTGCTTAGCTGTAAGCACAAGTGGGTAGGGTGCATGCGAGACAGACACTGACCACACACAATGCAAGAGTGGAGTGGTCGTCATGCCACCAGGCACTGTGTGTGGGGGTGCGAGTTGCAGGCCACACACGAGACCAAGGCTTGCCATGTCGCAAGGCACTATGGGTAAGGTGAGGTGCGGGCCGCAAGGCACTGTGGGTAGGGCCTGTGAGGCACAGGGCACCAGGGCTGCCATGCCGCAAAGCACTGTGGGTAGAGGTGCGAGGCGCGGGCCGCACACAGCGGCGTGGGATGGGCCCCGACCTGACCTGGATGTTGAAGTCGGCCGGGTAGAGGCTCCGCGCCGTGATGAGCCAGGCCTTGGCCGCCCACAAGTCGCCCTGCACCAGGTCCCGGGCCCGCTTCACCAGGAATTCGCAGTCCCCTTGCGCCGACATCCTCCGGCCGCCCCACGACACCGACTGCCTGCGTCACCGTCCCCCGTGCCGGCCCCTCCGCCCAAAACCCACAGGGCAAACAGAGAGCGGCCGCCGCGCGCGGCTCTTCCGAAGCTGCCGTGAGTGACCAGCAGGAGCACTTCCGGCGTTAGCGGAGCTGTCGGGAGCCGGGCTCTGCTCTCTGGCCGGCGCCTCGTGGGGAGCGTGGCCTCACGCGGAGCCACGTCCGTCAAGCGCTGGGGGTGGAGCCACCGCTTGTGACGCTCTCGTGCCCGGCCTTCCAAGGCGCCTGCGCACACGGGGGCCTAGTGTCACTCCACCATTTCCCGGCAACCCACGCGTGTGAGAGGCGGGTGGTGTCTGTCGCTCCGGGCGCGCTTCTTCATGGTGCCTGGTGCCCGGTGCCCAGCCGTATAGAGGCTGCGCACCGACAGTAGCGCCCCTCTGCCCCGTCACCAGGGTAACAGTGTTTCCCCCATCACCATGGTGCCAGACCCCTCCTACCCCATCACAAGGTGATAGCGTTCCAGGGTGATAGCTCCAATCTCCCCAGGTGACAGCATTTCCCCCATTGTCATGGTGATAGCACCCCCTGCCCATACCGTCCCAAGAGTGACATTTGCCCCCAACATCATGGTAACTCATAGCCCCTCCCCCACCCCCACAAGATTGGCCTGTCTTTGGCAGAAAATCAAACTAGAGATGGTCACAATAGTCCCTTTTCCTTTTGGCCCTAGAATGTATTAATTTTGGTAACAAGGCAAGTCCTTCCACACATGCCTATTACTGTGGTATTGGTGTGGCCCCTTGTGCCCATTTCAAACCCCACTCATTGCCATGGTGATAGCCTGGCAGTGGTTTCTTCATCCCCATCCACCCACCAAGCTTGTTGATAGGGGAGTAGCACAGCAGCTCACAGAGAAGGTGTTCCTTTGTTGTCTGGTATCTCTCACGTTCCTGACCAGGGTAGGTCTTTGCCTTGGGTCCTGTCCTTTCTCTTCTCATCCCCTGATGATTGTGGGTTATACTCAGCATTTTCCATTGTGACACAGCATTGCTCCCACTCCCATCATAGGCACAGAATCTCAGTACAATTTTATGCTTTAATTAAGTCACCTGTGATTTTCTGGTGTCAAGCCATTTAGAATTGCTCTGAAGCAATATTAATATTTGGTTATTTTGTATCTGATGAGCTTGTCACATTTTCTTTACACCAATGGGTAGCACTTAAAGCATTTTTGCTTCAGACTGTTCTTCCTGCAGACACTTGGTTTCAGTATTTATAGAACTTTTGAAGTTTGTGGAACTCCTTACCTGAGGAGGTTGTGAAGGCTGGGACTATAACAATATTTAAAAGGGAACTGGATAAGTTCATGGTGGCTAAGTCCATAAATGGCTATTAGCCAGAAAGGGGTTAAGAATGGTGTCCCTAGCCTCTGTTTATCAGAGGATGGAGACGGATGGCAGGAGAGTGATCACTTGATCATTGCCTGTTAGGTTCACTCCCTCTGGGGCACCTGGGCACTGGCCACTGTCGGTAGACAGATACTGGGCTAGATGGACCTCTGGTCTGACCCAGTACGGCCTTTCTTATGTTCTTATGAAGCATGTTCTTTGCACTTACTATGAGTTTGCTGTATTGGAAGCTGTGTGTCTCTAGGCCTATCCAGTTGTCAAAGCTGTTTAAAGGTGGAATGATATTGCCACGTAGAGCTGAGTCAAAAACCATTCACAGGCACAGAACCAATGAGGTTAATCATCCAAATAGTGTTGACCTCACTCTGGAACCCATTTTGTTAGCAGTGATAATTGGTGCTGGCTCATGTATGTTAGAGCTTTATCCCCTCAAGAGGGAAGGGTGCCTAAACAAATACCCGGTCCTTTTAAATGCGGATGTTGGGAAGCTCCCCGAAGCCCCTAGGCAAAGACCACCACTAACAATGATTTTTGTCTATTTACTATGCATGTGACATTTATTAAGGCACTATGATTACAATTAAGGCAGTGATTAGCAGTACAAA
Source organism: Pelusios castaneus (assembly GCA_007922175.1). Taxonomy (NCBI): domain Eukaryota; kingdom Metazoa; phylum Chordata; order Testudines; family Pelomedusidae; genus Pelusios; species Pelusios castaneus. The sequence continues at coordinate 7,103,481 of ML685884.1, read as the reverse complement.
ATAAACATCCAATATATCCACAAACTCTCTAAACTGCAATGCTGCTCATTGCATGAATGCAAATTCAGGGTTTTGCATCAAGTATCGCTTTCAGCACATAACAGAGCCCAATATACACGTAATCCAAAGCAATCAAGAACACAAGCCCATATGTAAAACACAATCACACGGGACTCTTTGTGCTGTTGTATAGGGATCTCATTCATACCCGCTGAGTTACGAGGTTCACCTGTGTACTGTTGCACACAGAGTTTAGTCCCAGACCTGGTCAACGGTTATCCCCCTTTCACACTTTCCTCCCCTTGCAGCAGAGTTAGCGCAGCACTGACACCAAGCACAGAGGGTGCCTGTTTATGCACTCACACAAGAAGGGGATCCAGTGGGTCGCGAGGTTCACCTGTGCACCCTTGCTTTCAAAGGCTTGGGGGCCTTTGGGGCTGCTGCACACAGGGTGTAGTCTCAGACTGGTCACCGGCTTATTTCATCACACACACTCTCTAACACAACATTATAATTGATAAAAATAAGAGCATTTATAAGCACACACACAGAGAAGCAGAAATGCTAGCACCATTATACCCAAAGCAAAATCCTATACCTCCCCCAGTTCTTACATCAGCTCCAAACCCAAGGCTGATGTAGCTTTTGTTCATTTACTTAAAAGTCTCAGCATAAAGCTGGGAAAACTTTAAAACTTTTTGTGTTACTTTTTGTTTAGGAGCCAGTCACAACTCTGGGCTCCTTTCACTTTATTTACCTTTCCTTTGGTTATCAGATGGCTGGGCTGGTCTGATCTTCCCGTTAGCTGGCCAGGCCTCCGAGGTTTCTTTCATCCGGTCCGTCCACGTCCCACTGGGTCGGATGGGGAGTGCTTGTGGGGTGATCAGTCCCAGAGCCCCTTTGCCTCAGAGTAAACTGAGACAAATGACTCCGAATTTGCTCCCTCAACAAGCCTCCCTTTATTGCCCAAAAAGCCGCAGTGAAGTGATGTTTTTTACTCCTAAGGTCCTGCTGTTTTTCCTCTGATTATTTGGAGATTGTCAGAAGGCCTCTCTGACCCCCCCTCTCTGTGGTTATCTAGCCAGAGGGCTGGGGGTCTGTTAATCTCCCCCTCCTCTCTGTAGCTAGTTTAACCTGCCCACTGTTTGCACTTTTGTAACAGTCAGTCAGCTTTGTCTAATTTAACAGTTTTGTGGCCTCGCCCATCTTTATGCTTTTTTACTCTTTTTTTTTTTCTCTCTCTCTCTTCAAGCCGCTGATCTTGTGGTCTAGGTTTTGGACAGCTTAAGTCTTAGTATTATCTGACAATGTACTGTAAGAATACAGAACTAACCATCAGATGCATTCTAAAGAAATACAGCCACAGTGTTTCAAAGTCCCAGTGAAGCATGTGTGAGAATGCCAGCACAGTGTATAGCTGAACCCAATTTTGCTTTTTGCCAACATTAAGTCTGACAGAATCAAAGGATTTTTGGCAGTTAATACAAAATCCATTTGTCATATGACCCCTCTGTCTAATCAGCTGCTGCAGCACATCAGCTGTGTAATGGAAGCACTCTGCTATCTTTCATGCAGAAATTATAACATCACAATAGAAAACACCCACAGTAACTGAGTCAGGACCAAGAGTAAACAGGTGCAGCAGTGACAAGGTTGGAGTGTGTATCTACAAGTCAGCAGGGAACAATCTATCAGTGAAGATGCTAATGGATATCTGTGTTGTATATGTTTCAACAGAAAACAGTGTGGCTCAACTATTACTATTCACATGGCAAAAGTATCTCCAGATTGTTTCATCTGCCACCCTTACATGGCACACAACCTATGTCTGTGGATGGATGACTAGATTGCATATTTTACCACAACCACTTCTGTGCTAGTTGGTATGCATGTGCTCTGAGCTCACTTTTCACAGAGTTCAGTAGTACTGCAGACATGCTGCCAATCAGGGCCTCCCCTAACAGAAGTTATACTCGATCTTTCTTTATATGGCAGGGTCTTAAATTTAGAAAGGCTTAACAGAAAAGTCATTAGGGTGTGGAACTGTATTACCTTGTCCAAGTAATCTCTGTGGAGCTGGCAGGGAAGGTGTGTCTCCCTCTGATTTTCCCCTAGGTTTACCTGTTCCCTCTGCCTGGACATAACCTAGGCTCCATGGAGACTCAATAGGGCTCCACATGGGTCTAGTGGTGTGCCTGCTTGGCTCTGGGTGCAAGATGAGATAGTAATATGGAGATCAGCCTTTTAAAGAAGATACATTGCATGAACTGTTTTTCTCCTGGAAGCTTCAAAAGTACATCCTGACATAACAGCACTTATCAAAGTGTAACATTGTCCCTGAACAGACCCCCCCCCTGAACCCTTCACCTGTAGATCTGCAATAGAGAAGCAGCCTAGTTAGCTAAGGGTAAAGCTACCCTGCAATTAGACAGCTATAGTGGGTTTGTGCCAGCTGACTTGGGCTTGTGGGACTCAGGCTAAGATGTTATTAATGGCAGTGTAGTCCTTGGGGCTCAAGCTGCAGCCTAAGCTCTGGGACTGTCCCACCTCATAGGATCCTTGTGCTCCAAGCTAATCCCATAGCACTGCCCGTCTGTGAATTTTTAATTGCAGGGTAGACATATCCTAAGGTACATCTATGGGTACATCTACACTGGAGTCAAAGACCCCTGGCACAGCTGTTGCTGGCCTTCAGCTGACTCAGGCTTGCAGGAGCTCAACCAGCAGGGTTAAAAATTGCTATGTGGATATTTAGCAGGAATTCATACTCTAGGACCATCACCCCGTGACAGTCTCTATCCTTTGGTTCACCCTCTTTAAAAACTATAATGGATTTTTTTTACAAAGGATGCCTTGTGAGGTATCATTTGAAAATTCATAATTTGCAGATCATCGTCGTGGTATAATATATGTGGTAACATATATGTAAAGCTATAAGAGTATACTGTATAACATTACTGAGACATGTTCCAAGTTTAGAAAAGCAGGCACAAACCATTTCCTCAAAGACAAAGGCAAACTGATTCCTCAGCCAGGTATCAACAAAATCAAATGGACTATCACCTCAGTAAGCAGCCCTTCTTTGGCAGGAAAAAGGGTGTGAACAAGACATCTACAATCTGGCAAAGGAGCAGCTGGTGGTTCCAATCCCCACAGACCTTCTTTCTCCTAAACCTCAGCTGGAGATGATTTTCAAAGAAAAAGAACTACAAGAAAGGGGAACAGATGCTCTCAAATACTTCTCCTTTTCTCTCTGCTCATGGCATTGACAACATTTGAGGGACAAGACAATAAACACTGAACTGGGAAAGGGTCTTAAAGGATTCCAGCCAGTAAGACTGCCAGGGGACGTGGTATGAGAAACCTTTGCTTTGAAGTCATTTAGCATGTGTTTTAGCTTTTATTTCCTTATGACCTATTATGACTTTTATGCCTCATTACTTGTAATCACTTACAATCTATCTCTCTGTGGTTAATACACTTGTTCTTTGTTTTATCTAAACCATTATGCATTTGGATTAAAGCATTTGGGGAACCCCATTTGAGGTAACAAGATTTGTATATATCATTTTCTATCATGAAACAATGGACTTCATATGTGCTTGTATTGTCCAGGAGGGTGTGGTGCAGAACAAGATGCACATTTCTCAGGGAAAGTCTGAGACTGGGAGTTTGCTGGTGTTGCCCTGCAGTGTAATTCATGGGTAGCTGCTTACAGCCGTCCTGTAATGTAGCTAGGAGTGATTTACATGCTGGAGGCATGTGTGAGCAGACCAGGAGTGGTTGCTTTCATAGCAAAGCAGTGTAAAAGGCACCCCAGTTTGGAAATAGTTACATCTGTTCAAAAGGCCAGGGGATGTCACACCCCCTTGTAGGGTCCTAATATGTCTACACTTGCAACTTAGGTCATCTTAAGGATGTTTAAGTCGACCTACAGAGCTCTGCGTCCACACGGAGTGCTTATTAAGTCAACTTAAGTGCTTCCTTAAGTCGACTTAATAACTTCCCCTCTTTAGGTTGATTTAAGGCTTCAGTTGACCTTATTAAGTTGACTTAAAGCCAGTGTGGATGGGGAATAGCACTAAGTCGACCTTATTAAGTCGACTTAAAGCCAGTGTGGATGGTTATGTCTAACGTTAAGTCAATTTAACAAGGTTGACTTTAAGTTGACTTAGAGTCGACTTAGCTTAACAAGTGTAGACATACCCCTAGATTTCAGGCTTAGGCCTGAGCCCAAATGTCTACACAGCAATTTTACAGCCCTGCAGCCTGAGCCCAACTGACCTGGGCCAGCTGCTGGAGTCTGATGTGTAGAATTACCCTGGCTTAGAAGCAGTAAGAGACTCGTAAATGTCTTTGTGGTGTGGCCACTAGAGGGGGATGAAGAACAGCACTCTTAGCGTGCATTGCACAAGGTAACTTCATTATCTCTCCTCAGGCAGACATATCTTATTTCTGCACTTCTTTATCCTTTCTCTAGCTTTGTTTCCTCCTTGTTTCTTCCTAATTCTACTCTCAGTTAACTTTCAGTATGCACTTAAATAACCCACCAAAAACAGTAATGGGCATAGAGCAAACTGTATGCTACCTAATTCCTTTGTCCACTGTGCTAATGCCAGTTCTCCTTTACTTACATGCCTAATGTTTTTTATCCTTCTTGTACCTTGATTGACTTTTGTTTGTGGCTTACTGTGGTTCCTGCACCATTCAGTGATTTCTCAAAACAATGTGTTTTTAAAATGTGTATTGATTTTACCTAGAGCATTTCATACCTAATCTGGTTTGAAATTTACCCTTTAAATTTATGTGCTCATAAATCTTTTAACACAAGTCTGGGTATGTCAAAAAAATTTTACAAGTTCTGTTCAGTATAAGGGGAGGAAACATCACTTGTTCCTAAATCTGTTTGATTCTAAGGGGATACTGTTTTGCATAGCCTTTCTAACCACTGGACCACCAGCAAACTGAATAAATAATGCAGAAAACAGAAGTGTGGGAGAGCTCTGATATACTATCCTAGGGCAGAACAGCTTTTGTTTGTTCTCCTTCTGCTTTTTTATCTTTCCTCACATTTTTTTTATCTTGCTTTTTCCGTCTGTCTTTATTTTATTACTCTCTCTCTACTAACTTAATTCTCATTTTTATTCCCTTTGAGTCCTGGGTTTAACTAGACTTTGTGATGACATGCCACCCTTCCAGCTTGGATTTTCCCCAGGATTTGAACCCAGTGAACTTCATGGGTAAGATCACAAGACTCTGTGTCTTGAGCTGAAGGAGTAAATCCACAAGCATGCAGCTGTAGTAGACTCCTGTGTGCTATTAGAGTGGGGAAAGGCTTCCATTTGTGTAGTGTGGGTTACAGTGACCCACTATGTGCACTGCCTAATATACATTGCCTAATAATTCCCCCGAGTTGTCAGGCAAGACAGACAGCTCTTATACTTTTATTAGAAAGATCCTTATTTTATTTTATGCTTGACTTAAACCAGACAGATGTAATTTCATTCCCTTGCAGGAAGCAGCTTTTAAATCAGTGGAGCTATGCCTGCTCTCCACCAGCAGTGGTAGATTGGCTTTGGCATACTGGATTGAAGAATGTAGTTGTTTGCTGAATTATGATAGCTCCAAAAGGCCCTAACCAACTTCATGCCCTCACAGTGCTAGGTGCTGTATAGACACAGAGGCTATGTCTACACTAGAAAAATTAAGTCGACTCTGTTAAGTCGACTTAACAGAGTGGCTACACTTTAAGTCAACCTTGTTAAGTTGTCTTAAAGCCAGTGTGGACGGCTATGTCTATTGTTAAGTTGACTTAATAAGGTCGACTTAGCACTATTCCCCGTCCGCACTGGCTTTAAGTCGACTTAAGGCTTAAGTCGACCTAAAGGGGGGAAGTTATTAAGTTGATTTAAGCTGTTGTTGAGTCAACTTAAAGAAGCTCTTAAGTCAATTTAATAAAAGCCCAGTGTGGGCACAGCTTTGTGTAGATCGACTTAAGCATCCTTAAGTCGACCTAAGTTTCAAGTGTAGACATACCCAGAGTGAGGAACAGTCCCTGCCTCAGTGAGCTTACAAGCTAAATAGACATGACAGTTGAAGTGTTGGAAGAGAAACAGAAGTGAGGAGAGGTGAAGTGACTGTCTCAGGGCTAGTGATAGAGCCAGGATTAGAACCCAGTCCCCGATGTCCAGTCCTAGAGCTCTAGCCACTAGACAGTGCTGCTGCTCATGAGTGACCATGGAATTCCTAGAGCATATATCTAGCTCACAAAATGCAATATGAGAAGCTGTGTGTCATGGGTCATTTAGTCAGTGTTGTTTCAGGTAACTTTGGATAGAGTACTCAATAAGATGGAGAGGAAAAATCATCCTGCAACATTAATTTAACATTCTCCTCTAAAATCCAGAAACTTGTGCAGAAAGGAACAGGAAAGAACAAAGGAGTTTTTTGTTTTAAAGTAGAAACTGGGAGCAAAAAGCAAGAAGAAAAATAAAAGGCAAAACTCTGCTCCTTGTAACTCTCAAGTATATCCTGTTCTTTTGTTTTGTAAACATCAGCGGAATAAAATTTTTAAAAAGAACTATTGCTACTTATTTGAGTTAGATTTAAGATTTGTGTTGGCTTGGCTTTAACTTGTTTGTTCTTGTGTCATGTGTTGGATACCTCAAAAAAGCTTAGTTAATACATAATACAAAATAATGTATTAACTAAGGAAGTAAGAGCAACAAAACATTAAAACTTGAGAAGTGAATTAATAGCCCATCCCTATAAGATATACCACTGTGCTTCCTCATTGAATGAATAGAATTTTATTCAGTTTCTGAATAAAGGTGCAAAGCGGAGTGAGAATAAGGAACTTGTAAGTTTAAGTATTTGCAGACTAAAAAAAAAAAAACCCCATATGTTCAAATAAGATGAAGGGTCTGACCTAAACATACAGAAGCATGAGATTTCAGAGTTAGAATGAAAAGCATATTTTAATAAATCCCAGATACCCAGGGTTTGGAAACTCCTAAAATATCTAAGGGTAAGTTTGCTGTGCTATATCTGTTTCAATATTAAAAATCAAGTCAATGTGGTCTTGAACACTCCTAGTTCTGTTCATCAGCAATGTCTGACGGCAATTGTTGCCCACCCCACTGTTCAGTTCTCATCCATTACTACATCCAACAGAGGTGGACAAGAACTTTCGCTGCACGTTTCTGTTAAGAAACAACAACTAATAGCAATGAATCTTTAAATTGCAATTATTATACTCCAGAGCCAATAGTCCATTGAAATCAAAGGGAACAATTTGGATCAGAACCACTGTTTCAGGTTGTCTGTAGACTCCAAAGACAAGACCACATCGATTTAAACTCTGCTCCTGTTCAGAGGAGGTTTCATTGGAACCATTGAGGCTAGAAATGAATGTCTTTCCTGAATTCTGCATTTGTCTGATCTCTTCTGGAAAACTGTTCAAAGCTGGATCCCCTCAACAGAGAATGCTTTGTCTCCAGATCTCATATGCTTAGTCCTGTGCTTGGGGATCTGCATTGTCTCCAGAGGAACACAGCTGTCATGTTGATACATAGCTCAAATTCAGGCTTTAACATAGCTAGGACTTGCACCTAATTTTTAAACTAATAATGTATGCAAGACCTTAAACTAGCATTGGAAACTGACTGGGAGCCAATGAAGGGACTTGGGCATAGGTCTGATGTGCTTGCTGTAACCTAAGCCATAGAGAAGGCTGGCAGCTGCATTCTGTACCAGTCGGAGCCTGTGCATCATCTTGGCTTAGCTTCAGATACACTGAGTTACAGTGATACAGCCTGAAGGTGACGAGTGAGCGGAAGGGATGACGTTTCCTAGCAAGCTGGAGGTGAAAGAAGACATTCTTGGAAACTGAGGTTATGAGGTCTTGGAAGTTCACAGAGGACCCATACAGGACCCTCAGGCTTCACACAGCTTTGAGGAATGGGGACTGTAAGCCTTTGATGGAAAGTGGAAACAACATCTTGGACAGCTCTTCAAAGCATTACTTTGGTCTTGCCTAAGTTAAGCTTTAGCCAGCTACTCTTCACCTGAGAGCTAACTACATGTAGACTTTTTGATGTTTCATTAATGATGGTGGTTACATCCCTTGAGAATGAGCTATAGAGTTGATATCCATCAGCACACTGTTGTCAGCAAAGTGTATAGCATCTCACAGTCTCTCCCAATTGTCTTGTGTCAATATTGAAGAGAAGGGCATGGATTCTTGTGGGACCCTGCAGAGTGAGGACCTTTGAAGCAGAGGAGCAGTTTCCCAACACCACCTTCCAAGTTGTGCTGGAAACAAGCCACTGTACTGCTCAGCCATCTACTCTTACTATGCCATGTAGGCATCCTAGTAGCATCTTGTGGTCCACTGTATCAAAGGCTGTAGAGAGTTGCAGCATTATGAACATGGAGATCGGGCTTCTGTCCATGGCCACGAGTAATCTTTAAGTACCACTAGAGCTGTCTCTGTGCTGTGTCTGAACCTTCATCATGAGTCATCCAGGATGTTGCTGATGTCACATGTTGGAGCTTGGTGGTTATCATCTTCTTAATTACTTTTGTCCAGGACTGGAAGGTTGGAGAAGGGGGGGTGGTCGGAGAGACGTCAAGGTCAAGTGTTAACTTCCTGAGGACTGGCCAAATAAACTGTTGCATTTTTCAAAGGGTTTATTAGGTATGCTTCTTTTTGAAGGAGGCATTGACTGACTATTTCCATTAGTAATAGGCATAGTTGTTCTTCACTGGCCTGGAGGAGCTCCAAGCAAGGATTTGTGGATCCCAGGTTCAGTGCCTAGTCCCGCTAAGGGAGAGAGTTAACTAGAGGCGGCCTTAGCCTATCTGGGGCCCTAGGCAAAGGCTCATTGCAGGGCCCCCATAGGGCTCCCTGGTGCCAGCCCCTGGCTGCCACTGGGGCCCCGACATCCCACTGGGGGCCCTGAAACCTCCCCCTGTGGCCCTGGTGCCATGTGAGGGGCCCTGAAAACCTCAAAAAGCCCCCCATGGTTCCCCCACCCCACAGGAGGCCCTAATGCCACCATGACACAAGCTCCCTGTGGTGGGCTCCCACAGCAGTTTGGCACCCTGCTGGGTGCCCTGAAACCAGCGCTGGTGCCCTGCCGGGGCTCCCAATGCCCCCACTGCCATCCCTATGGAGGGTGAATGGGCTTCCCTCCTGCTGCCGTGGGGCCCCCCACTGCCTTCAGCAGCAAAGGCAAGGGGTGGGAGTGCAGAGCTGGGCCTGAGGGTGGAGCAGCCAGCCAAGGGGCAGGGCGGAAGTGTGGAGCTCAGCCTCTGGGCCAGCCTGCTCTGCCTCCCCCCATGCTGATTGGTCCTGGGCCCTGTCCTCCCACAGGGAATACCCCTACCCCGCTCCTCCTCCCCCTGCCTCTAGCCCCCACTGCCCGCCATGTGTTCCGCAGCGCAGGACAGGAGGCAGATGCAGCTTTTGGGGTAGGTGATGGGGCCCTAGGTGGCCACCTGCTTCGCCTACCCCAAAAGCCGCCTCTGGAAGTAACTGAGGGGTGGAGTTATGTAGGCCTTCAGTCTTAGTGTTGGGCTGGAGGGCAGAGGAGGTGCATGCCCCTTGACTGCCAACTAGTGGCCAGTAATAGATTTGCAATTGCAAGGGTAGGCACATGATTCCTACAGTGGGGCTCTCTGTAGGTCACACTTACTTCGGATGAAGTAAAGAGTTAACTCCAAGGCTTTCCTTCTCTCTTCTCTTACTCCAGGTGTTCAAGTGTAAGACTCAGAAAAGTCTGCTTTACCATGTGTAGGAGGGATATCCTATTCCCTGCTCTTTACTTCCCTCCATTGTGAAAACTAGATATGGATTTCTACCCTTTGTTTTTCATCTTTAAAACCAGTTATTGATCCACAAGAGACCTTTCCTCTTACCCCATTGCTGCTTGCTTTGCTTAAAAGCTTTTGGTGTGGAACTTCATCAAAGGCTTTTTGAGGGCAGCTCTACACTGCTCGCCCTTTTCAGCGGCATTCGAACAGAGATATGCAAGTTACTTAAAATAACTCGCATATCTTTGTTCCAATGAATCCCCTATTTCTGGCAGATCCACTGCGCTGGTTCGAAGGAAGGGGCCTCCCTTCAAACCAGAGCTCCCCTGTTGCTTGGCTAGTGTTGCAGGATCAAACTTCTTAATCACCTGAGCCGGTCTACACAGATCCAAGCAGCCGATCAGGAAGTTCCACCATCAGTGAAGACAAGTGCTGAAAGTCCAAGAGCTGCCACAGAGAGGAAACAATGTACTTTGGGGTTCCAAGGGAGAAGTTGACAGAGATGGCAAGTTTTCAGGAGGGATCCACTTTCTTTCCTACTGTCCAATCAGTGTGATGGTCTAGGAAGCATGCCCAAATGGCCACTTTTTATTATTTATTCCCCCCCACCCTCCAAGCTTATAACTTGATCAAACCTGGATAGATTTCCGTAGGACAGCAAAAGGCACTTCTCTGACCCCAGGGCTACCCTCCTCCTAATTCCAGGTCTCTGTTCCAAACCCCTGAAGTGTTAGAGCTGTTCAAATATCCAGTTAAAGAGAGAGCCTAAGTACTCTTTCATTCATCTCATTGTCAGAAATGACTAAACCTTTTTGGATCAAACTTAACAAAATATTCACCTGCAGGCAGAGACCATACATGGCACATTTCACTCACTGAGGCTGAAATTTCAAAAGTTATAAGCACCTGAAAACAGCTTTAGAACAGGAAATATTAGGCAGCCTTAATAGTAGGCATGGCTATTACCCATCTTGTAAATGTTGTACTGTTTGTTACCCCTCTTAGCCCTGCCCAGCGCTAGGTCTTGGTTTCTATTCCTCCTGCACACACTGGTGACAAAATTGTTAATTGAATAGTAAATATTCTCTGCACAGCTACTCCTGTGCAATTCTACTGAAGGCAATTAGTTATACCTGGGCTACCTCCCTGCACACAATGGCTATGTCTACACTTAGAAAGTTAAGTTAACTTTATGAAGTCGACTTAATAAGGTCGACTTTAAGCCGACTTAAAGTGGGCCTTATTAAGTTGACTTAACTTTTCTAGTGTAGACATAGCCCCTTTTTGACCTTAAGTCGACTTAACACTTTAAGTCGACTTAAGGAAGCTCAGTGTGGACTTGGAGTAGTTTGTCTACTTAATTTGTAAGTGTAGACGCACCCAAAGAGTTAGCCAGGTATAATGGAGGACATATTATGGAGAGTCAAAGCTGTATCACTGCTGGATGCTTGAGGAGGGGGGAACTTGCCAAGTGCAGGTTGAGTTTACAGGGCTGGTGCTTAGAAAATACAGCTTTTAGTTATAAATTGGACCCATTTAATCCCAGAAATATATTGAGACACAACAAATCAAAAACCCACCCTGTGTCATTTTGTCAAGTTGTTTATCAGAGTAGAGTTGCATTTTAAGATAAAAGGATTTGGAGGGAAGCAATCAAAGAAAAAACTCTCTCTCCTCCTTTTCTCCCTCCTCCCTCCATGACGCTTGTAGAGATTCTCTTTCATAGTATGGACCATGTTATAATGGAGAGTTTGTCTTCTGGACACTTCCCATCCCATTTGTGATCACATGGACCTGCCTCTCATTCGGGATTGCTTTGTCCCTGTAGCAACTTCAGAAGATTCATCTCTTTCTTTTCATCTGATATGTGCTTTTAAAATGTGAACCTTGCTGCCTTTTGCACTTCATTTCATCTCCCCTTTACATCTGTTCTGTTCTGCTTGCTCTGCTTCTCCACACGTACTGGTTTGTGGCCTCATCTTCCTCTCCCTCTACACATTGGTTGCCTTCTCTCCTGAATATTCTACCCTTTCCCCCTGCCTGCTCACTCTGGTTTATAAAGAGGGCTCCTCGTCTTCATACAGTACATAGAAGTGGCCCCCAACAGGGACAGCGAAACTGAGTTCTCATTCCCAACAGCTTTTACAGGCTTCCAGACACTCTGCAATAGAAACAAATTGATCTGGTGCAACATGATCAGCCAGGTCTCTGCAAATAATCGGCAAGTGGTCTGTAGTCTCTGGAATCTCTAGCACCACACAATAGAAGTATCATACAAGTATAGTCCCTTCCTAAAACTATATGATTCAGTGTCTGCTTAGAAAATAAAGGGTAGGTTATGCAGTCAATAATTAATAAAGATTCTCTCTTCAAGTTCTGGTAATCCAGTGACAAGATTGCCAGTTGGAATACGCATACATGTTTTCCCCACATACATATATAATGCTTGAGTGCATTTCTGTCCTCGTGGTATGTAGCAAAGACAGCTGAATGCCATGCATTCAGAATCTGTCCTTCAGTGATTGTCTCTTGAAGTAGTACAGCTCCTCTGAACGAAGAGTGGGACTGCAGCCAGCCAGCACTGGGAGAGGATGCTGAGAGCATACTGAAAAGCTGTCTTCAGCCAGGGCTTGCCAGTTTAACAACTCAGTTCACTGTTCCTATTGCACACTGAGCTCTTTGACGCAACAGAAAGAGCTGCCTTTTTTTTTTTAATTTGCTTCCTCTTAAATCTGCCTGCCCAATTTAAAGCTTGTGGATTCTTTCTTCCCCTCAGGGAAAGCTTATGTGAGGATTTTCTTTTTTAACAGTTCATTCCATGAAACCATTTCTCCCCCTGTAGATTGTTTGCTGTCAGGAAACATTGAAGCTGAACAGCTGAACACAAGGCTTTCATTGCAGGTCAGTGGCTGAACTTCTGACCAAAACATTTAACATTCAAGTGTTGCTTTAGGAAGTATGACTGGCAAGGAGAGACAAGTTAGTGAAGTTGCACTGTTCCAGCCAATGCAGTGCTGGCTTTCTGGTGGAAATTTAGTTGAGCTTTTTCGGGGGTTGCATGATTAGTTTGTCCTCTTAGTCTTGGAGACAGATGAGCCAAATTGATGCCTATTATCATTTTTATTAAGATCAGCGGTGTAACACTAAGGATCAGTCTGTCTCTGTGTTGTTTAATTACTGTATGGCTTCATTCAGTTAACATTTAGTAAGACCTACAAGGAGTCTTCAGGACAGCAATCTTCTTTTTCTCTTATTTTGTAAGAATTATCTTTTTGAGTTGTAATATTTTTCACTCGCTTTTTGCTAGTATTCCTTCAAAACCCTCTTACTACTTTGTGCAGGCATTCTGCAAGGGAGGCAGTTATATGTAATTGTCTTTTGTATTTCCTTTTAGATTTCTAACAAAAGACCTAAAATTAGTTGCTCCGGAAAGGAAGGAGGTAGGTGTATCGTTATTGCCTCTTTCCAACTTGTAAGTGAGGTAAGTCACTCATTCTTCTTTCCGTGTCTGAAATTAGTTGTTGTTTTTTTTTAATGGATTCATTGTTGCTCTTCTCTGTACTGTATTTATGGACATCCTCCTTTTATTTGCTATTTATTCATGTTTCTCCAACCTGATTAAAAACAGATGAATGATCAAGTCAGAATCGTAAAACTGTTTCATTAAATCCTCTCTTTGTTTATTTCTATACTCTCTACTACACTAATAATTAAACAGGAATGCACACTCACCCTGGCTAACTTCCCTCATCCCCCACCCCACCCATTATCATCATGGTAAAGAATGTGGGTTTATGGATATTGTGCTGGGTTGGTCAATTTTCACACCAACTTTGCCAAATGGAAATGTTTTTTTAACTCCAATATTCAGCACTTTTCTCCTGTGGTGACTTTCTGGGAGTGTGTGAACTGGATTGATTCAGAACACATTGAATGTATTTCCTACCAGGCATTTTTTAAATGATATCTTGAAACTAAACAGACAACCCACAAAATAATAATTTCTATTAAGATGTTGAAATTCTTTCCCCTCAATATTCCCTGGGATTTTGAAGGCATACATAGCTTTCCAAAATATCAAGACAATATTGATGGAGCCCAGTTCAACTGACAGATGATGTGGTGGCACTGGCTCTACACAATTGTTGCAAATAAAATTGTAGGGAAGGTTGCTGTTAGTCTGAGTGATTATTATTCTCTGGGGAACTAGAGAATTGTTAACTTAGTTGTGCTGTGGTTATAGCCCCGTGGAGAGACTAATTGTAGTTAAGATTGTAGCAGGCTTGTTGTTGTTATTAATCAGAGTTTGAGACATACTCTGTAACTTCATTACTGTTATATCAATCCACATGGTACCTTTTAGCCAGGAAAAGTTTAGTTCAAGATGAACACTGTTGTCCTGAGATGGGGGCTGGGTGTTTGGGTCAAAACACTTTCAGTTTCGAAAACTCTCCTAACCCTTTCTTTTGACACCTCACACCTCTGAAATGGTTTATTCAATGCATTCCAGACTAAACTGGCCTTGCTCAAGAGAAGTACTTCTTAGTGTATGTAGGATTTGGGGTGCTTTGAAGATTAGTGGAGGGATTCCAAATAGAGCTGTTTTCAAGTACATATAGAAAAAACCTTTAACTTAACCATTTGTAATATCTCCACATGAGTAATCTAAGAGAAAGATAGGTCTAAAATCTATTGAGCCTTGACATTCTTCAAACAATACCAAGCCAAATCTTTGTAACCTGCTCTACCAGATATTTTGGAGGGAAAAAAACATTCATCTCCACTAAGCCAAAATATTAGAAATTCTAGAAGTGCACAAAGGATTGCAGCCAATTCCCCACGTACAAGTAACTGCATGTTCATTATTGCACCAACCAATTTCCAATCCATTCTTGACTTTAACTTTCCTTTCTTAAGTCTTGAAACACAACAGTGGTAATCAACTAGAATCAAAATATAACACTCATTCTGTTAGGCTGGGGCCATACTGCTATTCCTGCTGAACTTGCTGTGGGGTGGGGAACCCATTTAAAAGGGAACTGGTGGAGTTGTGGTGGGAGGATAAAAAGCAGGGTTCCAAAGCAGAGCTATAGGGTCCCTGTATGAGAGTTGGGTTTGGATCTGCAATTCATTCTCCAAGGGGGCAAACCCCACTCCCCCAACAGAATGATTGGATAGTTGCTCTGCAGAGTTAGTCTCCTCGGCTATGTCTACAATTTGCAAGTTAGTTTGAGTTAAGGAAGCTTAATTTGAACTAACTTAAGCCTTGGCCACACTAGGCTTTCATTAGTTCGAATTAAAGGCTTCCTTAATTTGAACTAATAAATTAGATTGCTTAGTTCGAACTAACCCTTAATTCGAAATAATTTGTTCGAATTAAGTCAATATGGCCATATTAGTTTGAGCTAACTGCTTAGTTCGAACTAATCGGCAGATTGACCTTCATGCAACTGACTAATTCGAACTAAGCAAGTGCCCTGCATGGACATGACTAGTTCGAGCTAGCATTCTAGTGGGGTCGTGCTAGTTCAAATTAAGTTAATTAACTAACTAAAATTAGTTCAAATTAGTTAGTTCGAATTAACTCATTCGAACTAGCTTTTATAAACGTAGACATAGCCCTCCATGGGCTTTGCTGCAGGAGGGAATAGTTTGACCCAAATGGTTATGCTTATGATACCAGCTACATTGTTACTATTGTGATGACATTGATTATGTAAAATGCATCAATATGATGTAGCTAGCTGTGTTTTTATAATGTTTTGATCTTCCTCCTATAAAACAAAACCTTTCCTTATTTCCTCCTGAGATGCTTGAATGAGAATGATATAAGCACACATACATTCTTGGATAAATATCTATCCCAATGAATTCTTTCAGGGGTTCGTGCATTCTTTCACACCTGTACAATTGTAGCAGTAAAATTACCACAACTAGTTGATGATAATTTATTCATAGGGTTATGAAATACTTCACCCTTATGCACAACTGAATATTGCTTTATAAATGGCAGTGTGTCTATGCTCAGGGCAAAGCACCAACTTGTAAGAAAATGGACAGGTAAGATGGAGCAGCAGAAACCACTTTGTAGTGAATGTTGTGTTGGCTTCCCTTTTTAAGTCTGATGGCATGGGGAGGTGAGAAATAAGAGAGCAGGGGAAATGCGGAGGGGCAGGGATTGGGGAGGGGGTATAGAGGATGCATAAGGAGCTGAGACGGATGTGGACTGGAGGGCATATGGAGGGTGGCATGGAATTGGGCTACACTGTTTGAGAAAAGTGTGTTCTGGGGGGTGGGGAGGATTGAAACAGGAGACTGATAGAGCATGGAAGGAGCACTGGGGATGTGGGGGACATGGGTTCATAGAGAAAGGTCATAGAAGGAATCATCAGAAGGATGGTGCAGTGGTTTTATGTGACCCGGATTCTATTCCTACTTGTGCCATTGACTCTTTATGTTACCTTCTTCTGCCTTAGGTTTCCCTCCCATCCCTTTGTCTGTCTTGTTTCTTTAGATTACAAGATCTCTGGGCAAGGATGCTGTCACAGTGGCTATGTCTACACTTGTTAATTTCAGTCGACCTAGCATGTCCACATTCAAAAATTAAGTCGACTTAGAGCGTCCACACTGGATGCCTAGGTCGACTTGTAGGGGCTAGGTGGACCTGGGACAGGTCCACGGTGGCAAGGGGTGCCCCCCCTGCCACCGTGGACAAGTGACAGGGGGCTCAGCCTTTGCCCCATTGTACCTTGGTACAATGGGGCAAAGGGGGACAGAGTCCACACTGGCTAAGTCGACTTTCTAAAGTCAACTTAGCCAGTAAAGTCAACTTTAAACGAGGTTTTATAAAGTCGACTTCATTTTTCCTTAAGTCGACTTAATTTCTAAGTGTAGATGCACCCAGTGTGTTTTGTGTAGACCCCCTGTTGTTGGGCCCTAGTCTTTGTTAGCATCTCTAGGCACTGTTGTAATTAATAGGGACCCCACAAAATGCTATCGAAATAGTCTTTTGGAATTTGCAGGCCAAGAGAGACCTTTGGCAGAGCTCTAGTCTGCTGCTGGAAGGCTGGGGTATGTTTGCTTATTTGTGTATTTAAGTGAGATCCTTTCATTGTCACTGGAGCATTCCTAGACTCGAGTAAAGATTTAGATGAAAAATCCCATATGGTGAAAGACTTTTGATTTGTCATTCAACAAGCTAAACCTCTCTACCAGCCTCTAGGGATCTTGAGCAGCTGTGTGGCAATTGTCACCAGATTATCAGCTTCCAGAAGTGTCATGAGTCTGTTTGATGAAGTTGAAAGTACTTTATTCACTGTTGTCTAGGCTGTTGTGAAGTTTCTATGCATCAGTTAGAAGAGGATTAATAGCCCTCCCCCCCCGCGCCCCAAATGCTTCTAAGAGTCTTTGCATCTTACCCAGTCTGTAATATTAAGGCCATGTACACATTACAGACTTGTCCCGCAATAACTTTTATTGCAGGGCAAGCAAGCATTATAATTATAATGCTTTATGCCATCCACACAGCACTCCTTCTAGTGAAAAGATTTTTGCTAGAAGGAGCAGTGCATAGTGGGCACCTATCCCACCATGCATTGCCACTGCCAGCTGCTGTTTCCAACTTGAGCCCCAGTCCGGCCCCTGGAGCTCAGATGGACTGGGGCTCCCTTGTGGCAGCCGGGGCTCAGCTGCCGTAGGCCAGCGGAGCCCCACTGAGCCAAGGGGCAGGGCTGTGCTGGCCAGCGGCAGCTGAGCCCCACCAGGGACCGGGCTCAGTGGGGCTCAGCTGGCCTGAGCCCAGCTGAGCCTGGTCCCTGGTGGGGCTCGGCTGCCACTGGCAAGCAGAGTCCGAGGCTGGCTGGAGGCAGCTGAGCCCTGCCACCCACTGGGCTCCAGCTGCCTGGGGGCAGCCCAGCCCCTCCGTCAGCTGAGCTCTGGTCCCTGGCGTGCTCAGCTCCGGGCTCAGCTAGCTGGAAACTGAGCCCTGCTGCCCGCCAGGGTTGGAGCTCAGCTGGCCATAGCTGGAGCTGGAGCTGGAGCCGCGGGGCTCAGCAGGGCTCCAGCCGCCAGCCGCCAGCCACCTGAGCCCGGCAGCCGAGCCCCACCGTGCAGCTGAGTCCCGCCACGGCTGCAGCAGGGCTCCCGCCGGGCAGCTGAGCCCGGCTGCGGCCCCCCAGCGGGGCTCCAGCTACCGGGCAGCTGAGCCCCGCCGTGGCCACAGCCACAGTGGGGCTGGAGCCAGGTTCAGCTGGGCTCAGCTGGCCGGTGGCAGCCGAGCCCTGCTCAGCCTGGTCAGTGGCGGGCCTTGGCTGCCACCGGCCACCACTGGAGCCTAGTGGGTGGTGGGGCTCAGCTGGCTGGGGCTGGAGCTGGAGCCGGGGCTCAGTGAGGCTCCAGCCGCTGGTCAGCTGAGCCCTGCTGGAGGAGCCCAGTTGCCGGCTTGAGCCAAAGTCTGTCTCAAGCCACTATTTGTCAATTTCACTGCTCTGTTAGAGCAGTGAAATTGACAAGTTTGATAGCTCTGGTGTCCCAGTGTCCTTGATTGGCACACTGGGACATTTCCAGAGGCTGTCAAAAATGCAAGAAGCGTACACACAGGCTCTACCACGGAACAACTGCTCCATGGTAAGCCTTACCACCCTCGTTTGGGTGGTTTACATGTTGCGCGGCAAGAGGGCTGTTGCCGTGCAACAAGAAGCATTTGTGCATGTACGCTCTCACTGTTATCGCACGGTAAGGAGCCTTATTGCGCGATAACTTTGTAGTATGTACAAGGCCTAAGATTCCTCTCAGCAGTGATTAGTAACTGTCCAGGGAGAGAGTCTTTAGTCCCACCTCTGCCTTTAGAATTTTCTCCCTTCTCTTTTATTACTAAAGTGTTGAAGTAACAATAGCTGACTCTTTTTCCAGAGGTTGTGTTTGGAACTCCTGGCTGTGATGGCATTTCTAATACAGAGACTAGCTGATGCATGTGGGGTCATCTCAGATGCACTGGGGAAATTAATGAAGAATTTTTGTAATGAATTTGCTGGGTTTTCTTTCTCTTCCCAAAACACTCATTTTTGAGTCTCTAGTAATCAATGAGGTAAATTGCAAGTCAAGGACAAAATCATTTATTCAGAAGCTGATCCGACTCTTATTAGAACAACAAGACTCATATCTCTGCTCCAGAAAGTCAAACAAAACCAAAACCACACGGCCTTTTCCATTTACTAGGAATAAGGAAATAAATGCATGGTTTAGCTGTGTACAACAAGTACCTTCCTCCTACATTCCTTTTGTGTAGGAAGAGCTGCAGTTCTCAGCCTCTTTATCATTGTGGGCCGCATACGCAGCTCTCTCTATTATGTGGGCTGCATCCATACAATATATTTACTACCTGGGTGGCCCGGAATAGGTTGAGAACTGCTGAGTCAGAGCAATACCTGCTTTTTCCAGGGACAACACATGTATTGCGCTTTACTCTTGTTATGCTTGCAGATCCAGAACAGCTACAATTTGAGTGAGCCGGATTTTGTTACATTTTTTGCATCATCAATAGAATTTGTTTCCTGCTTATCAGGATACCGTGAGGCAAAGGGTCGCTTGCCCAATAGGTACAATAACTCCCTCCTCCAGCAGAGCCTGCAGTGCTCCAACAACTCAGCTGCATTAACTCATCCCTCAAGCAGGGCCCGCAGTGACTCAACCTTCAGGGAAAGTGCAGCAACGTATCACTAGGCCTACCCCTAATCATATGACTCGCCACTCCCCTGATGCTTTGTGATGGTACAGACTCCCTTGACCTCTAGCCGGCCCTTGATCCTCCTGCAGCCTATTCTGATCCTGCTCATGACCTGCTCCAGCTCTGCACCTGCCGCTTGATCCTCAGAGCCTTGGATTGACTCCAGCCCAGATTCAATCTTTGGCCTGCTTCCAGACTCTGACTGATTCTGATTTGGCTTGCCTATGGACTCTGACCCATAGCCTATCCCTGAACCCCAGTTTAAGCTCTTTCCTCAGGTAGGCTGACCAGATTATAGAATCATAGAATAATAGGGTTGGAAGGGACCTCACGAGGTCATCTAGTCCAACCCCCTGCTAAAAAGCAGGACCACTCCCCCTAAATTATCCCAGCCAGGGTTTTGTCTAACCGAGCCTTAAAAATCTCCAAAGATGAAGATTCTACCACCTCCCTAGATAGCCCATTCCAATGCTTCACCACCCTCCTAGTGAGAAAGTTTTTCCTAATATCCAACCTTGACCTCCCCAGCTGTAATTTGAAACCATTGCTCCTTGTTCTGTCCTCTGTTACCCTCGAGAACAGCCTAGCTCCCTCCTCTTTGGAGCAACCCTTCAAGTAGTTGAAGGTTGCTATCAAATCTCCCCTCAGTCTTCTCTTCTGTAGACTAAATAAGCCTAGTTCCTTCAGTCTCTCCTCATAAGTCATGT
>ML685884.1:7040888-7082834 GCA_007922175.1 Pelusios castaneus | reverse complement strand
CAGCTGAGCCCTGCCGTGGCCACAGCCACAGTGGGGCTGGAGCCAGGTTCAGCTGGGCTCAGCTGGCCGGCGGCAGCCGAGCCCTGCTCAGCCTGGTCAGTGGCGGGCCTTGGCTGCCACCGGCCACCACTGGAGCCTAGTGGGTGGTGGGGCTCAGCTGGCTGGGGCTGGAGCTGGAGCCGGGGCTCAGTGAGGCTCCAGCCGCTGGTCAGCTGAGCCCTGCTGGAGGAGCCCAGTTGCCGGCTTGAGCCAAAGTCTGTCTCAAGCCACTATTTGTCAATTTCACTGCTCTGTTAGAGCAGTGAAATTGACAAGTTTGATAGCTCTGGTGTCCCAGTGTCCTTGATTGGCACACTGGGACATTTCCAGAGGCTGTCAAAAATGCAAGAAGCGTACACACAGGCTCTACCACGGAACAACTGCTCCATGGTAAGCCTTACCACCCTCGTTTGGGTGGTTTACATGTTGCGCGGCAAGAGGGCTGTTGCCGTGCAACAAGAAGCATTTGTGCATGTACGCTCTCACTGTTATCGCACGGTAAGGAGCCTTATTGCGCGATAACTTTGTAGTGTGTACAAGGCCTAAGATTCCTCTCAGCAGTGATTAGTAACTGTCCAGGGAGAGAGTAAACCTGTCTTTAGTCCCACCTCTGCCTTTAGAATTTTCTCCCTTCTCTTTTATTACTAAAGTGTTGAAGTAACAATAGCTGACTCTTTTTCCAGAGGTTGTGTTTGGAACTCCTGGCTGTGATGGCATTTCTAATACAGAGACTAGCTGATGCATGTGGGGTCATCTCAGATGCACTGGGGAAATTAATGAAGAATTTTTGTAATGAATTTGCTGGGTTTTCTTTCTCTTCCCAAAACACTCATTTTTGAGTCTCTAGTAATCAATGAGGTAAATTGCAAGTCAAGGACAAAATCATTTATTCAGAAGCTGATCCGACTCTTATTAGAACAACAAGACTCATATCTCTGCTCCAGAAAGTCAAACAAAACCAAAACCACACGGCCTTTTCCATTTACTAGGAATAAGGAAATAAATGCATGGTTTAGCTGTGTACAACAAGTACCTTCCTCCTACATTCCTTTTGTGTAGGAAGAGCTGCAGTTCTCAGCCTCTTTATCATTGTGGGCCGCATACGCAGCTCTCTCTATTATGTGGGCTGCATCCATACAATATATTTACTACCTGGGTGGCCCGGAATAGGTTGAGAACTGCTGAGTCAGAGCAATACCTGCTTTTTCCAGGGACAACACATGTATTGCGCTTTACTCTTGTTATGCTTGCAGATCCAGAACAGCTACAATTTGAGTGAGCCGGATTTTGTTACATTTTTTGCATCATCAATAGAATTTGTTTCCTGCTTATCAGGATACCGTGAGGCAAAGGGTCGCTTGCCCAATAGGTACAATAACTCCCTCCTCCAGCAGAGCCTGCAGTGCTCCAACAACTCAGCTGCATTAACTCATCCCTCAAGCAGGGCCCGCAGTGACTCAACCTTCAGGGAAAGTGCAGCAACGTATCACTAGGCCTACCCCTAATCATATGACTCGCCACTCCCCTGATGCTTTGTGATGGTACAGACTCCCTTGACCTCTAGCCGGCCCTTGATCCTCCTGCAGCCTATTCTGATCCTGCTCATGACCTGCTCCAGCTCTGCACCTGCCGCTTGATCCTCAGAGCCTTGGATTGACTCCAGCCCAGATTCAATCTTTGGCCTGCTTCCAGACTCTGACTGATTCTGATTTGGCTTGCCTATGGACTCTGACCCATAGCCTATCCCTGAACCCCAGTTTAAGCTCTTTCCTCAGGTAGGCTGACCAGATCATAGAATCATAGAATAATAGGGTTGGAAGGGACCTCACGAGGTCATCTAGTCCAACCCCCTGCTAAAAAGCAGGATCACTCCCCCTAAATTATCCCAGCCAGGGTTTTGTCTAACCGAGCCTTAAAAATCTCCAAAGATGAAGATTCTACCACCTCCCTAGATAGCCCATTCCAATGCTTCACCACCCTCCTAGTGAGAAAGTTTTTCCTAATATCCAACCTTGACCTCCCCAGCTGTAATTTGAAACCATTGCTCCTTGTTCTGTCCTCTGTTACCCTCGAGAACAGCCTAGCTCCCTCCTCTTTGGAGCAACCCTTCAAGTAGTTGAAGGTTGCTATCAAATCTCCCCTCAGTCTTCTCTTCTGTAGACTAAATAAGCCTAGTTCCTTCAGTCTCTCCTCATAAGTCATGTGCCCCAGCCCCCTAATCATTTTTGTTGCCCTCCGCTGGACTCTTTCTAATTTGTCCACATCCTTTCTGTAGTGGGGAGCCCAAAACTGGACACACTACTCCAGATGCGGCCTGACCAGTGTCGAATAGAGGGGAATTATCACATCCCTCGATCTGCTGGCAATACTCCTAATATGCCATTGGCCTTTTTGGCAACAAGGGCACACTGTTGGCTCATATTCATCTTCCCGTCCACCATAACTCCCAGGTTCTTTTCTACAGCGCTGCTACTTAGCTGATCGGTCCCCAGCCTGTAGCAGTGCATGGGATTTTTCCGTCCTAAGTGCAGGACTTTGCACTTGTCTTTGTTGAACCTCATGAGGTTTCTTTCAGCCCAGTGTTCCAATTTGTCCAAGTCTCTCTGGATCCTGTCCCTGCCCTCCAGAGTATCTACCATTCCCCCCAACTTGGTGTCATCCGCAAACTTACTAAGCACGCAGTCTATTCCATCATCAAGATCATTAATGAAGATGTTGAATAGAACCAGCCCCAGGACCGACCCCTGGGGCACTCCACTCGTTACCGGTTGCCAACCAGACATCGAGCCATTGATTCCTACCCGCTGAGCCCGTTGATCTAACCAGTTTTCGATCCACCTTACGGTCCACTCGTCCAACCCATACTTCCTTAACTTGCCGACGAGAATGCTGTGGGAAATCGTATCAAAAGCCTTGCTAAAGTCAAGGTATATCACGTCAACGGCTCTTCCCACATCCACAAATCTAGTCATCTCATCATAGAAGGAAATCAGGTTGGTCAGGCACGATTTGCCCTTGGTGAATCCATGTTGACTGTTCCTGATCACTCTATTTTCCTCCAAGTGTTTCAGGATGGATTCCTTGAGGACCTGCTCCATGATTTTCCCAGGGATTGAGGTGAGGCTGACCGGTCTGTAGTTCCCCGGATCCTCCTTTTTCCCTTTCTTAAAGATAGGTACTATATTTGCCTTTTTCCAATCCTCCGGGACCACCCCCGTTCGCCACGAGTTCTCAAAGATAATGGCCAGCGGCTCTGCAATCACTTCCCCCAACTCCCTCAGCACCCTCGGATGCAGTTCATCCGGCCCCATGGACTTGTGCACATCCATGGATGTCCGGTTTTTTATAGGGACAGTCCCAATATTCAGAGCTTTTTTATATATAGGTACTTGTTATGACCCACCCTGCTTTGATTTTTCACAGTTGCCATCTGGTAACCCTACCCTTGGCCCAGTTCCAACTTTGTGTCTAGCTTTGAAAATGGTCCACCCCCAGGACTGACTGCCTAGAGCCCAGAGTGTGACAGATAACATTACTTATACTGAATAGTGCCTAATCCATGTCAGACTCACTGGTCCCAGTAGGACTATGCAGAGAGTAAATGACTACTGAATGTAAATAAGGGTCCTGAACACTAGTCAGTTATACCTGTGCAACCCCATTAAGGACCAGAGCCAACTCTTGGTGAAAGCAGTAGTCTTTCCATTGAGTGAAGTGGGATGTGGATCAGGCCCTAGGAAATGGGTTGTATAGCAAGGTGCACTGGGGTGCCCAGGGTATCTGATGTTCTTTTTTGGCATACAATATGTTATTTCTTATTGATGGTGATGTGTGGGCTGGAAAGAGCTTATCTTGACTATCTGATCCCAGGCTGTGTACACAAGACTGGCTGTTTACAAAAGCAGTCATGCTCAGTTTACAAACAGAAAGTTTGATCTAGAGATTAAGAAATGATAAACTTGGCCTTTTTTAGGGAGTCCCCTTTTCAGACCAGAGCTTCCTGACAGTGTTAATCTATGGAAGGGACTCTCCATGGGAAGCACTTGTGAGACCCATCACCAGAGACATTTAAAACTAGATTGGGCAAAACACCAGAAAACATTTTGCAGGGGGTGATCTGCCATTATCAGGTGGGTAGCACAGATGATGTGATTCATTTCTCTATCAATTTTATGGTGCATTAATGGAATGGGCCACCCCTTCAATTAACTTTAATGGCTGCATCCTTAGTGTTACGTTACCTTGAGAGTACAGAAACGTGATCCAACTACCTATGCATATACACCAGCCCAGTATTCAGGCAGGCAAAAATAATATGGCTATAGTGGAAGCAACCTGAGACTCTGGGGGAAAAAGTGATTTCTCCCACGGTCCCACACCTTGCTGCAGTTTTAAACCACAAAGAGAAATCTTTGGAAGGAATCAATCTATGGATGTGCCTCTCCCGGGTAGTCATGAATTGGCATAGCAGGTGTTCCTAAGAAGTAGTGGGCATGCCATTAGCAGGAGGGCATGGCAGGAGCACAGTGAGTTCTAATAATCCTGGGAGAGTGTTGGAAAGACCCATAGGGACCATTTGCAAGTCAGAGCAGCTGTGAGAGTCTGGACTGTTGTGTTGAAGAGGTTGGTAATTTTTTTTTTTAAAGCTATGGCTATAGAGAGATGACAGTTTCTAAGGCTATGTCTACACTTGGCCAAATAAGTCGACTACAGAATGTCTACAGAAAAATTAAGTCGACTTCAAGGGGACCTTGCCAAATCGACTTAGAGCATCCACACTGGACACCTAAGTTGACTTGTAGGGGCTAGGTGGACCTGGGACAGGTCCACAGTGGCAGGGGGGGCACCCCTTGCCAAGTGCCAGGGGGCTCAGCCTTTGCCCCATTGTACCTGGATACAATGGAGGCTGAGCAGGACAGGGACACTGGCAGGGCATAGGAGCAGGGTGGGCAGGGCTGTGTCTTGCTCTGTGGGGGGGCATGCCAGGCTCTGCCTGTGCCAGCCACCCTGGTAGGGAGGGCAGTGGGGTAGCCCTGGAGCCCTTTAAGTCGACTTAAAGTCAATTTAGGGCTAATCTGCGTCTACACTGGCTACGTCGACTTTATAAAGTTGACGTAGCCAGTAAAGTCGACTTTAAACCAGGTTTAATAAAATCGACTTTTAATTTCCTTAAGTCGACTTACGCAGAAGCTTAAGTCGACTTAAGGAAATTGTAGTGTAGACGCAGATTAAATTAAGTCGATTTAAGCAAGCTTAAATCGACTTCATTTATAAGTGTAGGCGCACCCTAAGTGAGGCATTCTTGCTCTTCCTTTGTGTTGGAAAATACCTTTTGAACATGATCTAAGATCTCTCTGTGCTACCAAATGTGACCAGCCTCATTCTTTAACCATTAAAATACAGGCCAAATTTTAGATGGTCCTCAATGAAATTTGATATGGTCTTTTATGTAGATATCCTCTTATTTATCTGATTCTTCTTCATTCAGGTTCCAACGGGTGGTTTGACATCACCTTTCTCTATATGTTGTTCCCCAGTGTTTGAATCCTAACACCTATTTTGATTTGCTGTTATAGCCTGACCTGATCCTATTTCATATACTCCCCTGCATTTAATTTCTGCCCATTCTGCAAGTTTCACATCTTCAAAGTGTCTGACGAAGTGGGCTTTTCTCCCACGAAAGCTCATGCAATAAATAGAATCATAGAATAATAGGGTTGGAAGGGACCTCACGAGGTCATCTAGTCCAACCCCCTGCTAAAAAGCAGAACCACTCCCCCTAAATCACCCCAGCCAGGGTTTTGTCTAACCGAGCCTTAAAAATCTCCAAAGATGGAGATTCTACCACCTCCCTAGATAGCCCATTCCACTGCTTCACCACCCTCCTAGTGAGAAAGTTTTTCCTAATATATAAATAATATAATATATAAATAAATCTGTTAGTCTTTAAAAGTGCCACAGGACTCTGTTGTTTCCCTTCAATCAGGTAATTCAGATACAATCTCTGTCTCACAAGTTCCTAAGGCAAGGGGAAAGTATTCATCAACTCCGGTATTCCCTTCAGAGGAATGATTCATTCATTCTTCCAGGGGATTATGTCAAAGAAGTGGATGCTCTGGATCAGTGGTTCCCAACCTTTTTGGTTCAAGGGCCACCAATATCATTTTTACAACCCTGAAGACCCACCAGTCTATCAACTCATAAAAATGTATTGATGTATACACTGTTAAAGACTACAAATCACTATGGCTATGTCTACACTTGTTAATTTAAGTCAATTTAGCATGTCTACACTTAAATTTTAAGTTGATTTTGGGGGAACCCTACAAAGTCGACCTAGAGCATCCACACTGGATGCCTAGGTCAACTTGTAGGGGCTAGGGGGACCTGGGACAGGTCCACGGTGGCAGGGGGGGCACCCCTTGCCAAGTGCCAGGGGGCTCAGCCTTTGCCCCATTGTACCTGGGTACAATGGGGGCTGAGCAGGACAGGGACACTGGCAGGGCATAGGAGCAGGGTGGGCAGAGCTGTGTCCTGCCCTGTGTGGGGGGATGCCAGGCTCTTGCTGTGCCAGCCACCCTGGCAGGGAGGGCAGTGGGGAAGCCCTTAAGTCGACTTAAGGAAAGTGTAGTGTAGACGCAGAGTAAATTAAGTCGACTTAACGCAAGCTTTATGTTTAAAGTAAAGATTTTTGTTACTGTGCTCATTTTTACATTCACTATTTTACACCTACAAAGCACTCACAGTATGTCACACACTACCAGATGAAGCACTAGTGTAGATGAGTGACTGTCACTACATACTGAAGCGCGTGACATGGCAGCTAAGTCACCGTGAGTAACTTGCTAACCACAGGCCAAATCAGAGGGTACAGACTGAGTCCTGCCCCTCTCCTCAAGCGTGGTGGGTCCTGGCTATTCCACCAGCAGCTTCGCTTCACCCCCCATCCCTCTGCCCACTGCAGCCAGACAGAAGGAGTTCAGTGAGGAGGGCACCTCCTTGCTGATCTCCCATCACTCTGGCTGCAGCAGGACACTGTGTGCTCCACATGGGCCACTGAGCAGTGGCTTCCTTCCACAGCCACAGGGAAGGGAGATCAATACTTCCCTTCCTTGGGGTCCAGCAGTGACCCCAGCACCTAGGAGCCAGGCAGAACACTTTGCTGTGCTCCCTGATGGAGCCCCAGGGGAGGGGCGTGCTGATCTCGTGTCCCCTTGGATGCAGCAAGGCAGGGCTGCCCTGAGTGGGTAATTAGTAGTAATTGGAGGCATATATCTGCCCAAACCTCTTTTCGGTTTGATGTTTTTATTTGTTTGAGAGTCTCCTGTGAAGAGCATGTTTTAATCTTATATGTGTGTATATATGATGAAAATGAATCCCTTGGACATTCAGGGAGGCCTTGAATTATTGCAAAGTTTATACACCGATATTAGCAAAACATCCAGTATTGTTCAGTGTGACATAAATTACCTACATAAAATTGTTTTTCATAAATTGTCCTTAGATAAAGAGTTTCATAAGGAAATATATAGTGTATCTGAATGGTGCTTCAAGTGCTAGAAAATTAAAAATAAATAAAAACTGGTTATGAACCAATTTACCCTGATAATGGTGGTGACTGGTTCAGCAATATATGTGATGGGTTTGTTTTAGCCATGGAGGCACAAAACAGCCTAAAAAGAAAATATCACCCATCCTCCACCTTGTATGACTGTGAAATGTGATTTTATTAGTGGCCAGGCCCTATGGTTTCCTCACAGTTAACCACATCAAAGAACCACATCCTTTTGAACTGTCCCCCAAATATTGTAGTTCTCTCTGAGCATTTGTCAGGAAATGGAAAGCACTTACTTAATGCAAAAGGAACGAGAGGAAAGATTCTCAAAGAGAGAGAGAGACAATATATTTAAACCACCATTTTGTTCTCTTGATTCTGAGGCAGCTCTACATGCTATGCACAACCATTTACCCTGGTTGTCAAAGTTTTCCAGGGGCCAATATGTTAGCCAAGAGTTTCTGGCACCCATGGTAGCCCAGAATATGCCCCTGACAGCAGCTGCAGTGAGGGGTTTGTGTAGGAGCCAGTTCTGTAGCACTAGAGGAATCCCCTAGGTGGGGTGATATATCCCCAGCTGTTTATAGTGGCCTTAGGATCACTCTTTACTAGTGGAATGATACAAGGCAGCCCCGCCCACGGCCCTGGGAATTTGATGTGTGATATAGCTGTTTCTTCAGGTCATTCCCTGGATGTAGTGTCTGATGTTCTACGCAGGTCACCATTAGCTTCATCTGATGAGTCAGAGAGTCTAGGCCCATGTAGGAACATGTTTTATTTGGCAGGATGTACTAAAGTCATGCTGGGTTGAAATGCTGCTGACATGGAGCCATCCTTTGGAAGCGCATAGTGCATATGCTAGTTGGTAAACTGAAAATACCATGATCCTTTCCACATGCACAATACTAAGTCTGGGTGGCTTTTGTCACTAGATTTAGAAATCAGTGCTCATGTTCTAGGCTGAGTTTTAAAGAATGCTACTGCACTCTTTCCTTCGGAGCCCTTGGGGATTCAAGTGATGGGCATGGTTTTACTCTGATCCCTGATTTCAAGGTCTGTAAACTTCTCTGATAAGTGCTGTCTTACTCTCAGATGAGCCTCATGTGCCTTTTTAACTGTAACCTGTATTCCTCTTTCCGCTTCTGGTACTTCCCCACGGCTCAGCTGTGTGCTTTTTGCTCTGTATCTATGATGATATAAGATGAGTAAGATTCAAGTTCTGGAGGAAACATTGAGGGGGAAGGAAGACTGTGTAACAGGAGTGGGTGTACAGCTAGAAACCTGTGTTGAGGTTGCACAGGTGTCACCGACAACATTTAGAGAGCATGGGGCTGTACTGGTGTAGCTAAACTTTTAGTACTCATCGTGATGGAAAGATCCAGCATTGCTCTCAGATCCCAGGGTGAGGTGGTCCAAAAACAATACGACTTTGCTTGTGCAGTGCATGTTTGTTCAGGAAATCATTAAGAGATGATAAACAGGGGACCCACAATACAATGTATGAGTGACTTTTCAGTGTAGAACTGCACTTTAATATCCAGCCCCTTCTTTTGTGGGGGACTGTTCTGCATTTGTAGAAAGATTGGCTCTATAATCTAAGACTTTTCTGTTTCTAAATTCTATGCGTCTGTGGAAATGGAATCCCTCAGGAGGATGATGGCATTACTGGACTATGAGGACTGCTCCACAAGGTGTCTGCTGATCAGAGTGCTTCCATATTCCAATTATCAATAACTTCCAGATGCTATTGCAATTATTGGCAGACAGCTATAATTTCCAGAATGCCTCCCTGTCATTTGGTCTGGCAAATGCCTTATGAGTTTCCTTTTAAACTTCTTATAGGAACAGCACAGCTCACAGAGAGGCTACATTTTTAGTAATTGCTTTCTTTCACTAGTGTACAAAGACACTAGTGACCTGCTCCTACTCCCATTGAAGTCAACGGTAAAACTCCCATTGATCCATTGCAGGATCAAATGCCACCCTTCCAGGAGGCTTGATTAGCAGTTTGTGAGGTGATATAGCTACAGTCTCCTCCTCTGAGTCCTTTCACATTTGGATTTGCTTTAAGATTAACCTGACCTCTGAATTTTCTAGGGTTGTAATGCTTGGTTTGGGGATAATTACAACGTGTGTGCAATATGTTTTACCCTTAATTTACTGACCTATACTAGTGCTGGTTGAAATTTCGCAATTTGAAAGATTCCAAATTATCAAATTTTGACCAAAAAAAGGGGGGGAGGGGAGAGGAATTGAATATGACAAAAAGTGCTTAATCCTCATTTTCAAAGCACACAGTGAATGGCCATATTGCAAGTGGAGGTGCGACTGTAGCACATTCAGACGTACCTGCACTAGCTTTAATCCAGCTAGCAAAGGCAGTAATAGTAGGGAAGACTTGGTGGCACTTGCTTCAGCCTGGGCTAGAGGCCTGAGTATGTCCCCAGGGTCCCTGGCGGGCTTGTATTCAGGTGGCTAGCCCAAGTACAAGGGCCATGCCACCACATGAGAGATGAACGTGTCTAGCTGTGCCAAAAACACGTCTTCATTTTGCTGAAATATCATGCAAAGCCAAAAGGACCTGCATGTCTTTGAAAATGTGATCACAGATCTAATATGTACTCCCACCTGTAACTCCATTTCAGTATAGCTTCTTGTCCAGGAACATTTCTAAAACCACGTGGTGCTGCCAAGCTAAGAGGTGTAAGGGTCTTTCAATACATGCAAAATGAAATTAAATTAAGTGCTGTTTGTGAAAGCTGTTAGCACCTCCCTCTCCTCATCTGCTCAGCCAGAACACTAGAAGGAGGTGGAGGAGGAGAACTGGAGATCTTATATGCAGGGAGATAGAAACTGGCCTACTGAATTTCCCCATGGGCACTTGTGAGGACCATGTCCCACCTGCTACAGTGGGCAATTGGTAATGCTGCAGAGCAAGTCAGTCCTCATCCTGCTTCATATTGCTTCTACTCAGTTGTGCACTGATGAATATATCCTTATTGAACCTGAGCAGACAGCTAGCCTGAGACTTGATTGGTGGGACTGGCTGAACAGGTTGTCGAGGCTCCAGAAGGGGGACCCCTCACAGCTGTTCATCTCAATGTCACTAATAAAGGAAAGTGCCACTGTGCTCCAGGAAACCAGGGGAAGTAAGAGACCCCCCTTGCCCTGCATAAGCTGAGATCCAGTGGAGTTCCTTCTTCATCTTAGGGGAGCTGGATGAAAACAGCAGGGCTGACCTTGCCATCTAAAGGTTTATAAAGTACTGGCAAACTTTCCCAGAAGGTGACAAGAGGACTAAGGGAGACTGCTGAAGTGAGGGTTGGAGAGGAAATAGCTCATAGAATAGCTGTGTGCTAAGCCTCTAGAGTGCGACTCTTTCTCTCTGTTGAGGATTATTTGGTCAGCCAAACAGCAAGCTTTGAACGAAAACTTGGGTTCTTTTGTAGAATCCATGTTATCAGATCCTCAGTTGATATTCTTTAATGTGGCTCAGGGGGACTATCCCAATGTAGGTTGGCTGAGACACTGGCCTGTTGATTTGTCAAGGTTATGCCCATGATATACTCAACAGAAAGGTCTTGCTAAGCAGTTGAGGGTTCTTTTCATTTTTCTTAACAATTCTGCTGTAAATTCAGCAGATGAAGGCCAACACCTGGCTACAATTCCCCATTTCTTACAATGCAGAACTATATGTTGGTGGTGGTATAATTATCTGACTATTAAACAAATCCAACTGCAGTATTCAATTCTGAATTACTGTGGCAGGCTAAAGGTTTTGATTATGATCTTACTGGCTTATGCTTCTCTTGCTTATTCCATGGCAACTGTAACAGGCAAATCTAGCTGTTGGTTCCAGACTTCCATTGTGTCTGAATCTGGGTGACTCTCTTGTCAACCACAGTATCAATATATTCAATGGAAAAAACGGATTTTCTTTTTATTTGACATGATTGTTTTAAAGATGCAGTGTCCAGCACATTAGGTTCATAATGTCAGGAAGAATTGGCTTGCACAGGCTAAATGATATTCTACTACTGAGCTTTGAGTCATATGCCATAATCGTTGCTTCTTTTCTCCTCATTTACCAATTGATTTAGGCTGTCTTCCAGACCAGTTTGCTGACCTCCTTTGCCCTGGAGGAATGATTGAAATATGTATGTGCTAACACAGCAGGTACAATTAATGCTTGTTAGCATTTTAGAAATGCTCTGACACTCTTCACCTCAATGCCAAGTAGTGATTTTTTTAAAAAAAATCCTCTCATGATGCACTCTTGATCTTCCTGACTCTTCACCTGCTGATCATCACCAACAGTCAAATTGTGGTCAGTTGCAGATCTGTAGAGCCCTGCACAGATACAAATACGTGGATCCGCATCTGATCTGCAAGAAATGGTCTGCGGATATCCATGTTGTATCCGCGGATGCAGATATAATGTGGATATCCTCAGATTTGCAGGGCTTTAGCCCTGCACAGGTACAAATATGTGGATCTGTATCTGATCTACATCTACAAGAAATTGTCTGCGGATATCTGCATTGTATCTGCGGATATAATGTGGATATTTCTGTGGATTTGCAGGGCTCTACAGATCTACCTCAAAATTTTAGGTCTTTTAGGCCTGAGAACAAAGCATTTAAGCATGTGTAAAATTTTAAAGAAGCAAGATGCTTAAACTGACATGTTTAAGTAGTTTGGTTTGGTAGATGGAGCATCAGATGCCAGGAGGTGAGCTTGGGGTAAGCTCATTTGGGGAATGCTGAAGTTTTAAAATGAGAAATGGGGTGTCCTGGTGAGTAACAAGGGTTGCGTTTAGCTTTTGCCTTTGGCAGGACCTTAAAAGCTCTCAAGCTGAAAGAGTAACTTAGTTTCCATTTCTCTCTCTCTCTCTCTCTCTCTCTCTGTTCTAAAGTGCCTTCTGTACGACCCCACTAGATAACTCCCCCAGTTTGACAGCAAACTATTGATAACTTCTCTTTGGGTGTGGACTTTCCAACAGTTGTGCATCCACCTTATAGTAACTTTATATTTCCTTAATTTGCCTATGAGAATATCATGTGGAACCGTGTTAAAAGCCTTACGACAATCAAGATATATCACATCTACAGCTTTTCCCCCTCCTCCATCTGCTCAGCCAGTAACCCTGTCCAAGAAGGAAATATAAACAAGGCTTATCATTGTTCCTAGTGTATTCTAGCCCACAGATTTCAGCAGTCATGAGCATGTTACACCCACTGTGTTCTTCGCACCAGCTGCTGGGAAAGAGGCAGATTGACTGTAAATTTCACAGTATGTAGGCTCTGGTTGCATTCTATCCCTCTTGGAGACTGTTTGTTTCTGGTGTGGTTCTGAAGACACCATCTTATGCCATTGTGTCTTTGTTGTGATGAGCATGTTTCCTGACTTCTGGATGCTGGGTAATTTGAATGGGGTTAGAGGCTCGCCAATTGACCTGATCAGAAGAGAGTGCAGTTCTTGTTCCAGAATCCAGCTCCAGAGCGTTTTTACCCCCAAAGGAAGGACCCCCAAAGTGCACAAGAGCAATGCTCACAGATAACTAAACATTTACACAATTATACAAATTTGGTTAAATACCATAAACTGATAGATGAGCAATTGAAAGGAATGAATAATCAAATGGGTAATGATTAGATTTAAAATTTTGTTCTAAGGCACATATGATATATATTTATGCTGTATGCTTGGAATTAATATTCCCACACCCTTCCCTGATGACCTGGTTGAAAGACATGTCTGGTTCCTCAACTCTTGGGTGGAGGGCTTGGCTTTGCTAGAGAGCAAAGAGCAGTAAGTAATACTTAAGAGTACGAGGACAGAGATTCTGGCAAACACTAACTAAAAGAAGCTTAAAGAAGAAGTAGCTGGCGATCACATTCTAGTAATGTGGTTTGCCCTTTTTATACCCTACATAGTATGGGTCACCCTCCTTCTAAGTCCATATTCACCCACAAATTATTGGAGTATACTTATTTCATAGGCTGGTAGGTTCATGTGTATTAATGACATATCCACTTTTCCAGATGGTTCCAGACAATATGCTCTTCACACCAATTGTTAGTTCTGACCTTTTTGGTGGGTTTTGTGGTGTAGTTGTGAAGTTTTTAACATAAATTGGATGCACACTGCCCCACTTTGGTGCCTCCTGACTTATTGAGGGTGACAAAGTAGCTTATCATTCCTTCTCTGGGCCAAAGGTCCAGAACACATGTGTGCTCACTGCTTTGGGGTTTTTATGCGGGAAGTGACTGCAGACAAAGCTTGCATTGCAGCTACTCTATTATAAGATTTAAATCTGTAAGGAAAAATATATATGTGCAGACAAACAGCTAGTTCTATAGGCTACAGAGCCCCAGTCCCGGGCTCCTCCCCACCTCTAAAATCCATTTCAATCCATCTGAAGCTCTTTGAACAGCTTTCTTCAATGATGTTTAGGAATGACCACTCTGCTCCCCCTCCCCTGCCTTTTCCTCTTCCTCTTGTAGTGGAATTTCTGATTTGATCCTTTTAAAACTTAGCCCTTTTAATTTATTGGTGGTGACTGGTTTGGGGGCAGTATTTTTGCTTCTGGATAGTGGGACAGAAATTGGTACTCCAAAAAGTGGGTTGTGCTTTGACTGATGGGTTAGTTTTTCTATTATTCAAACCAGTTCTCCCATCCCTTGTTAAGATCTTTTTTCCATCTTCCCTCATTGAGGCATAAGATCCTTCAGAGCTGGCTATCAAAGAGTACCAATGCTGAAAATCACATTTGTAGCTAATACTGTTGGAAGCAATCCCCGAAAGTACTGGAACAAGGCACAGTACATATGGGAAAAAAACATATTAACAATATGTTGGTGTATATTAGCAATATGTGCAACACTTTAATTAGTGGAGTTGGATTAAATGTTGGAAAACCAAACCACCTTCTCTTTCTGTACAAATAAACGGATCTTTGCTTGGTTACTGGGCCAGATCCTCCTGAGCAGGTGTAAATTGACATAGCTTCATTGAAGTCAATTGAAGCATTAACTTGATACTTTTCCCTTAACACAGACAGTGTGGAGTTAAGCTTTCTAGCTAATTGAGTCCTTAACTTTCCTTTTCTCTAAATGTCTATGGTGCTCCCTTTTTTTGTTTTTTGACCTGATCTTTTCACACCTGGTTATACTGTCCATGGAACAGATTAAAATCTCTCTTTTCCTCCTGTTTAGCTGTCAAACCAGTGTGACAAACTAGAAGGGAAAGAGAGGAATTTGGAAGTTCAACATCTCAGAAGGCAATTTTCCAGATCAGAAAAATGCTAAAATATGGAAAAATTAAATAGAGAATGATTAAATATACATGTGAAAAAGACAGACAGGATTTCCATACCAAGCCATCTAAATCAGAGTCCTTAATTCTGCATGTGGATGCACACAGGTTTCAGTCAGCTCCAAGCGGTGACTAGGTATCTTGAGCTAAAACCAACATGAAGATTTTTTTTGCTTTCATCCAACACAGAGGTACACTACTCATAAGGAAGCTGTTCCATACCCATAATCAGTTTTGTTGCCCTCCTCTGTACTTTTTTCAATTCTAAATCCTTCTTTTTAAAGACAGGGAGACCAGGACCACATGCAGTATTCAAGGTGTGGGCATACCATGGATTTATACAATGATGTTATGATTTTTATTGCCTTATTATCTATCCCTTTTCTAATGCTTCCTAATATTGTGTTAGGTTTTTTGCCTGCTGCTGCACATTGAGTGATGTTTTCAGAGAACTATCCACAGTGAGTCCAAGATCATTCTTGAGTGGTAACATCTAATTTAATTCCAACTACATATAGAAACTGAGAGAGTCTATGTTTTCCAAAAGTGCATTGCTTTTCAATGTTCAGCACTGGATTTCTTCTGTCATGCTGTGGTCCAGTCACCCACTTTTGTCAGATCTCTTTGTAACTCTTCACCGTCAACTTTGGACTTAACCATCTTGAATTAGACTGTGTTATCTGCAAACTTGCCACCTTACTGTTTACCCCATTTCCAGATCATGTATGAATACGTTGAAGAGCGCTCATTGCAGTACAGATTCTTGAGGGACCCTACTATTTACCTCTTTCCATTGTGAAACCTGACCATTTATTGCTACCATTTGTTTTGTGTCTTTTAATTGATCCAGGAGAGGACCTTCCCTCTCATTCCATGACAGCTTACTTTGCTTAAGAACCCTTGATGAGGGACTATGTCAAAGAATTTCTGAAAGTCCAGGTGCACTATATCACTGGATTACCCTTGTCCACATTTTTGCTGACCCTCTCGAAGAATTCTAATAGATTGGTGAGGCATGATTACCCATTACAAAAGCCATGTTGACTCTTCCCCAACGAAGTGTGGTCATCTACATGTCTAATTCTCTTCTCTACTATAGTTTCAACCATTTTGCCTAGTGCTGCAGTTAGGCTTATCTGCCTGTAATTGCCAGGAGCTCTGGAGCCTTTTAAAAAAATTGGCATTACATTAGCTATCCTCCATTCATCTGGTATAGAGGCTTATTTCAGCAATAGGTTAATACCGTAGGCTGCATCTACACTTGTAAATTAAGTCGACTTAAGCTTGCTTAAGTTGACTTAATTTACCCTGTGTCTACACTACAGTTTCCTTAAGTCGACTTAAGCAACTTGTTTAAGTCGACTTAATGAAAATTAAGTTGACTTTATTAAACCTAGATTTAGTTCAACTTAGGGCTTAAGTCGACTCCCTAGAGTCAACTTAAGCCAGTGTAGACATGGGGTAGCCCTAAGTCGACTTAGGGCTACCCCAGGACTGCACCAATGCTCTCCCTGCCGGGGGAGGGAACAGGGGAAGCCTGGCTTGCCCCCCCAAAGGGCAGGGCAGAGCCCTGCCCATCCTGTACCTATGCCCTGCCAGGGTCCCTGTCCCCCTTTGCCCCATTGTACCTATGTACAATGGGGCAAAGGCTGAGCCCCCGGCACTCGGTAAGGGGGGCCCCCTCTGCCCCCGTGGACCTGCGCTAGGTCCCCGTAGCCCCTAGAAGTCAACCTAGGCATCCAGTGTGGATGCTCTAGGTTGACTTTTTGTAAGTTCCCCCCAAAGTCGACTTAAAATTTAAGTGTAGACTCACCAAGTCAACTTAACTAAGTTGACTTAAGTCGACTTAGTTAAGTCGACTTAAATAAAGTCGACTTAAATTTCCAAGTGTAGACATAGCCACAGTTAGTTGTTTTGCAATTTCATATACAAATTCCTTCAGAATTCTTGGGTGAATGTCATCTGGTCCTGGTGACTTATTACTGTTTAATTTATTAATTTTGTTCTGAAATCCCCTCTGTTGTTCCTCAGATTTGTCACCTAAAAAGAATGGCTCAATGATGGGAATCTCCATTACATCCTCTGCAGTGAAGACTGATGCAAAGAATTCTTTTAGCTTCTCAGCAGTGGCCTTGTCTTGAGTGCTCCTGTAGTAGCTTGATTGTTCAGTCGCCCACTGATGGCTTTCTGCTTCTGCTATTCTTAAAAAAAGTTTTGTTCTTTGCTCTTCAAATTCTATTTTGGCCTCCCTACATTATACTTTTCCTCTAGATTTGCAGAATTTGTATTCTTGGCTGTTTTCCTCACTATTATTTGATTCCCCACTTTTCCAGGATGCCTTTTACCTTGACTACTGTGCAAGCTATCTACCCTCAAGATGCTAAAGCAGGAGGATGCTATTTGCAGTGGGGGTCATTCTAGATTGATAGTTACCCCTAAACATCCATATGTTTTTCATGTATGACTGGAAAGATCTTAACTGGCCACTTCATATTGAACGGTCCCTTTGAAATATGTGTTACCTATTTATGCTAAATAATCCATTCTGCTATTTAGCTGCGACACTGAGGCCTGGTCTACATGGCGGAAGTCAAAGGGAATTACACAAGCTATGCAGAGTAGCTTGCATAACTCTTGTTGTCTTCCTAACTCCCCTTCAGGGTGGCATCTTTGTCAGAGGTCCCACCTCCTGCAGTTCTTGTTCGCTAACAGAGGTAGAAGCCCAAAGTCCAGTAGCAGGCAATACAATAGGTTTATTGGGGTTGACAAGCCTTTTTCCAGCCTTTACACCAGAGATTCCCCTTTTCCTTTCTTTCTCTTTCTTCCTGTTGGACCTCAGGTTTTATAGTGTATTTTTAATCAATCACCTTTTTACAAGTATTACCAGATAATTCTATAACCAATCCTACCATATTGTAACATCATCCTCCACCCAATCATACCTCACCACCATAACTGATTACAACTAACTACAAGACAGACAGAAACAATTAAGGATGCAGACAGAAGTTATCAGAGCAATAGATAGGTGACTAAACAATACAAAATGTAAATTTTGTCACAAGTGTGATGCTCTTCAGGTGTTGGCTCCTTCCAACTTCATGTGCTTGGAATATGTGGATGTGACTGCACACTTCCCAGTTTATGGCTGTCTTTGGTGCTTTTTATCTTTGCTTAGCTCAAGTACAAGGCCTCAGCCAGTCAAGTTGATTCTTTGATTGGTTACCACTGTAGCTAGCTAGTGATACAACATATTTAAAGAAAATCATAAGCCTTATAGGCTAGCCTAATGTCTATAGTCTAACAATCTTCACTGCACCACTTAAGTGGATGGTTTTACTAAGTCGATTTCCAGACCCACTTAGCATGTCTTAACTGACTTCTAAATCAATCCAGAAAAAACAATCTGACAGCAGCGGCCTCCGTTCCTTAACCTTTCCCAGAGCTGAAGAAAAGCTCTGTGAAAGCTTGTCTTTCTCACCAATAGAAGTTGGTCCAATAAAATATATTACATCATCCACCTTTTCTCTCCAACATCCTGGGGCTGACACAGCTACAATAACACTGCATAAACATTCTGAGATGGAACCAAATCTTTCCAATGAGCAAAATTGCCTCCCCTGAACCATTCCAGCAGACTTAGGGCTTACTTAGCATCACAGACAAGAGATTTTTTTGGTCTCATTTTTTAGTTTATCAAGTGTCGATCCAAAGCAGCAGGAATTGTACAGCACTTCAGCACATTTTCTCTTTTGCACAATGCCCTGCAAGAACATGAACTATCTGTGTGTAAAAAATGGCAAAATCCACTTACAAAACTAGTGTTAATTTCAACAGTCACTATTGTACCTGTGCAGTTTGGCAGCGAGAAGCAGGGCTGCTTCCACATCAGCAGAGGTCTGATTTACATATTCAGATTGCTCTTTATTTTGCCAGGCTGTGGTCAAAAAATAAAAAGCTCTTTCTCCTCCCAGGATCAATTCCTCCTTATATATGTCTTCTTCTAGAACCTGGTCATTCATATAGATTCATGAAAGAATCATTGATCCTCATACAATTTTATTTTCATCTTCTCTCCCCATGGATGCTGTAGTTTTGCTTAACACAAGCGACTGTTTAATTATGTTGCCATTTTCTAAAGATCCCATCCCACAAGATTCTTGCTGTTGGACCTTAATTTCCCAGTGCCAGACCCTTGGAACTCCTGCAGTACTTAGGACTTTGACTCCTGCTGGCAGTGATGAAAGGACTGAATGCAAACCATAGCCCTTACTGTATTTCATGCATGTCACCACCACAGGTGTAAACTGTGTCCTCCCAATGTCCCAGTCAGTCTCTTCTTGACTGCCTTCAGCAAAGGCGCTCCCATGCTGCACTTCTGCCTGGTTCCAGGTCTTCATTGCATTGGTATCCTTTCTGGTACCCCTCCTTCCATTTGGTTCTGAGCTCTGCTGAAAATGTGAGGTATTTGCTGGTATCCTCATCTTTACCCCCCCCCATATATTTTCTTTTCTGTACCCCCTGCTCCAACATTTTGGGTACCCCACTGTTGCACCCAGATCCTCCCACAAGCATCCCTCTGGCCTCTGACTGTTCTCTCTGCTTTTAGATTTGCCTTTTGGCAAATAGTCTTTAAAAGAAGACAGAGGACAGCTTAGCGGCTTCAAGCCATGTCCATGCAGCCGACTATGTCTGTCACCAATGATCTCATCATCCAGCTAGGAGTTGGCCATGATGCTCAAGGTGTGAAATTGGCACGTAGCTGTTACCCTATGAATGGTCAAACTTAAACATCTATTTAGCAGAGACAAGGTGAAGTAATATCTTTTGTCAGATCAACTTCTTCAGAAGAGCTCTGTGTAAACCTTACAGTTTGTCTCCAATAGAAGTTGGTCCAATAAAAAATATTCTTCCCCCACCACATCTGTCTTATAGCCTGTAAATACAGCAACAGCAAACAATGTATATTTAGCAATCAGTCATCAAGATTTTGTTCTGCTTCCTGGTAAAACCGACTATTGTATAGGTTATGAGTGTAGAGCAAGTTTGCCTCCTCCTGACACTATATGCAGTTCCGCTTTTATGGTGTGTGCATTGATCTAAAGCCAGGGGTGACCGTGTGATGTTTTAAAATCAAATAGCTGAATCCAGGAGGAAAAGGTCCGGTCACAAGAACGTCTAAAAAAGCTTCAATATGGATCATCCTAAATAATGCTGACTCCAGTCTCCGGTATCTTGTTAAACTGTCTGATGATTACTCCTTAATCTCAGTTGCTACCAATGCAGTGGTACATAGGATTGATGTGACACCATCGGTACATAGGATTGATGCAACACCTTGCTGTGAACAGATGCCAAGAAGTAGTGTGTGATCAGCTATTCAGAGCAGTTGTGCTGCATTGAATGGATAATGGTCTTTTTCAATTTTCTTTTTCTTTAAAATGAAACTGACACCCACACAAAAATCAATATGTTCTTTAGTAATAAAAGACCTTTGTATGTGTGGTTCATTCATGCAAGATGATGTCTCGATTTTGTAGTAATGCTCTGCATTCTCATTTTATTTTCTAATCCTTTGGAAAATGAAAAGGAATAAATGGTCTTAATGAGTGTGTACATTAGAATTACGATCACTTTCCAGGCTGATTGTCCACTGGGCAAAAAGTTATTGAGGACTGATGTGTTTACAGAAGAAACTAGCAAGGAATTGATGTGTTCCATGTACTCTCGCAGTTCTGTGTGTGTTGGTTTCATGCTGTACCTACCAACGGTTTGGAGTGCAAGTACAAAGCATAAAGTGGAGGTCTTAAAGCCTTTGAAGTCTATCATTACAACTCGCCCCTTATCTTTTTGGTGAGAAGCTGTAATTTTTAGAGGCTCTCTGTTTGTGCTGACTATGGGTTGTTAGAGATAGTTAGTTAGTTTTGTACTTTTGCCTGCACGCTTTCCTCACAAGCAGTTCTCTACTCCCCTGCTTCCTGGGCTAGCTGTTAAATCATTGGCTATGTAGACCTAAGGTCGACTTAATAAAGTGGTGTCCATGGACGTGGACTAAGTCCACTTTGTTAACTCGACCTAACTGCCTTTAGGTCGACTTAACAAAGTGGACTTAAACGTCCACACTGGGCTTAGGTCGACCTAAAGAAGAGTTAGGTTGACCTAAGGAGGCTTAAGTCGACTTAAACAAAGCCACGTCCACATTGGGCTTTCATTAAGTCAACTTAATAAGAACAGCCTATTAGGTCGACTTAAGCCTCCTTAGGTCAACCTAACCCTTCTTTAGGTCGACCTAAGCCCAGAGTGGATGTTTAAGTCCACTTTGTTAAGTCGACCTAAAAGCAGATAGGTCGACTTAACAAAGTGAACTTAGTCTATGTCAATGGACAGCACTGTGTTAAGTCGACTTCATAAGGTTGATTTTAAGTCAATTTAAAGTCGACCTTATTAAGTTGACTTAACGAAGTCGACCTAACTTTTTGTAGTGTAGACATAGCCATAGAAAGGTAGGGCTAGAAGGGACCACAAAAGGTCATTGTGACAGCAGTTGGAACCACATACAGTATCTTTGGGGACTAATGTATTAAATGTATCAGTGTTCATGGAACATTATACTACTGCCTGAGGGAGGGTGACAGAGCTTCTCCTTGGAATTAAAAAGCTTGATGGCGGCTAATTTCAGCAGTCCCTGAGGTTGTAACCTTCTCCAGGGAACTACCAGTTCCTGGGGTGGTTTGCATTATTGGGTTGTCTGGGTTTCAGGAGTGGCAGAGACAAAGAACTTGGTGTATGAGGAACCAGCCGGAACTGCCAAAAGAGCCTTCCTTTTCATTCAACAAATGGCCGTGACCTTTTGTCTGAGGGAGGAACCAGCCCTGTGGAAAGGAACTGCCTGACTGCCCTTTGGTGATAAGGGCAATATCTGGTTTGTTTAGAGTGTGTTTTTAGACA
The DNA here is from genome assembly GCA_007922175.1 of Pelusios castaneus. Taxonomy (NCBI): domain Eukaryota; kingdom Metazoa; phylum Chordata; order Testudines; family Pelomedusidae; genus Pelusios; species Pelusios castaneus. The sequence goes on along the minus strand of ML685884.1, from coordinate 7,060,975 downwards.
GTCTTACTGTTACGTGTTTTCCCTACTAGCCTTGGTCCTAAAATAAGTACACTCTTTTGTAGAGCTGTGTGGTCACATGTAGTAACTGGCATTCTTTGGCCATGTCCCTTGCAGGGACAACAAAGTGCAGGGCTGGATATCAGTCAGACCTGCCGGGATAACACACTGAATTGCAAGGGACCTGCAAGGCTAAACCCCAGTTCAGGTGTCCCTGGAGCAAAGCAGAAGGGTGTGTGTATTTGTCTAACTTGTTAAAAACTTTTGGTTTGGATGCCACAACCTCCCTAGATAACTTGCAGCAGTATTTAACTGTCTCATATATGACCCTGCTGCCAGGTGGTGTCAGTACCAACCAAGACTGGGTTGAGTATTTAAGGATTCCTCATAACAATATAAAACAGAACTGGCTCATGTCCCCACCCAGTAATCCCGCCACCACCACCACCAGGCGCTTCTAAGAGGCACTGCTTCCCCTCTCGCAAGCACTGTGTGTATGAATATGTATTCAGAGAGCGGTGGTGGAGGTTCAGCTCTACCCGTGGAAGGGGGCATCAAACAACAATGCCTGTGCTGCTGCCTCTGCAACTGGCTCCCAGCAGCTGCTGTCCTGCTGTGGCTGGCCACCCTAGGCCACCATCAATTCTTGCTGCTCCCAGCTCATCCCATTCTGATGTTCCGCCACTGAACCCAGCTCTCAGTGATTTCAGCAGGTAGTGGGGAACTTCACAGCCAGTGCGGTCTCTGTTCACTGGCCCTAAATAAAGTCTAAGGCTTAGCCCATGGAGCTGCTCACCCCCACTTAGCAAGTGAGGTTCAGTTTAGAGGGAACCCCTCAATCAGGGCATGCCAAGCACAGTTCTGTTGCCCTTTTCTCTTTAGGCTAAGGAAAACAACATTTCATCACCCATGTGTTCAAACACTAGAATGATTTGTTGCCCAAACCACCCAAAATCGATCATTTTGTCAAAGCAGTTCCATCTGCTGTACACCTAGGCAGAATAGGGTGTTTAGGCAAATGTGGTCTGCTCCTGAATTCTCTTCCCCACTATGCATCCTTACATGTCAGGGGAGAGCTCATTCAGACCCTGCTTATATCTACTTAGGAAGTTTTTTCTACCATCTAGCCTAACTCTCCCTTGCTGCAAATAGAACGATGGGCCTGAGCATCATCTGTTCTGCACAAGCTTCTGTTGCAGAGTGATGTGGGTGTTCGTGACTCTTTGTTGTAGTAATCCTGACAGTGTCTGCTGTTATCGTTAAGGCTACATGGTGGTTTCCATTCCAACACCCTGTTTTCACCAGCTCAGAACTTTTTTGGAAAAATTTCCCTGTTCAAGATGAAATTTTTCAGGCATGGTCTCTGCCAGAATGTGTTTCTATTTAAAAAAAAAAAAAAAAAAGAGTTTTAGGAAAACAAGCTGTGCTGTCTTTCACTTTGGAGAAGAGACTTTTTTCCCCCAATATTTTTATTTTCTTTGTTTAAATCTTGCAACTTTTTGATACTCTTCAGCCAAATTAGCTGAGATTTGTCAAGTAAATGTCCCTGTTTAGGAACAGTGTATGGCCATGTTGCAAAGGAATCGGATTTTGATTGGCTGAGATGTGACCTCTTGAGAAAATAAGGTTCTGAGCATGAATGCTAGGAATTTTTTACATGTCATAAATGGTGCTCCTAAGAAAGGATGGCCTACACATGCATACATGCATAGTTTAGGTTCTCAGGGTATAGGTCATCACTAGAATTTCCCTCAAGAAAGCTGACTAAAACCAAATTGTTCCCTCCCGGGAGCTGTGCTTGTGCCTTTTATCACCACTTTCTATGATTTGTTGCTAATTAACTACATCAGAAGCCCCTCCTTCCATGATTAGCAGGATTTGAGGTTGCTCCTTTTGGGGCGGAGTCCATTAACCCCTTCCTGTCCTGGTTGATGTGTGGATGCTATATCCTAAATTCTCATAGCTCTTTGCATTTTCTAAGAGTAGAGGACAACATTTACAAAAATAGCTGCCTATGGATGACCACCTTTATCTATTTAGTCATCAGAGAGGTCTGATTTTTTTTCAGAGGTGCTGGGCATTTGCAGTTTACAGTGAAGTCAACAGGAGCTGTGGCTGCTCAGCACCTCTGCAAATGAGATCATTTATTTAGGTTCCTGTGTCAGCCAGTAGATGAGCATGTGGCATGTCTGTGTGCTGTGTGTCCCTGGATCAGCACCTCTGAGGTCACTCTGGTGTGGCCTGCATGCTGCATTTCAGATACGTACCTAGGGGACTGACACAAACCTCTCACTGGTCTGGATTGCACCCAGATGATAGCAACTACCCCGCTTTCAGAAACAGCTGAATACTCAGAAAATCAACAAGTAACCACTCCTGGGATCTGATTTAATTAACCAACAGGTGATTCTAAAATAACACTACATGACCCCCACCTAAGCCTTTCCCCAGATCTGGTGCTCCTAGGGTTCCTTCTCTCAAGGCCTGTCTGGTCCAGGAATCTGGACCTGTTAATAGCAGGAAAATCCTGCTTACATATCCATGTGAGTTTTGAAAAATACCCTACATGCCCAACAGTGTCCCCAGGACTGTAGGGGACGATGAAGCTACTCATTCTCTCCTTTGCATTGTTATAATGTCCTATTATTCATCCCTTTACTGTTCTCCTTGCTGTGGAAATTCACATTTTCCTGGCTTTGTTCATTATTATCTGAGACTCACATTGACTAGAACTTTAAACTCCATGCTTCAGTGTATTAAAGCATCCCTGAGATTGGGGTCCCGTTGTGCTAGGTGCTGTAAAAATACCATAACAGACAGTAGCGTAACAGACAGTTTCTGCTTTAAAGAGTTTACAGTTTAAATAGACAAGACAGCTTGAGAGGGAAGGCACAGAGGTGACGTGACTTGCCCAAGGTCACATGGCAGGTCTGGTACAGAACCGTCTCCTGTCTCTCTCCATAGACAATAAAAACAACAAGAGTCCTGTGGCACCTTATAGACTAACAGATTTCTTCGAGCCTAAGCTTTCGTGGGCTATAAACCCACCTCGGGTGGGTTATAGCCCACGAAAGCTTATGACTGAAGAAATCTGTTAGTCTATAAGGTGCCACAGGACTCTCGTTGTTTTTGCTGTACACAGACTAACACAGCTACTCCTCTGGAAATTTCATCCATAGACAATGCTGCCTTTCATTGAAGATAGTGGGAGCAAGTGTGGCAGAATCTGTCTCTATACTTGTACAGGGCAAGTTTAATTAACTGCCTGTTCATATTAGACTCTTTTATCTTTTGCTCTTTTATCCATGATTGCTTTTACTGGAATATATGCCATGTTCTGCAGTTCTAACAACTTCTGAAAGTGGTTTTATTTTTAGCCATGGAATAATGGATGAATGTATGACTTTTCAACTAACAAGCTGTTTTTTATCTTAGATTACTGTCTAATTTGAATTGACTATTACTTTATTTAAATATTAACTAATAGGTAAGTTTTAAGGCAGGGGTGTCAAAATCTTTTAGCCTTGGAGGCCATTTCTGTCAGCAAGTCAGTCTGATGGGCCACAAAAGGATATAAGAAAAAAATAAACCTCACAGCAACTATTTGTGCACATGGTCTATATCAGGGGTCCTCAGCCTGTGGCCTGTAGGCCAAAAGTGGCCCACGGGGCTTTTTGAAAAGATCTGCACTCAGCTGCCCGGCCTCTGGCTGAGAGCTGGGCCACAGCTGCCCGGTACCGGCGTGCAGCTGGGAGCTCTGCTGTGGCCACCTGCCTCCCCGCCCCTCCAATCACGGCCAGGGAACCAGGGGCTGTGGGCAGGGCCGTGGGCTGGCATGGCTGGGGGGCGTGCTGAGGGGTGGGCATGAGCCGGCGCAGCATGGCTGGGGGGAATACTGGAAGGGGTGGTGGGTTGGCGTGGCTGTGGGGCATACTGGCTGCTGGGGGTGGTGGTTGCAGGCAGCGTGGCGTGACTGGGATGGGGGGCTGCAGGCTGCAGGGGAGCCAGGGCTGTGGGTTGGCATGGCCGCTGGGGGGGCAGCAGTGGGAGCGTGGGCTGCGCCGTTGCTGGGGCCCACAATCTGTCCCTGTTCATGAGCATCCAGCCCTACCTTCCTTTTTAAAAGGAAAAAAAAACTTTCAATTCTTTAAAATATCTTTTGGCTTTTGAGACCCACAAATATAATTTTTAGAACCCTGAAGGGTCACTAGTCTATTTAATTAAAATTTGTATTTAAATTCAATTAATTAATTATAATTATTTTTAATTAAATTAAATTAGAATTTAATTAATTTAATTTGAATGCAAATTTAATTAAATAGATTGGTGGCCCCTCAGGGTTCTAAAAATTATATTTGTGGCCCTCGAACCAAAAAGGTTGGGAACCACTGATCTACATATTGCCATTAAATCACTGTTACTTCCCCAATCCCCCCACCAGGCCGCTCTCCTCAGCCTCACACAAACCTCCCACCGGGCTGCTCTACTCACCCCTACGGCAACCTGCAGGACCACACTGGAGGCCAGCTGGCTGGCTGGCAGCTGTAGAGTACAGCAGCCACATGCCAGCCTGCCCTGTCCCACCCCCAGGAGCTGACCAGCTGTCCCACGGGCAGGGTGAGAGTGCCGTGGAGCGTGGCCTTTGACCCTAGAACCGTCTGGGCCCCCTGCCAGCAAGGGCCAGGCCCACTCCCCCAGTGCGGGCTGCAACAGAGTGGATCATGGGCCACAAATGGCCCATGGGCCGCACATTTGACACCTCTAGTTTAAGAGGTAGCAGAGACAGGCTTATAAAATCAAGTGGGGAAGAATTTCTCTGTAAAACCAGTAGGGGAACACTTCAGTCTCTCTGCTCACTCCATTGACGACTTGTTAATAGCTGTGTTGAAACAGATGAATAACAAATCACAGCTTCAAAGAGAAACTGCAGAACTCGAACTTATATGCAAATTTGACTCAGTTGCCTTGAGGTTAAACAGGGACTATGGATTTTTCTCTCATTACAACAGGTGATTTGACCTCACCTTCCTCTATGTGCTGTTCCCCAGTGTTTGAATCCTAACACCTATTTTGATTTGCTGTTACAGCCTGACCTGATCCTATGTCATACACTCCCCTGCATTTAATTTCCTCCCATTCTGTAAGTTTCCCATCTTCAAAGCGTCTGACGAAGTGGGATTTTCTCCCACGAAAGCTCATGCAATAAATAAATCTGTTAGTCTTTAAAAGTGCCACAAGACTCTGTTGAAATATTGCATGTAATTTACTGCTACTGCTTTGTGTTGTCTTTGGGAGCTAGACAGCAGTGTCAGGCACCGCCCTGAGCAAGGGACGGTGTGTCAGTTGTGCCACTGCAGGAGTAGCCCTGGGACTCAAAGAAGCTCTTGAAAGTCACCATATCCCTCATGCTCCTGGTTGTTGGGAGAGATCATTTGGGCTAGATTCAGAAATGAATTTAAATATCACAACACTCATCAGTGCCACATTTAACTTTCAAGTGGCTGGAAAATCACCAGGATTCACAAAACCTGTGTTCAGTGCTTCTGTATAAGTTTTAACCCAGCAGTTAGGGTGCTCATCTGGGAGGTGAAAACCCACTGGTTCAAGTCCCCACTGCCGTAGGCAGCAAAGGATTTGAACACGTATCTCCCACCTATCATGTGAGCATCCTAGCCGCTGGGCTATGGGATGTTTTGATGCTGGCTTCCTCCATTTCTCCTGTTGAAGCTGTAGATAACTGATGAGTCAGTGGGCCAGAGAGAGAGAAGAGAGCACAATCATATAATCATTCTGAGGTTTGGTGGATACAGCGTTCTTCCAGGATGTGGAAGAGCCAGCATTCAGTTCCCCTGCTCCAGTGACTCTTTTTAGTTTTTGATCCACAGTGGAAGAGCTTTAATTGGAGGGATTGAGGAAGTCCCCCAGCAGACTGTCCCATAGCTCAGAGGTAAGACCATTCGCCTGGGAAATGGCAAATCACTTTCCCCTTGCAGTAAGAGGGCAGACTGGCTCTTCCCCATTCCGGGTGAGTCCTATAATCACTGAGCTAAAACTTATGAGGCAGATGCCTGGCTGTTCTGTGTGAACTTTGTCCGGGGCCTGGTCTGGTAGGTAGCCTCTGAACCAGCCTCACAGATCAGGGTCGCCAGTTGAGTTAGGTGGGAGGAAAGCCAGTTTGTGCATTGCTCTGGGGCTTAGGAGTCCAGACACCTAGGGTGCATCTACACTGGCAAGTTAGGTTGACTTAAGGAGGCTTAAGTTGACCTAAACAAAGTTGCGTCCACACTGGGCTTTTCTTAAATTGACTTAAGCACTTCCTTAAATCAATTTAAGGAAAGCTTAAAATGACTTAACACCTCCTTTTAGGTCGACTTAAGCCTTAAGTCGACTCCTTAAGTCGACTTAAGGCCAGTGTAGATGGGGATTAATGCTAAATCGACTTAAAGCCAATATAACGGCTATCTCTGCTGTTAAGTCGACTTAACAAGATTGACTTTAAGTTGACTTAAAATTGACCTTGTTAAGTCAACTTAACAAAGTCAACTTAACTTTGTAAGTGTAGACATAGCCCTAGAGGCAGACAGCAGGGTGTGTGTGCTCAGATGCAGGAGTATCAGCACTTTACTACAAAAACTTAGTCCCCAAGTGAGGTTAGGTGCCTACAGATTTTGGCAGCAGCTTAGCGTTTGGTGAATGTCAGTAGTACTTGATTCAGGGATTTAGGTGCCTAAAGTGGCAGTTAAATAGAGTCCTGTGGCACTTTTAAAGACTAGCAGATTTATTTATCACATAAGCTTTACAGTTAAGTAGCTATGTCCCTTTTGTGACTCTAGCCTTTACTGCTGGTCTGTGCCAGCAGTAAATTGCTACTCTCCCTACCGGCTCAGCTACTCTGGCCAGAAAGAGTGGGGGATGCGAGCTGAAGCCAATGTCCCATCCATTCCCTGGCCATCTTCACTCACCGACTTCAGAGAGGAGTAAGCAGCCAAATGGCCCTCTTTGCTCCCACCTACCTGGAGCCAATGGCCTGGTAGCCCATGTAGGAGTTTAAAGGAGATTTTTGTTTCCCAATCTAGTTAGACTTTAACTCTGCATTAGCATCTATGCTGTTGCTTTGATTCTATGAAATGAGTTTACCAGGCTGGTGTGTGGGCCCTTATATATTTTGGCTATGTCTACACTTACAAAAGCTAGTTCGAATTAGTTAATTTTAGTTAGTTCGAATTAATTTAATTCGAACTAGCATGGCCCTACTAGAATGCTAGTTCGAACTAGGCAAGTCCATGCAGGGCACTTGCTTAGTTCAAATTAGTCAGTTGCATGAAGGTCAATCTGCCAATTAGTTCGAACTAAGCAGTTAGTTTGAACTAAAATGGCCATATTGACTTAATTTGAACTAACTATTTCGAATTAAGGGTTAGTTCAAACTAAGCAATCGAATTTAATAGTTTGAATTAAGGAAGCCCTTAATTCGAACTAATGAAAGCCTAGTGTGGCCAAGCTTCCTTAATTCGAACTAACTTGCAAGTGTAGACATAGCCATGTGTGTGTCTAACTCCAGTTAAAAGGATGTAGGATGAGCACTTTGTTTATTCACCTCTTGTAATAAAGGTATCAGAAGCAAAGAAGAGATGCCTGGTATCAATATACAGTGATTACATCTTACTTCCGTGGAGTTGCAAATGCAATAGCTACCCACGCTCACTTTTAGGTGTTTGATTATATTAGTGGTTTTTGAAAACAGGTGTTCTGTTGTGCATGACATCTCAGTTATTAGAATATAACTTATGGCATAACATTTTAAGGAGGTGCTGGAAGAAATAGATCAATTAAAAAGATAAAGTCATTAGAAACAAATGGTAGAAACCGAAGGCCGTGTCTATACTGTATCAGGGAAGAGCCTGACCCATAGACTTTTATTAATATAGCTCAGGCTGGTGCTCTAAAAATAGCTCTGTAGATGGGACTTTGACATTGTGGCTCAGGCTGGAGCTCAAGATCTCAAGGATGGAGCTCAGGGTCTTGAGTCCCCCCTCCAGAAATCCATGGGCACCGATTAAAGATTGTATCCCTTAGAGGCCAGATTGGGGAACCCTTATTCACAGCCACTCATTATGTGGGCATGTTCTCATACAATAACAGCTCCATTGAAACCCAGAGGACTTACTGCAAGAGTAAGTGTTCCTTGCTGTGAGCAAAGGCTAGAAGAGCTCATTTTTATAATGCATATAAATGCTGCTTTGCACTTATAAGCACCACCAGAAGAGCCAATGATGCAAATACAACCATGGACATTTTTAATAAGCTATAGAATCCAGTCACGCTTTTAGCTTGCAGATTAGAAAGCAAGAAACCAGCGAGCAGGTGAAATCCTTGAACAGATGTGAAAAGAGAGAAGCTATTAGCTGTATCTTTCTCTGAATTAAATTAAACTGGGTTCACTTTGGAAACGGGATGACTTTCATTCTGCAGAAAGATTGTGTTAAAGCAGGGGAAAATCCATCTCGGCATCGTGGTGATCACTTCTTTCCAACTCCACTAGTGTGCATAGCTATGCCAGCACACACTCTGCCAATCCTTCTGAAAATTAAAAGCATGCTGTCATTTGCAGGCAGGTTTTCATATGAACAGAAACAAAAACTTGCCAGCATAATCCACCACCTTAAAGAAATCTCTTTCTCTCAACAATTCTGGTAGGCGGTATTTATTTTTCTGCTTTTCATCTAGATAGTTAGTTACATTTTGGAAATACTAATCCCTGTATATTTTATTTCAGGAAACTATTTTTAGCAGGACAAGAACTCTAAAAAAGTTGGATTTGTGTCTACTTTGTGTCTGACTTGCTAAATAGAGTCCAGCCAGGTATCTTTCTGGTGGAATTACAAATGCCAAGGCACAGTAGTTTGTTGTCAAAGTATATATTTTCAACTTCATATTTAATGCTAAGCACACAGTTTTGTTTGTAATTTGAAGTTGTTGTGAGCTGCTGTATTCTTAGGAATCTTTCAGGAAATGTTGATCTGGTTGGCCTGTTTTAACAGTTTAAAAAAAATCCAGTTGTTTTTGAAAAAGGGAATCTCACTCGCTTTGGGCAAGGAAGCCTTGGTTAGTAAAGCAAGATGTTATCTGAATGAACAAGTGACATTTAACTCAGATTCTAAGATGAATAATTAACGGTTTCAGGAGCTTTTAAAAGTTCATGGTGTAAACAACAGTTATAGATTTGGGCTGTTTTTCTCTTTTTTTTGTTCTTTTGTTTTCGTTTTTTTTAAATGTGGAAGCTGATGAAAGCTAGTTATCTAGGGAATTACTAAATTCTTGATATTCAGCTAGAATGTAAGACATTTACGTGACTATAAATTAGTACAATAGGTTATGCATGTTTGATCTTTGGTAAAATTCTCAAAAAGCATGTAAGTGTCTTAGCAGCCTACGTCTGTTTCAAAAATGACTTAAACACCTAGAGGAGTCTAAATACCATTGACTTTCCATGATACTTAAATTGAAAAGGACCAGATTTTTAAAGTTATTTAGGTGCGTAGCTTACATTTAAATCAATGGAAGTTCTGTGCCTAAACATCTTTAAAAATCAGGCTCTTAATGCCTAAGTCAATTTTGAAAATGGGACTTACACACCCTAAATTTAATTAGTTGACATAATGGCACGGTAATGTTTTTCCACTGGAAAATGCCATTTTGTCAAAATTGAGATTTTCTATGGGAATATACTGATTTTCATGAAATTTGATTTAAAACAAATTGAAACAAAGCGTTTTAACAACATCAAAATGGAACATTTTGACATTAGAATAGAACATTTTCATTTTGAAACAAGTTTTCATTTAGAAATCTATTTTATATTAAATTATTAAAAAAAAAAAAAGTTGAAATTGGAACAAAACATTTCAATTAACCCAGACCAAACACTTTTGTAAATTGTTTTATGGGCACTTGAAATTGTTGGGTTTTTTTCAATTTGAAATAAAAACAAATTTTGAAAATCAGTTTCTCATACTGTGGGTATTTCAAGTTTTGACCAGTAATGATCCTAAATCACTTACGTGCTTTAGAGAAGTTTACCCCCAGTTAGGGTGACCAAACAGCAAGTGTGAAAAATTGGGACCGGAGTGGGGAGTAATAGGCACCTATATAAAACAAAGCCCCAAATATCGGGATTATCCCTGTAAATTTGCAACATCTCTCACCCTAACCCCAGTCATAATCTGTCCTGGAGATCAATTGTCAAAGATTTCCTACATCTAAATCTGTGCAGGGTATGTGTAAGAGCAAAGGAATAGTTTCTTATATATGGGTAGAAGTGACAATATTCTTTTGGAAGAAAAAAATTAAATGGACAGATACACAAATACATAATTTTGAATGTAGTAAAATTCCCTTTCTTCTCCACACCAAGCTTTCCTGATAGGTGTTCTCTGACTATCTCTGTGGTTCAGCTGTTCCCTTTTCTAACAGTTACAAACTGGTTAGTACAGCTTTCCTGTTTTAGCACTGTCATGAAAGTGAGCAGACAAGATCTGATTATTATGTGATTTTTTAAAGTAATCTAGGAAAATGAACCAGATGTCTGAGATTTAGAGCAATCAAGAAAAAGACTCTGCTGAACTAAAGTTACTAAAGAAGTTACTAAAAACCTGAGCTATTTATGGCTTTTGTCAAGATTCATTGGCAGACTCTTTCTCAATATCTATCAAGAGAATAGTCTACATTTTTCTGAACAAATCAAACCTGGAGCAATGGAGCATGCTGGGCTGTGATTTTTGTAGTGGGGGAAACTTAAGGCCTTGTACACACGATCAGTTTATCGTGCTTTAAAACTCATTACTGCGCGATAGCAACAACGGCGTACACACGTGCAACAGGGCTGTTGCACGTTAACTGCCTTGTTGTAGCGCAATACAAAAACCACCTCGATGAGGGTGGTAACAGCTAACGCGGAACAGCTGTTGCGCTTTTGCGCTCGTGTGTACGCTTACGCAATGACTGGCCTCCGGAACTGCCCCAGCATTCCAAAGTCGTCCTCTCTGGTCTTCCCCCCACCCGCTCTGAAGCCGTGACGAAACTGTCCCCGCCCTGCCCTGAACTGATTCCCGGGATTTTCAAATTTCTCGTCTGTTTCACTTCCTGCTCTCTTCCTCGTGGAGTGTATTTGTGCTCCGATCATCAGTAGCAATGGCGGCCCGCCGTGGAAGACGCGCACCCCTTTGGAGCACGGCAGAGGTGCTGGACCTGATCAGCATCTGGGGAGAGTCCGCTGTGCAGGCGCAGCTACGCGGCAGCAGGAGGAATTATGACACATTTGGCATAATTTCTCGGGCCATGTCAGAGAGAGGGCATGATAGAGACACAGTGCAGTGCAGATAAAAGGTGAAGGAGCTCAGAATAACCTATCACCGAGCGAAGGAGGCAAACCGCCGTTCCGGATCAGCGCCTGCTACATGCAGGTACTACAAGGAAATAGAAGCCATCCTCAGTGGGGACCCCACAACCACTGCCAAGAGTCCCGTGGACACATCAGCCCCCCCCATCCAGTGATTGCCGGAGCCGAGCAGGATGAGGACGTGATCGAGGAGGAGGAGGAGATGGAGGATGACCTGGAGGAAAGCGCAACCGCGTGTAGCCAGGAGCTCTTCAGCAGCCCCGCTGAGACGTCCACCCAAGGCTTGAACTTCAGCGTGTCCTCTGAGGTGGCAGAGGGGGGTTCAGGTAAGTTTCTTCTTCGTGCAGCTCTGTCTGGCTCCTGCTAAAATATCATTGTCCGGGGTGGGGGTGCTTGCGGGTCCCCGCTGTGCACGCTATTTACTCTGCATTCATTAGAAGTGCATCAACACAAGCAGTGATTGTAAAATAATCATCTGCATTTAGGTCAGTAAAGGTTTCCTCGATGTACCTCCAGAGCCTAATACTCAGGTTAGATGGGAGAGCGTTTGTGTCTACGCTCCCAAAGACGGATACTCTGCCTCTCCAGCTGCAAAGCACAGCCCTGGGAACAATGGCAGCACACAGTGCAGCAGCATACAGTCCTGGCTTGCAACCGGCGGCATGTAGGATATGTATTCTAGATGGCAGGGGCACTCTGAGGAGAGAGATATCTGGTTCCATCTGTGTGCCCAGTGCAGATTGTGAGCCCCCAATAAGCCGTCTATTAGAACGTACCTTGTCTGCTTCAGCGAAGCGTAGTGTGTTGACCGCCCTGTACCTTCCAGTGGAATGTGCTACTGGATGGTTACATTGGTTATCTATACTATGTGTTAACAATTTCTTTATTGTTATTTTTTTAGTAGATTTGACCTTCACAAGACCGGTATCTACTCCAGCTGACCGAATGAGAAACATTCGGCGGCGTGCTCGAAGAAACAGGGAGGATATGTTTCATGAGCTGCTGAAAGCAACACAGGAATCCGCAAGGGAGAATAGAGCCTGGAGAGAGGAATCCCAGCAGCGGAGGCAGAAACACAGGGATGAACTGATAAGCGTCATGAAGGAGCAAACAGAACTGCTCAAAAGCATGATTGCTTTGCAGTCCCAGGCGATTAATGTCCGGGCTCCACTCCAGACAGTTCAGCCGTGTCTGCCTCCCACTCCCCGTAGTCCCTCAAAGCATTTCTTTGAAGTCCACCCTTCCCCCCGGTACAGGACAATATCCAGTCCCCCCCCCCCAGCTACTTTTTTGAGACCCAGAGCTACACCAACATGTAACCCCACCCCCACCTTTCAGGTTTGAATAAAAACAGTAACAAATACTTTGAAGAGTGGGTTTATTTGTACACATTATTGAAAAGCTCATACGGTGCACCTGATGCGTCATGGAAGTTAACTAGGGGAGGGCATCATTGAAATGCTCCCTGAGTGCCTCCCTTATGCGAGCAGCTTCTTCTTGTGCCACCCTAATACTCCTAGTGGCTGGCTGCTCGTATGCTTCCTCGAGGCGCTGTGCCTCCGTAGCTCACGTAGGGGAAAACTTTTCTCCCCTACTTTCACAAATGTTATGGAGGACCCAGCACGATGCAATCACAGCAGGGATGTTGTCCTCCGCCAAGTCCAGCCTCCCATACAAACAGCGCCAGCGCCCTTTTAAACGGCCAAAGGCACACTCCACAGTCATTCTGCAGCGGCTCAATCGGTAATTGAACCGCTCCTTGCTGCGATCCAGGTTCCCGGTGTACGGCTTCATGAGCCATGGCATCAATGGGTATGCTGGGTCTCCGAGGATGACTATGGGCATCTCCACCTCCCCCACTCTAATTTTTTGATCAGGGAAAAAGGTACCCCCTTGCAGCTTCCGGTACAGACCAGTGTTCCTGAAAATGCGGGCAGCATGCACCTTTCCCGACCACCCAGCATTGATGTCCGTGAAACGCCCCTTGTGATCCACGAGTGCTTGCAGCACCATGGAGAAGTAGCCCTTCCTGTTGATATACTCGGTCGTGAGATGGTCTGGAGCCAAAATTGGGATGTGTGTGCCGTCTATTGCTCCCCCACAGTTAGGGAATCCCATGGCAGCAAAGCCGTCCACAATGTCACGAACATTGCCCAACGTCACCGTCCTCCGTAGCAGAACGCGATTGATGGCTTGGCACACTTGTGAGAGGGCTAATCCGATGGTGGACCTTCTGACTCCAAACTGGTTTGCAACCGACTGGTAGCAGTCAGGAGTCGCCATCTTCCAGACAGCAATCGCAACACGCTTCTCCACAGTTAGGGCTGACCTCATGTTGGTGTCTTTACGTCGCACGGCAGGGGCCAACTCTGAACACAGTTCCAGAAAGGTTGCTTTCCACATTCGAAAGTTCTGTACCCACTGCTCATCATCCCACAGCTGCATAACAATGCGATCCCACCACTCGGTGCTCGTCTCTCTCGACCAGAAACGGCGTTGTACCGTGTGCAGATGATCGATGAAGGAGCTGAGCAACGCGGTGCTGTTGCTCTGCATGGCATCGATCAGCCCCTGCTCCTCGGTGTCCTCGTCTGACTCGGAGCTCATTGCGTACCGAGCAACAAGTCGAGATGTATTCAGAATGTTGAAGGCGACAGTGGAGATCAGAGCAGGATCCATGCTGTCGCTGTTGTGATTGCTTGCAAGTGGTGCGGTGCGTCACTGCACTGTTGAAAATAGGCGCAAGTTGCTATTGGAAATGGGGAAGACGCTAGGGGAACACAAAGCACCACGGGAAACTGAGAGTTTACCCATGGCGCTTTGTGTTCCTTTCCTTCATCACATGATTCATAGCGCCGATTCAGGGAAAATGGAACAATGGGATAGGTGCCCAGAAGTCATTGTGCTCAACCGCGATAATGCAAGGAATTTTGTTGCGTTGCAAGGAGCAACATGTGTACACGTTATCCCGCAATACAGGTCACGTGACTTTTATAGCACGATTGCCATGTTGCGCTTTAATCTGATCGTGTGTACATAGCCTCAGAAGAAGAATTAAGGTGTGGCAGTTAGCAGTGTTGACTTAGGCTGTCAGTATTTACCAGAAGAATGAACATACCCAAAGGAGCTAACAGTCAGGGAGTCCAGTCGGATTTGACCACTAGAAATAGCAATAGTTTTAGTGGAGTACATAGATGGCTCTTCTGCAAGCTGCAGCAGTATTGCACAATGGAGGAAAGTGCCTCCTGAGGGCCTGGCCCTGCCCTGAGGAATGACAATTGGCTGCTCTTGTAATTTCATCTGTGACTAAATTTTAGACCCATTCGTGTGTACCTAAGGTTTTCCTGGGGAGCATTGCCTCATTACTAGCCCAAATTAGGTTTGTCTTTTGTCCCCTTTGCATTAGTTGCTTTTAAAATTTCAGGTACTGCCCTGTTCTAGGATCAAGAGTAGTGCCTCGTTGGTGCTCTCGGTGCTCCTCACCTTTCAAGGTGGCCCCACTTCTCCACAGCGGGCATACACCGCAAACAGTGATAGACGTGGGAAGCCAGATGCAGCTCCTGGATCCTCAACTGCTCAGCCCTATTGGAAACTGGAGCACCAAGTGTGAGACTTGATGCCCTCCCTGCCCAACACCCTCCCTCTCCTGCTTACAGGGGTGGGAGTGACTTCAGGTGGCACCTAGTGTAGGAGATAGCTACACTGCCTCTAGTGGGTTTGCACTGGCAGAGATTCCTACTTCACGGCAGAAATTCAACAGGGGGAATCTTCGGCTTGTTGAAGCATCCTGGAGAACCCAATCCTGTATTGCTATCCAAACTCCTCTTATGGTTCTTTAAGGACTGTTTATAAAAAGGATTTTTAATGAGCATCTAAGTAATATAGAATAATAATTTAAAAGCTTTTTTACAGCAGTTACTTTAATTCTCTGTCTCCATTTCCAGCAAAATGTTGGTATGCTGGCATGTAATTGAGTGCTGTCTGTCACTTCTCTCAACTCACTCTAAAAGTGTACACAGGATTCCACTCTAGGGAGAGAGAGGCTTTTCTGCTTCTGGGCATGGCTTATGACATACAGGATCTATTCATTTTCCATGTACTGTACATGCCTTGTTCATCCAAGTGTGCAGACAGATTTAGATCTATAATAACATCTTTTTTCTTCAGTTTATCTTCCATCCCAAAGTGCTCTGAAATCAATGGGAATGCTCACATGCTTAAAATTATGTGCATGCTGAAGTACCCTGCTGAACTGAGGCTTAAGCCCTGACCCTATACATGTGTTCAGGGTCTATATTTCGTCCATGTTCTGGCACAGATCCTTGAACGCTTAGCTTCTGGTACCTTATCATGTAGAGTTGGCAGAATCCCTAGGACTGCTGGCATAAAATGCACTGTCTCAGTAGATGCAATTTTTAAAACAATTCTAATTTATTAGTAGTTGCAAAAACACACACTACAAAGACAAAATTTGTATATAAACTATGAACAACAAACCTGCTTCCCCAGGTAGACTTTGTCCTTCATTTTCTACATAGCCTACTTCTACCAGGAGGGGCTATTTATGGTAAGATGAGTTATTATGCTCAAATACTGGGTTACCATCATGCCAGGCTCTTAAAGGCCACAGATTTCTTGCCTTAATGGAGTTCATCCACTTTTTCCCAATGTGGAATCACACTGTAGAGGAAAATACAGTAGAACAAGTTCTAAAGGTAGAGTAGAACAGAATCAAAGAACATTTGTGATTGATAGCTAAGGGGAAAAACCCAAACTGCCAAGAGAAGGGGCCACCACTCCATCAGAGACCAAACTATAAAGATACCCAGACATGACCCAGCCCAGTATGGCTCTTTGCCTTAACCCACAGAGGTAAAAGAATTTTGTCTTGTTTTTAAGGCACCTTCGTGCAGCCAGAGCCACAAGGACCATCCAAGTTGTTAGAAACCACCATAGTTGAAACTGCGTGCTTAAACCCAATTGAGCTTGCCTTCAATCCCTTTGTAGGTAGGTGGCCTCTGACTTGTTTCCCAAAAGGAACTAGATAATAATGTATTCTCTTTTAACAGAGCAAGAATGATGAATATCCATCTCTAAACCTCAGAGTTCTCAGTAAGCTCATTGATATGGTTAATGTTGTTATAGGAATATTGCTGTGTCCTCTTCCTTTTATGGGGTGAGGACTATGTTGCACTGATAATTAAGTTCTTCTCCTTGGCAAACAGATGAGTTTGAGAAGTCACTGTTGCAGGTTGGCTCTGCAGTTTTCCAACAAGACAGATGTCAGTTAGCCATGTCAAATGGCAAACAATTAGCTAAATAGTTTGTTAATTTTGACATCTGCCAGAGGTTTATTAAATAACTTTTGGAAGAACTTCAGCCAAGTTATTGGACTAAATTCAAGGTCTGTCAAAACTCAGGTTGTGAAAAGTTAAGATGATAAATAATGGTTCACAACAGGGATAATCTATTTCTTAGAGTTTTGGAAGACAGGCTGAAACAAGCATTTTAGAGGGGCAGCATCAATGTTCCCTTCCCAGATTTGCTAAGGGCTTCAACATGAGAGGCAAGTCAGAAGCAGCCACTCACACTTTTTGTAGGTTATGCACATCTTTTCCTTCGACTTTGGTAGAAGATGCACTCTCACACATTGCATAGTGGAAACAGAATGAGGGAAGTGGCTGAAACTTCCTGGAAAAAAACCAAAACAAAATAGTGACACTCATTGGCTATGTCTACATTTACAAAAGCTAGTTCGAATTAGTTAACTTAATTCGAATTAGCATGGCCCCACTTACTTCGAACTAGCTAAGTCTGTGCAGGGCACTTGCTTAGTTCGAATTAGTCAGTTGCATGAAGGTCAATCTGCCAATTAGTTTGAACTAAGCAGTTAGTTCGAACTAATATGGCCACAATGACTTAATTTGAACTAACTATTTCGAATTAAGGGTTAGTTCGAACTAAGCAATCGAATTTAATAGGTCAAATTAAGGAAGCCCTTGATCAAACTAATGGAAGCCTAGTGTGGCCAAGGCTTAAGTTAGTTTGAATTAAGCTTCCTTAATTCGAACTAACTTGCAAGTGTAGACATAGCCATTGAGTTTAGCAGAGTGATAGTGTGGATGCGTGGTGAAAATCCAGGTGCCTTGATCAAAGTTCACCCTGTCAAGTGTGGATATGCCCAGTTGTTTGTGCTTTGAGCTGTGAAAAAGAGGTGAGCGTTTTACAAATGGCAGTGTTCTGGTCTGGAGGGGGTCATATAGAGAGTTTCATTATGATAAAATAATAGTTCATTTTGTAAAGTAATAGGCATGTTGAAATTATTTGCAGTGGAGGAACCATAAACAGTATCTAAATGGAAAAACCTTCAGTTTTGGAGGGACCTGGTTAAGAAATTTTAAATCATCTTCCCCAAGCATTTGTTTTTCTTAGCCTTAATTTTGAATTTTAACTTTCAGACTTGTTCTATCCTTGTGCTATTAATTTAATTGGTTTCCCATTAGTGAGATAACATTCTATTAATGTAATTTTATCCAGCAAATTGCTGCAAATAAAAATCTACCTAGATTGTAAGATCATTGGGGCAGAGATTGTCCTCTTTAACTACCTGTAGAATGCCTTGCCCAAGGAGGGCCTGATCTGTCATTGAGATTACGTAATAGAAGGAACACACAGTTTTTTTCACCTCCTGGGAATAGTGTGTGCTTTTCTTGTGAAAAATGTTTTTGATATTAAAAACCACTTGTTTATTGAAGGACACCCAAAAAAGAACAATAGCACATTTTCCAGTTGCCCTTTTGCTGCCTGTGTCAGAGAATTGCTTCAAGAAACATTTAGGCTGAATCTAGTCTGAGCAGAGTACGTTCATGGCCCAGAACTATCATCTCCCCTGAAACTCTGTAGCAGACAATGCAGTGGAGATAAAGTTACAGTCCTATCTCACTAATGGGAAACCAATTAAATTAGTAGCAGAAGGATATAAAGAGTATTGATGGAAGGAAAAGCAGTCCACTATGCGGACACTGTGCCTCTCAGAAACCCACTGCAGTATGTTGAATTTAAAACCACTGTCTTTACTTCCAATTTCCTGACTGGACAAAACCCTAGTGGTCAGGGACACACTTGTGGGGAATTTTTTATTGTTTTAAGAACCATGTTATACTTTATTTGAGAGGAAAGGACTTGACCGTAACTGTTACTTACAGGAAGAAAACAATGTAATTGTCTTTCTGTGGGAGGAGTCAATAACAGAGCATTTTAACACAGACATACACAAGCAGCAACTTCTTTTTCCCCTTGGAGTCACAAAAGGCAGTGCATAACTTGCTTCTGGTGAAGAACTCTGCCTCTGAGGATTAAGACGACTCCATACAGTAAGTTTTTCTCCAAAGGCATGGTATGTGCTATTTTATACTTTGATTCTGGACAATTAATTTTCATAACAGCCCTTCATCTGCATTTCAGTTCTCTGTTGATTTAAAACCAAGTGTGGTAGAATTTGATGTGTCCAGGCGATCAATGTTGCATGGTAATAAAAGATCAGTATGCTAGTGCATAATTTATTTTAATAACTTTGTACCCCTCATCTAACATTCTACTGCTTTGTGAATAGAACACTTTGCTTCCAGGGACAAACCTCTTAGAAAACAAAATATGTAATAGAAAAGGGACTTCTTAAATATTTTTAATTATTGCCTTCAGTCAGACCAAAAAACAAAAGCTGGAACAACAGCGAGGACACTTTTTAAAAGTGTAGATGCACTTTCACTTCACATTTTGATGGCAAGTGTTCGTGCTGTGTGGTCATGTTATGGAAACTAACAATATTTTCTGTGGAGTTTCATAAATACACCTGGGGCTTTTCTAGATCATGCACAAGGATAAAGCTGAGGTAAAGCTGTAACTGGCTGATGTCAATGAAAACATGCTAATTTACAATAGCTGAGGGTCTGTCCCTGTGCCAAAGTTTTTGCATTGTAACTCAGATGAATAGGATTCAAGGGAACAGAAGCATAGATATTATTATAAATAAGTGGATTGATATACAAGGAGTCCTGGAAGGAAAGATCTGAAGGAAGAGTACAAGGGTAGAGTAAATTTATCAAAGGGATTCCTTCTTTCCCCTGCCTGCCATTCAAATTCCTACCCCTCACCTCTGGACAGACAAGGCAGACAAGAAAGACAGGACTCCCTTGTGGGAGAAATCCCTGGTCAGCCAATTATGAGAGGTCTGTGAAGATTTTTCAGAAGGTTTTCTCACCCAGTGAAGGTATTTTTATGTTCTTTGCTCTCAGAGGGCCTGATTCCAGAGCCCTTACTCATGATGGGGAGCACCTCACTCCACAAGTAACCCCACTAGCTGTGTTTTCCATCTGAGCACTGTGCATTGAACTGCCACACTTCACACTTTGTTAGACTGTTTTAAAAGTTCAGGCAAAATGACAAGTGTTTAAAGACAACAGAGTCCTGTGGCACTTTTAAAGACTAACAGATTTATTTATTGCATGAGCTTTCGTGGGAGAAAATCCCACTTCGTCAGACGCTTTGAAGATAGGAAAGTTACAGAGTGGGAGGAAATTAAATGCAGGGGAGTGTATGACATAGCATCAGGTCAGGCTGTAACAGCAAATCAAAATAGGTGTTAGGATTTGCTGTTACAGCCTGACCTGATGCTATGTCATACACTCCCCTG
>ML685884.1:6968439-7040788 GCA_007922175.1 Pelusios castaneus | reverse complement strand
GATTTGCTGTTACAGCCTGACCTGATGCTATGTCATACACTCCCCTGCATTTAATTTCCTCCCACTCTGTATATCTTCAAAGCGTCTGACGAAGTGGGATTTTCTCCCACGAAAGCTCATGCGATAAATAAATCTGCTAGTCTTTAAAAGTGCCACAGGACTCTGTTGTCTTTCTACAATAGACTAACACGGCTACCCCTTTGGAAAGTGTTTAAAGGTACAGTATAAGCCTAGTGCCTGGAGGTTTGGCTGAGTGAAATGGGGGCGGGGGACATTATCACTTCAAGGCATGCCATTCATGGGAGAGGTCTCTCAAACACCCCCACCCTGAGTAATCACAGCTTCTCTCATCCTGAGCCCATTTTAAAGGATTTCAGAAGCTTTAGGGAAATAAAATGAGAGAGTAGCTGCAATTGCGTGGGGTGATGGCAAAGCCACCTGAGCCAGGGAGCTGTGGCATGAGCGACAGCCACAGTAGGAATCACATTGCTGAACCTGTTAAAATATTTAGCATTCTCTGTGTCCCCATTGTAGGAAGTTTACCCGGCCCTGCAGACAGCATTCCATATGTCATTGGATCTGCAGTGGGCCAGCTAGAGTATCGCCGGCAGCAGCTTGCTCTGGGCTGACTTGAAAGCCTTTCAGTGATAATGCTAGCTCGCGCTGTAAGTTAGTTTTATTTAGACTGCGGTAGTGCCTGCCTCGAGAGCCTGGTCTGGCCCATATGCTAGGGGCTGCACAGCTCCTGCAGTGAGAAGGAGGTCTCTGCCCCAAAGAGCTCACAATGTAGGCTGAGGAGATCCTACTCACCAGAGGGCATAATGTGAACCCCAGACTTGTGGAATTAGGGGCATTTGTTCTTTTCCTGGGAAAGAAGTTTGGGCCATTGTGGAGAGGGATGAGAGGTTGTCCAGCCAGTATATCTGCTGGGAACATCACGCAGCCCCCAACTGTTCCCAGGAATAGCCATCGGATCCATATGGCCCCCTGTCCCTCTTTGGAGCTGTGTTGCTATTGTCTCTGTTCCAGGCTCCTGAGACCTCGCTGTCCCCTCTGGCTGCCAGTCCCACTCAGATCTCTACTGGGAGCCCTGCTTTCTGCAGCGGGAAGGAGGGCAGGCTGCCCTCCCACTTCCATCCCTAGAACACTCCACTGGACCCACAGAGCCCCACCCCATGCAGAAGATCCCTACACTGGTTGAGGACAGCAGGACTATGCCACACTGCCCTCGCCCTCCATGGACACCTCTCTCATAGTTGGCTGCCCACTCTCGCCTAGAGCAGAGAGCATGACATGTGGTTCATAGTCTGTGACAGGTCAGAAGTGCATGGCTTGCCACATCGTGTTTAACCTCCCTTGTCCCTTGAAATGCTTCCAAAACTCCAAATGCTAGGAAGAAGCAGCAGGGGATGTGTATTACCCCTAATTCCATGCAACCCAGATTCCACCTCTGAGCTATGCCTGGGTTTACTAACAGGCCCATTGATTCTAATGAAGCTGTTCACGACATAAGGCCCTGCTCACGTGGGTGAGCGTGGCAACATTTGGTCCTGTGCTGACGGCAGTACTGTGCATGGCTTTCTGCATAACGTGCAAAATCCGTAAAAGTATGTGAAAAACACTCACTAAACTGTGCTTGAACACCCTCTTTCCCCTCTAGGTGAACAGCACAGGGTAACAGGGAAAATGATCCTGCAGATGTAGGGTTTTTAAATTAAATGAGAGCATCAGCACTTTCATTGACTAGCCATGATCAGTGGGGTTTCGTTAGTACTTCTTGCTGCATTCCAGCTTGCTGACTTGGATCAGCTCAGTCAAAAAATGGGCGAGGGGACATCAAAATGTAAGTTTTTAATCTCTCAACTATGATGTCCTGACCTACAGATACTTAAATTGCTGGAAAGAATTAAAAGAATTTCACTAAATTAGCTAAAGTCATTGTGCTTGTGTTAACGAGCAGTGAAAAAAGTCGAATGTTTCTTCAGAAGTTGACTGTGAATCCCCCTTGTGGTGTGGGCCTTTTGGCCAGCAGAGTTTGTTGGGAACTTTGCCCTCAATGGGAGGGCACGTGGGAAAGTGACCACACCTCTTACTGCCTGTGGCAGTGAGCTGGGAGGCAATGGTCTTATCTGTGCTCCCTGCGCTGGTTTTTCTGACAGACCTCATCTCTGGCTCTTATTGGTTAGGATAGATCATTACTCAGTTAGCATTAGACAGTTTTGTTTGCTTTATTGGCACTCTTTTCTTTCCCTTCTTGCAGGCTGTCCATGTGGCTCTGATCCGATTTTTCCAGCTCATGGCTGAGGCAAAGGCTGGCCTTAGGGTTTTAACCCTCCCCCTTGTGATGAATTAGTGACTTCTTTGGGTGGACTCACAAGGTGAAGGCCCTTTCCTCAGTGGAAGCTCAGGTTGCCATCCAGTCATCCATTTCTGTCATCGCCTTCCTCTGTAGCATGGGGCACAGCTCACTTGCTAGTGGATTCTCTGTACTTTAAATCATGATTTGAGGACTTTAATAACACAGTCATAGGTTAGAGGTTTATTACAGGAGAGGGTGGTTGAGGTTTTGTGACCTGCATTGTGCGGAAGGTCAGACTAGATCATCACATTGGTCCCTTCTGACCTTAGAATCTAGGAGTCATGTGTCTGGAGTGGCTCACTATAAGGAGTGCCAGGCTCAGGGCAGACTGTCAGTAAACAGGACAGACAAACCAAACTGGGGCTGAGTTCTATTAGTAAACATCACCAAGCCAGTAACAAATGGGAACTCGTAGATCACTGTAACCCTCTTAGCACGGAGTGACAAACAGTCCCCTTAGACTGTCTGGTATATCATGCCCCCCAAGGCAAGCTGAACTATGTGAAAAATGGTTGCAAAAATCACACCACAGTCAATTGCTTCCAGTCAAAAGAGACCAGTCACTTATCACAGATCCATTGGTATCCTAAATCGTACACTGACAGCACTGGCAGCCAATTCTACGGTAACTACCTAAAGGTTTATTAGCTAAGAAAAGATTAAGAAAGTTAATGAGAGGTTAAAGCAGGTAAGACACATGTACAGGTGAGTCACAGTTCATCATTACAAATGGTAGCAGAGATGTAGTAACCTGCCAGTTTCACTAAAGTTTCTCTAGGCTACCAAGACTAACCCTGAGGATCTCCACCGTGGAGAGGACTGGCCAGTGTCATTGCTGGCGTTGGACACATGGGACACGCACCCCTAGTCCCAGCACCAGTGCCCCAAGTACGGCGGGGACCTGAGGCCTGACTGCCAGCAGCGGCCCAATCCGGCCCTGACCCCAGCCAGAGTCCTGGGCCTGGCGGTGGCACAATCCGGTGCTGGCCCCAACCCCAACTGGGAACGGGATCCCCACCGCCAGTCGTGGCCCAATCCAGCCCTGACCCTGGCCGGTTATTCTTGGCTGAGCCACAGGCTGGCAGCGGCAGGAGCCCGATCCAGGCCCCAGCCAGGCACCCAGGGGCCAGATTGGGCCCAGGGTTGGGTCCCGGTCTACAAACGTATTTTCAGGGCAGCGACACCCCTGAGACTGCCTACACTCTGTGTTCCTCCTGTCCAGATGTGTGTATTATCACTGCATACACTGGAGTCATTGCATCTCCCATTAGTGAGAGAGGGTCACTCTGGGGGCCCTGATGCCTGCACTCAGGGTCCCCTTGCTGTTTCCCAAGTTAGAGACCCTGGATGTTCTGTAATCTGCTATCAGGCTTGTCCTCCTGGAGACCCCGCCACAACAAGACCCATGCACGATTTTTTCCGGCCCAGTACAAATTTGTAACACGGGCCCCCTTCCACACACATGGTGATGGGGGGGGTTGCAGTCTGGGCCAGGCCCCGCCCAGGGCATCTGGGCCCTATAAAGTGTTCCATTTCCCCCTCCCCCCACGTGGCAGCCCTCCCTACAAGGTGCTAGTAGACCCACAGCTCCTGCTCTAAGCTGGAGGGCTGCTGCCCAGAAGATGGTTCCCTGTCAGAGGTTAAAGTAAGGGGGAATGCACCAGAATGCAGTTCTGGGGCCCATAAATTTGAGGGGCCAGTTCCGGGGCCCCTAAAAATAGAAAAATCCAGCAGAACGCATGTTCCGCCCTGCCCTGCCATTGTGTTATGCAATGTTTGTTAGTTTGTGACAATAATTGCTATAGACATAAATGCATATACAATTATAAATATTTTTATGGAGCGATAACTGATGCATGTAGTACTGAGAAGTGGTTGCAAATGCCTACCTGGGCTGGGGCCCACACATGCATGAAGGGGGCCCAGACAATACGGGAAGGGGTCCTGGAGATTAGGAGGGTTCCGGGGCCCATCAAATTATACTTTAACCACTGTTCCCTGTGACAGAGAAAAGTGGATGGATGCTCATTTCATTTCCTGCTGCCAGCTATACATGTAAGGCAGCAGAAATAGAGCTCGTGGCCAGTATCGCTTGACTGATCTAATGGGGCTGCTCAAGTAAATGAGTAGATGTGACATATTCTAGGCAGTAGAGGACAGCCCTGTCCCCCAATTTTGCCCCCGCCCCCCAACTCTCCCCTACAGCACAGGTCGGCTCAGTATGGTACTGTGTTGGAGTTCCCACAACATCCTTTTCTCTCCTGCTGTTGGAGCACTGGTTCAGCGAACAAAGTGGTTCAGACCGTGTACTGTCCTTGAAGTGCATTTAAAGACTGATGTCTGAGAAACGAGATTAAAATCCAAAAAAGAGATGGGGGAGGAGAGGACCACTAGACAAAGAGCAATATGTTTGGGCAAACATGGCTATAGCTGTGTATGGCAGGGTCAACATTGGAAGAGCTCTTTCACCCAAGCCCTGGCTTGATGCCTCTTTCAGAGCTAAACTTGTGTGTTTATCCAAGCCATGGAGATGTAATTTCGGTTTATACTCTGTTAGCACAACTAATCCTTTCACTGATGTTCAGTTTATGCCAGTGCAGTCAATGGACCGATTGTGCGAAGTGAAACATACATACACAGCAGTGTTTTATGTACTACATCCTACCGCTTCCTGCCCTCGCCTTACTGCCCCACTCCCTTCTTGCAATCCTTCGGCCACATATGTTGTAGAGTTAAAAATGCCCAAATTAAGTTCCAGGCCTTGAATACCTCCCTTGCATTTCAAGAGATCTGCTTTCATAGTGCATCTGTAAAAAGCAGCTGTGCTCCAGAACAAACATTAGATTGAAGAGGCGGGCAGTTGACAAATGTGAAAGGAATGAAGAGGTGTTACCATGTTGAGAGCACCTGGTACCATGTGTGCTTTTCCAGAGTGGATGATGGGAAGTCAATTAAAGAAGAGATGATTATGGCCAAGTAAGGATTAGCTGGAGCTGGGTCAGATGCTGTTGAGAAAAGATCATTGAGAAAAGGCAAGGGCAGTTTGATGCACAAGCTCCTTTCTGTGCTGTTTTCCTGTTGCTCTGAATATTTTTGTCATTTGCAACAATTCTCCATTGAAATCACTGGCATTTTGTGGGAAGTCTTATTTTATCAGCAGTTCAGTGTCACTGAAAAAGCAGAGCTGTATTTTTATAGCCTTCCACAACCTCCAAAACAAACCCACATGCCTAAGTGATACACACAGCTGTTAAATACTGATAAAAACTAAAGGGTCAGTCATTTCAGTGAAGAATTGCTGCTTTATAAGACAGGAGGAAAAATGGAGAATAGGAAAACCAAGGTTCAGATTATATGTAGCTTTTGTGTTTTTGCTTTGTGGCTGTGTTTCCAAAACAATTTCACAACCTTCCCATCTGCTTTCTATCCAGGAATGATAATGTGTGAGAAGGCTTGAGAAAACTATTCATAAACTCAGCCTGCCGAAATTCATCTTGAGCCTCCAGTTTCTTCCTCCCTTGTTTAAGAGAAGAATGTATGCAATTATCTCTTTTGGTTGACTATAGCCCTTCCGGCCTAGGATAGCCACCTGAAAATGCCAAGATTAGGGCAGGCTGCAAAAAGGAAAGAAGATTCTCTCAGTTTGGTGGGTGACCTGAACTCAGACTTCCCAAACCAGCTACAAACAATTCTTCTGATTCCCCACACTGGTTATCAAGAAACCACAACAAAATATACTCAAGCCCAGTGTTCCCTCTAAGCTGCGTGGGTGCGCGGCCGCGCAGCAGCCATCGCACCCCCCGCGCAGCACTGAGGGACCCTCACGCAGCCCCGCAGCCCCCGCTGCTCCCTCCAGACCCCCAGGGCTGCGGCTTTGCAGCGGCAGACCCAACCCGCGCCCAGCCTCTGGGCTGGCCCTCCCCGCCCCCAGGGTGGGACAGGCAGGCTCAGGCTCGGCTCAGGTGCGCGGGCCTGCCTACCTGCCCCACGCGGCTGGGGCAGTGGGGTGGCTGCGGCCGCGGCGGGCTCCCGGGCTCCCACCTGCCGACCGCCTCGACTTCCCGGCCCGGGGCCAGGCTCATCCGATGGCCTCGGCTTCCCAGCATGGGGCCGGGATCAGCCTCTGGGGCTGGGGTCTGCTTCGCCCCACCGGCGGCTTCCCAGGGCCACAGTAGGGTCCTCGCCCGCCAGCGGCCTTGGCTTCTCTCTTTCTTTCTCTTCTTTGCTTTCCTTTTTCTTTCCTTCTTTCTCTTCTTTGCCTTCCTTCTTTTTTCTTTCTTCCTCTCTTTCTCTTCCTTCTTTCTCTTTTTTCCTTATTTGTCTTCCTTTTTCTTTCCTTCTTTTTTAATTTCTCTTCTTTCCTTCCTCTTTCTTCTCTTCCTTCTTTTTTCTTTCTTTCTTTCCTCTTCCTTCCTTCCTCCTTCTTTCTCTTCCTGTTTCATCTTCTTTCCTTCTTTCTCTTTCTTTGCTTCCTTCCTTCCTCTCTCTTCCTTCTCTTTTTTCTTTCTCTCTTTCTTTGCTTCCTTCCTTCCTCTCTCTTCCTTCTTTTTTCTTTCTCCTCTTTTCTTCTTTCTCTTCCTTTCTCTTCCTTTCTTCTTTCTCTCCCTTTCTCTTCCTTCCTTCTCTTTTTTCTTTCTCCCTTCCTTTTTCTTTCCTTCTTTCTCTTTTTTGCCTTCCTTCTTTTTTCTTTCTTCCTTCTTTCTCTTTTTTCCTTCTGTCTTCCTTTTTCTTTCCTTTTTTCTTTTTCTCTTCTTTCCTTCCTCTTTCTTCTTTCTCTTCCTTCTTTCCTTCTCTCTTTCTTTTTCTCTTCCTTCCTTTTTCTCTCTCTTCCTTCCTTCCTTTTTTAAAAAAAAGCTTTTAAAAAATTAATTTTAAATAAAAACCTTTCTAAAAATTAAATTTCAATTCAAAATTCATTCAAATTCAATTAAACACAATTAATTAATTCTATTTACAATTACTTTAACTTCAATTAATGCCTATAATTTCTGTCATGTGAGTTTACATAAAAATTTTATTCAGAAAAAGTTTTGCACACGGCTTGAAAATTTTGCACACAAGCCGCCAAACCTTAGAGGGAACATTGCTTAAGCCCCTTTACTGAATTATGCCACTGGGTCTAGTAAAGAGATAAGTTACTTAAAACTCCATGCTTTTTACCAAAAGGGTTCTCCTTGCCCCAAAGGGCCAGCCACATTGCCAGATCAATATAAATTTGGGTCTAACCCAAAATACCACACTGCCAGACAATCCTTTGGTAACTAAAACTAAAGATTTATTATACAAGGAAAGAAACAAACTATAAGAGAACTGTTAAAGGATTAAAGGAATTAGACACATCAAGTCCTTGGCAGAATTTGGAGTTTGCAGTTCCTCTGGTGTACATCCGGTACCTGGATGGGTCTCAGGGCTTTGTTTCACAGCTTCAATTGTATTTGAATAGGTCCAGAGGTAGGTGTTGGCTGTAGACTAAAGATTGAACTGAAGACAAAATGATTGTGTTGCAGCTGCCTTTTATGTCCTCTTTATGTCCTCCTTGGTATGTGTGGAAATTTACAGCAATAAGGTGGAGTCCAAAGTCAAAAGAGCAAGTCCTGGTGACTCCTCAGGTCTCTCCCTGGGCCCGTTGTACCTGAGAATTTTCTTAATGGGCCATTAAGCTGGCTATGGGTGCAGCCATTCAGTCTGGGGCGTGGCCTAGAAATGCAGCACAAGTTAAAATACAGATATATCAAACACATCCGTAACTTCCAACACAGATATGACAAATGCACATAAACAATCTAATCATTCTTAGCAAATTATAACCTTTCTATTGGTACTTAACATGCCATATCTCATACAGATTATTGCCGTTTTGAAATATTAATATTAAATAATGTCATAAATGGTCCTCCTGATTCAGCCAGTGTCACAAATTTCCTCCAGGTCAGAATAGTTGGAGCCTTTGGGGTTTTTTTACCCCCACCTTCCTCTGTAGCATAGAGTATGGATCATCTGTTGGCATCTTCTGGGCATATCTCACCTAATCCATTTCCATTGGTAGCATCTTGATCCCTCCTGTTCTCTGTCTGTAGCGCAGAGTTTAGTTTCCTGAGGACTGAAACATTTTGGTCTAACTAAAACTTAATATAGGGTTATCAGGATGAGAGATAAATCGCCTGTGATATGCAGGAGGTCGGACTAGATGGTCTTAAAACACTGTGAGCTCAGAAACACGCATTCAAAGCTTTTTACTCATTGCCCCTTTAAAGATTACTCCTACTTCCTTGTTCCCACTCCATTGCATGTAGTGAACTGATCCAAAGAATGTTGAAGTCGATAGAAAGAACCCCATTATTTACAATTGGCTTTGGGTCACAATCTAGAGATAGCCCCAGAAGTTGGATGATTTTCATTGATTAAATGTATTTATCTAGGGGCCTGTTGTTGTGGGAATATTTGTAGCTAGACTGAAGCAGCTGCAAGTAACTGAAGGCCATATCACAAGGGAGACATACAGGGGCAGCGGTAACCCTAATTTTGATTTCATGACCTTCTGAGATCTTAACAACACGAATTTAGAGTGGAATTTTCAATAATTCTCAGCTCTGCTCCCAGTGAAGTCAGTAGGAGCAGAGTTGAGCCAACGCTGGGTGACTTTGAAAGCCCCATCGATAATCTTCTCTTAACAGTTTTTTGTGTGGCATTTCCTAGGATTATGCTTTAAAAGAACAAAATAATCAAAAGATGCTTTTGTTATTTACCTAGACAGTTTTCAGTAGACACTACAGAATGCCAAAAGTGAAACTGAGGCTGCAAGACAGAAAGAAAATGTGATGTAAGCTGCAGATAAAATCTGTCCAGACGTATCGCAGTGGGGACTGCTGGGTGCTGAGTCCCTCTGAAAATGTTAATTAAGGGTGCATCTACACTTACAAATTAAGTCAATTTAAGCTTGCTTAAATTGACTTAATTTAATCTGCGTCTATACTACATTTTCCTTAAGTCGATTTAAGCAGCAGCTTAAGTCGACTTAAGGAAAATTAAAGTCGACTTTATAAAACCTAGTATAAAGTCGACTTTACTGGCTAAGTCGACTTTATTAAGTCAACTTAGCCAGTGTAGACGCAGATTAGCGCTAAGTCGACTTTAAGTTGACTTAAAGGACTCCAGGGCTACCCCACTGCCCTCCCTACCAGGGTGGCTGGCACAGGCAGAGCCTGGCATGCCCCCCCAGAGGTCAGGACAGAGCCCTGCCCACCCTGCTCCTATGCCCTGCCAATGTCCCTGTCCTGCTCAGCCTCCATTGTACTCACGTACAATGGGGCAAATGCTGAGCCCCTTGGCACTTGGCAAGGGGTGCCCCCCTGCCACCGTGGACCAGTTCCAGGTCCACCTAGCCCCTACAAGTTGACTTAGGCATCCAGTGTGGATGCTCTAAGTCGATTTGGCAGGGTCCCCTTTAAGTCGACTTAATTTTTGAGTGTAGACATGCTAAATAGACGTAACAAAGTCGACTTAAAGTCGACTTTGTTAAATCGACTTAGCAAAGTCGACTTACTTGGCCAAGTGTAGACATAGCCTAAGAGCCTGTGTAGGAGCTAAGCTTGCCAAGTGTGGACACTGAGGACTTGAAAATCTGAGTTTGTGCTCTTTGAAAATCTGACCATGAGATGGTACAGCAGGTTTCTTCAAGTGTTTGTAAGTTTTAGCAATATTTTAGGCCCAGATCTGTTGTCTAAAGTCAATAGGCTTGTCTACGTGGTGCAGCAATGCGCACTATGGGGTGTGATTTTTAAGAATACCAACGTGTTGCCTACTAACTGGCTTGCTCAGACCTTGGCAGCATGCACTAAAAATTACCTAGTGTGCTTTAACTGGGACTACTCATATGCCTAAAGTTTCGTAGCGTTTAAAGCAAGAGGGACCATCTACTCTGACCTCCTGCACATCCCAAGCCATTACATTTCACCCAACTAACTGGGTGTTGAGCCCAGTGACTCCAGTTAAACTAAAGCAGTTTAGTCTTCAGGAGACTGAATTTTTTGTGTGTCGCAGACAAAGAACTGGAAAGACCAAGGTGCCACCGATACCCAAGGCCCCGGTATGGAAGAGAACTCATAAGACTTATGCATATAACCCTAGCAAGCGATCTGTACTCTGTGCTGCCAGGGCCGGGGGAGGGAAGGGAATCCTAAGACACCACAGGTGTATGCTTTTTCAGAGGCCAGAGCCTTAGCACCCTCGCATATGTAACATTTTCCAAGGCTGAAGATTACCTCACAACAGGCCCTGCTGAGATAGCGCTAAAAGGCACAGTAGGAAATACCAATGCAGATGTGCACACGTACAATCCTCATCACTTCTCAACTGTTGCCCAGATTGTGTGAAGTATGGATCCATAACTGGTCTTTGTTGCTTGTCTTTCAGGTCATCCTTTGCTGACTGCCGCAAGCTGATCAGATAGCAATGGGAGTAGGGAGTGGTAGGTGTCACTCAGCACACTGCTTCTTCTTTGCAGCTGGGCTCTTAGCACTGCCATGTTCGTGTGAGGCTGTGCCTGATGCCTGAGATGGGCATGCACTTTAGAAGGAAACTGCCAGACCCACTCGTGCACACACGTGTCTGTTTAGGAGCCCCACTTGGACACACACATTGATGTAGGTGCTGATGTACCCACACCAGCTTCTGGAAGGATGATGGTTCGGCGAGGACTGAGTGCTTGGCTCCCTCGGGTGGTTGTTTTGCTTGTCGCCCTCTGCTCTGTGGTGTCTGTCCTCTATATGTTGGCCTGTACGCCAAAGGGCACTGATGAACAGCTTACATTTCCCAGGGCCAACATCCCGACGGGAAAAGAGGGGTACCAGGCCATCCTGCAGGAGCGGGAGGAGCAGCACCGCAATTACATCAACAGCCTCAAGAAGCAAATAGCGCAGCTGAAGGACAAGCTGCAGGAGCGGAGTGAACAGCTGAAGAGCGTGCAGGACCACTACACTGACTCACTAGGCCTGGAGCGCAACAACCCAGAGAAGACCCACACTGACCTGCTCGAATTCCTGCGCTCCCAAATTGACAAAGCAGAGGTGCACGCCGGTGCCAAGTTGCCCACGGAGTACGCGGCTGTGCCATTCGAAAGTTTCACCTTGCAAAAAGTGTACCAGCTGGAGATGGGGCTGACGCGCCACCCCGAGGAGAAACCCGTGAGGAAGGACAAACGGGACGAGCTGGCGGAGGCTATTGAGTTGGCGCTGGAGACTTTAAACAGCCTGGACAGCAACAGCAACACACAACATCCCATGTATGCAGCTTCTGACTTCATAGAAGGTTTGTACCTATGGAAACAGGACTCCTTATTAATGAAGGAGTCTGGTACTGGTCACAGTCTCTGGCGTTACCATCTTGGTGTGTTTGTTCACTTCTGTCTAGTCATAGAATACGTAGCCACAGCTTCCCAGTGGTATTCCCAGCCAAAGTGCAACACCCCTGACCTGAAAGGGCTCCCCCAGAGGTCGTGGGTAATGTAAAGGGCATTTCCACTCTGAAAGGTGACTTCATAAAAATTGCTCCTTTCTCCCCAGTCACAGATATGCTGTCAATGTACGGACACAGGCTTGTACTCCTGTCAGCCCTTCGGATTCAGTGCAGCAAGGGACTCTCTCCTGGCCTGTATATAATCAGTAACAGAACTGATATCATACAGGTGCCGTATTGGTGGCACCCTGGTCTTTCCGGTTCTCTCTGTCTCTGGCACACAAACAAGTCAGCCTCATGAAGACTAAAATGCTTCAGTTTAACCGAAGTCATTGGGGTTTGTCCCAGACTATTTTGGCTTATAGTCTATCCTGTGGACCTATCCTCTATGAATATACCTAGTTCTTTTTTGAACCCAGTTATACTTTTGATCTTCACAATGAGGTCAGCAGGTTAACTCTACCTTATGTAGAAAAGCACTTCCTCTTGCTTGCATTAAACCTACTGCCTTTTAATTTCCTTGGATGACCCCTGGTTTTTGTATTTTGGGAAAGGGTAAATAATACTATTCATTTTCCCACATCATTCATGAAGGCAAATAAAAGATCTGTGGCTAATGTGGCAAGTCCATTTCCAGCCCAGCCCTTAGAGAATTGCTCCTTTGTTTATGGTCATTCTGCAACTGTGATTTGATCTCTAGGTCAGATAGATGCTGCTTATGCTGAGAGTGGGATCTAGCTAGCATGACAAGACCTGCTCATTACTAGAACTGACTGGGCTCTATGTGTATTTTGATAGTATGTAGAGATCCAACCAGTTTTTACTGCAGTGTAGTGCCTGCAGACAGGAACACACAGCACGTGCAGACACACAGATGTCCTTGCTGGTATTTGAGCTCTTTCCATCTGTCTACTGCTGAACACTTTCTGTCATCGGGAATAATTCTGTTTGGATACATTATCAATTTCCTTTTGCATCTTTCCCTCTGTATCTTAGGATGGCATTTTAGGCCCCGCTACACTACAGACAAGGCTGTGGGGGGAACTGCTTAGATGACTCAGCAAATCATCCTTCTGGTCTCCAGTGCAGATGGTATCTAGCCAGGTTTTGAGAATCGTCTTGAAGTGAAACCAGAACTCAGATTTTACTTCTGCACTCCTTTCCTTCTTGCCAAATCCTGGTCTCTTACACACTGTCACAAACCTGGAATCACCCCATTGCAGTCAGTGGAATTACTCCAGCTTTACATTGATGTAAATGAAGCAGACAGTAGGGCATCTCTGCTGGAGCATGCCTAAATGTGCAAGATGGGCATGCAGAGGTCCGTGGTGCACTCACCATATTGAAAAGTCTACAGCAGTAGCACAGCTTATCCCAGTGCAGGGAGTCTAACCTCATGAGGATCTATAGCCATGATCTGGAGATTGTTGCAGCCTGCTGAGTATCACTGAGCATTATGTTGACAGTGAGGTATAGTAGAAAAAAGAAGAGTCCACAGTGCCAGAAAGAAGCATCAACAGTGGCAGTACAATAGCCCTGGATTCACTTTATTCATGTGCCTGCGTTCTGCTTTCTTTCTTTGATGCCAGCATCTGTACAGGAGATTTAAGATGCATAGAATCTTAGGGTATGTCTACACTGGCAATTTAGGTCGATTTAAATAGTCTTAAGTTGACCTAAATTATTCCCCGTCCACACTGGACTTTCATGAAGTCAACTTAAGAAATTCCTTAAGTCGACTTAATGAAAGCGTAAGTCAACTTAGTAAGAACCATCAGTTAGGTCGACCTAACCCTTAAGTTGACTCCTTAGGTCGACTTAAGCACAGTGTGGACATGGATTAACCCTTAAGTTGACTTTATTAAGTCGACTTAAGGGCAGTTAGGTCGACTTACTAAATCCACATTCAGGGTAACCACTTTAAGTCGACTTAAAGTCGACCTTATTAAGTCGACTTAACAAAGTCGACCTAACTTTCTAGTGCAGACATAGCCATAGAAAGTGGAAGGAACCATGAGAGGTCATCGAGTGGAATCCCCTGCACTCATGGCAGGACCAAGTACCTTCTTAAGCCATCCCTGACAGGTGTTTGTCTAACATGCTCTTAAAAATTTCCAATGATGGAGATTCCACAACCTCCCTTGGCAACTTATTCCAGTGGTTAATCACCCTGCCCTTTAGGAATTTTTTCCTAATGTCCAACCTAAAGCTCCCTTGCTGTAGTTTAAGCCTCGTGCTTCTTGTCCTATCATCGGTGGTTAAGGAGAATAATTTTTCTCCCTCCTCTTCCTAACAACCTTTTAGGCACTTGAAAACTGTTATCATGTCTCCTCTTTTCCAGACTAAACAAACCTAGCTCTTTCAATCTTCCCTCATAAATCAAGTGTTCCAGACCTTTTATCATTCTTGTTGCTCTTCTCTGGACTTTCTCCAATTTGTCCACATCTTTCCTGAAATGAGGCACCCAGAACTGGACACAATACTCCAGTTGAGGCCTAATCAATGCAGACTAGAGCTGAAGAATTACGTCTTGTGTCTTACTTACAATACTCCTGTTAAGACATCCCAGAATGTTGTTTGCTTTTTTTGCATATTTAGCTTGTGGTCCACTATGACACCCAGATCCCTTTCCATAATACTACTTCCTAAGCAGTCATTGCTCATTTGTATGTGTGCAACAGATTGTTCTTTCCTAAGTGGAGTATTTTGCATTTGTCCTTATTGAATTCCATCCTATTTACCTCAGACCATTTCACCAGTTTGTCCAAATCATTTTGAATTGTGATCCTATCCTCCAAAGCACTTGCAACCTTTCTGAGCTTGGTATCATCCAATTAGCATGGCTAATTAATCCACTTGAATTTATGATAAAGGAGGAAATTGGTCTCCTTGCTTTTCTGAT
Organism: Pelusios castaneus; assembly: GCA_007922175.1. NCBI lineage: Eukaryota > Metazoa > Chordata > Testudines > Pelomedusidae > Pelusios > Pelusios castaneus. The sequence continues at coordinate 7,026,074 of ML685884.1, read as the reverse complement.
GTTTCTGCAGCAGCCTTCTAGCTGCCATTGGGAGAGAGTGCCCCATGCCTGCCTTTTCCAGACTAACCACTCTTATTCACTGCATCTTGCAGGGCATTAATGCAAATTCAAGAGCATCTTTCTAGGTTCCCTGCCTCTCTGTTGAATATCTTTTGAACCCTGCAGCCTTGGGATATTAAGGGAGGCTTTCTTCATCTGATATCAATTTGCAAAGGTAGGGCTAACACATTCTTTGGGGTGGTGGAGACAGAACATCTCTGCTTTCATCATTGGTCAGTTGTTACTTTCCTTCATTTGTGTCACTTGCTGGTGGTGGTGATAAAAGGAGTGGATGGGAGGCAATGGCACCTGGCAACAGTAAGATCTATCCAAGCATCACTGGTGGCATTTTGGCTTGGGGCATTGAGAAGCTGCATGAATTTCTGGGGTGAATGATACATTCTGAGGCTGGGTCTATACTTGGGGTGTCATGTAGAGTACAGGAATAACATGCCACAATGAAAGAAGGCTGTGCCCACACTTGTCACTGAGATATGTAGCTTTGTGTCATGGTGAAAGGCTCTGGCAGCAGGGAAAGCCTCCAGCAGAACAGAAACTTTCCCCACTGCCTCCCTGAGCCAGAGCCTTTTCCCCTGCCAGAGTCTTTCACTGTGTTGGGGAAAGGCTCCAGTAGCAGGGAGGTGGCAAGATGCTACACTGCTAAAAGTAGCAGTGTAGATGTGGGAGGCACTGCTTGGGCATGTAGAGTACTGTGTAGGGTTTATACCCTGGGTTCAGGCATGTAGGTCATTCTGCTCTGCTCTACTCTAGTTGCCAAAGCCATAGATCACTGTCTATACTGCTGTTTATACCTGTGCTAGAGGTGAGTGTACTCTATGTGCCGTCATACGTGTAGACATACCTTGAGTTACTTATTTCCCACCCTGCCCTCACAGATCCCTAGCCTATTAATGTTTAATGATATAAAAATGTTTTATGATGATTTATTCTTTGTATTGCCAAAACGCCAGAGGGGCTACAGCCATGGCCCAAGATTCCATGCTGCTAGGTGCTGTATGAACACACAAATAGCTAGATATCAGTAATATGGCTCACACTGCACAGAGAGAAATCGAGAGCCTTTGAACAGAAAAGAGAACCCACAATATAATCTCTGACTAGACTAAAACAAACCACCATGAAAATGTTTTGCAAAAATCACCATCAGAATAAAAATTCCAACTGACCACTGGAGATTATCCAGGCAATGGACTAGCATTTACACTGGTGTAAGCAGGTACAGCTGCAGTCAGGTCCTGAGAGCCAAACCCATTTGTGCCCGCTGAGGATCCGGCACTGGGCATGTCACAGCCTGAATTCCAGAATGCGCGAAAGCCACCCTGGAGCTGCCCCATGTGGGGTGGGCAAGATGACAATTGTTAATGATTTATTATTTATTTGTGTTACCAGAACACCCAGGAATCCCAGACCTGGGGCAGAACCTCATCATGATACGCGTTGTAGAAACCCAGGATAAAGAGATGGTAGAGGCCACTGGCTCCCTGAAGGTGACAGGACAAGGCCAGTTATGGGGTGTAAGTGAGACTCAGGCAGGCCTAGGCCATGTGCTAGCTCCCTGCTCAGAGGGGGGCTCCCCCGTGTGGGCAGTGTCCTGTTTGGTTGCTAAGGTTTTGCTTGACCTTATGAAAGCTGTGCAAGACCTGTGCAGGGCTACAGAAGGGCAGAGCAGGTTCAAACCCACAGCAAGTAACTGGGAAGCTCCTGTACTGGTAGTGTCATTCATTGTCCTCTCTAAACCACAAATGAGCCTGTTGGCCAGGCCGTTTATCAGTGGCAGGAGCCCAGAGGTGAAAAACCTTCCCCCTAAGTTCCTAGCAAGACAGCAGCATGTTAGCTGTATCTAGAGCACCAAATCACTGCTTCAGATCAGTTCTGGCCTGGCTTGAGCGCCCTCAGGGCTGATTGAGGAGCATGTCTGTATGCAGAATTACTTGGAAAGTCCCTGACATCTCCCCTCTTGTCTCTCTCTTGGTTTTTCATCCTTTGATAATGAAAAAACGCAATTCAAGCCACCCCCAAATCAACGGTCCTAGCTCTATTAAAGGGGAAGGAAGGGGACCTGGTGTGTTCTTTTCCATTTCAAGTCCCAATCAGAGTGCTTTGCTACAGAACTTGATTTGGAGGTAGCAGGCCTCACGTGTGCTGCAACCCACAGGGGATTTCATTAACCAGCTAGTCACTGGTGCATTCCCGCTGCTCTGTGCTACTCTGGCCACACAGAGCAGGGTTGAACCTGGCTTAAATGGCCATTTAAATCGCTGCTTTGTGTCTCTGGAGCAGTGCAAAACAGATGGAGCCTGCCAGTGAATCTGAGAGCAACAACACTTAATGCTGCTCCTCTTCAAACTGCTTTAAAAACACCAAGGAGTGAACTGTCTCAACACCCTCGTTATTTTCCCTGTCTGACAGCAGGGCAAATGGAGGAAGCATGTTCAATGTGCCCAGGGCAGCAAGGTGAATGGGCATCAACCCCAGGATTAGAATGCAGGGGTTCCTGAGTCTGACCCTTGCTCTCAGGCCCCTGGATGCCATGAGTGAAATCCTGGCACATTGAGTTCCCTGGGAATTTCATCATTTGTTTCAGTAGGACAGTGACTTTCTCTCTGGTTATGTAGGCCCAGAGTTAGCAAAGCTTCAGTCCTACTGACTTAGGCTATGTCTACACTTGTTCAAATAAGTCGACTTTGTTAAGTTGACTTAGCATGTCTACTCTGTAAATTTAGGTCGACTTAAAGTGGACTTTGCTAAATCAACTTAGAGCGTCCACACTGGATGCCTAAGTCGACTTGTAGAGGCTAGGTGGACCTGGGAGTGGTGCATGGTGGGAAGGGGGGCACCCAAGAGGTGCCCTCCTTCCCCGGGCACCCCCTCCAAAAGTCCAAAAGGGAGCTCAGCATCTTCCCCATTGTACCAAGGTACACGGGGGCTGAGCAGGACAGGGGCAGGGGAAGGGTATAGGAGTGGGGTGGGCAAGGCTGTGTCCTGCCCTGTGGGTGGGTGGGCACGCCAGGCTCTGGCTGTGCCAGGCACCCTGGGTGGGAGGTCAGTGGGGGAGCCCTGGGGACCCTTTAAGTCGACTTAGGGCTAAGCCACGTCTACGCTGGCTTAAGTCGACTTAATAAAGTAACCAGTAAGTTGATGTAAAACTAGGTCTTATTAAGTCAACTTAAATTTTCCTAAAGTCGACTAAAGCAGCAGCTTAAGTCAACTTAAGGAAACTGTAGTGTAGATGCAGAGTAAATCAAGTTGACTTAAGCCTGCTAAAGTCAACTTAATTTACAAGTATAGACCCACCCTTAGGGACTTTGCCGAGTCTGGGCCTTAATGACACATCAGATGATCTAAAGAAGCTTTGATTCATTGACCCTTCTGGGCTACTTTTACAGCTGCTGTCACCTGTGTTGGCCACATGAGACCCACATGACAATTTACAGCAATTGGTTGCCTTGTGTGGTGAATGGTGAAAAATCCATCAGAGGAAGTTTGTCTCTCTTAGTTCATTCCCTCTCCTCTCTTTCATATTTTGTTTGCTGGTACTGAAGAAGGGCGTTTGTCCAAACAGTTCACTAAATTAAACGTTTCTGCTGCATGATTTGGATGTTTTAAAACAAATTAGCAGAGCCTCCGCCTCAGTGCCTAGACAGAACCTCTTGTGTTTGGAATCTGCATGCCGCACTACTTACTGGTGTTTTGGAGTTAAATTAAACGCCTTCTCTTCAGCTTTGCTGGAGCACGAGAATACTCTCAAAATTCCAGACAGCTTGACTTCAGTGGCAATATTTGGCAGGGGTTGGAATTTTCCATTTTTCTTGTTCAAAAATGAAAGACAACCACACCTCCTCTCTTCTGCTACTAATTTAACCCTTGCGTTGTTGTCTGCTAGACTCGTCTTTTTACACAGGGGCTCATGCTGTCTGCTTGTTATAATTCTCTATCTTTTTCTTTATGGTCATTGGTTTTCTGCCACATTTTGGAGTGCTAAGAGGCAACAATTAAAGTTATCATATGGCTCCCAAACCTTTAATGTGTGTAGAGTATGCAAAGTCATCTCCTCATAGGGCCTTTGTAAATCCAGTCAATATGAGTCAATGAGAAACCTGTTGCTCAGTATGGCAGGTCAGAATTCTGGTTAATTTGTGAAATGGGTAATGAAGCTGAAAATATTTATAAAACATTCACCTTCCTGGAGGAAGCAGTTAAGAATATGACACCATCCTGAAACAATATGAATGCTTTGGTCCAAAAGAAGTAGTACTAACTCACTGGACTTACTTTTTTTTTTTTTTAATCAAAGGGGGCAGAGACCTGCAAACAGCCTGCCACCCCTTAAAGGTGCGCTTTCTGAACAAGCAGGGAAGTGTGTCTGTAGTCTCAGTCAGAAAGGACATAAATGGTTGTCTAGTTGGTGAGATTTTAAACAAGGAAGTCTCAGGCAAGTTAGAATAATATCTGAGTTCACTCAAGAACAGGTGTCATGGCAGCGTGAGCTAATGAAAATGATTCACAAACACCCTGGGACCCGTATAAAGGAAAAGGAGTAAGTTTCTGCTTGAAGGGAATGGAATCTTCTCTGAGTAAGGCCTAGTCTTCACTGGAGTCTTTTGTTGACCAAAGTCAGCTTTTTTCCAGGGCCAGATTAAGGCCTGGGGGGCCTGGGGCTGCCCACTTTTGTGCCCCCCATTGCCCCCTGCAGCTGTGGTGCGGAGTCAGGGGCTCCAGGGCCCTGGCCAGAGGGGGTTGGGCAGCCCCGGCCAGCACTACCCTGGCCAGCGCTGGAGGGGGATGGGGGGGCCCGGCCAGTGGTGCCACTGGCCAGCATGGCTGCGGGCCACATGGGAGGGCAAGGGGAAGGCCAGCACAGCCAAAGAGGCTGCAGGCCAAGCCGCTATGGGGGCCCCAGGGGGGTCACGCTCCTTGTCAGGGCGCAGGCTCGGGATGCAGGAGGAGGGCTCAGGCTGGCACAAGCTGGCACTGTTCCTGGAGGCTGGGGGCGGGGAGGAGCGGGCCAGAGGCTGGGCACTCCTGCCCCGCCCCCTGGCTGGCTGGCTGGCTGGCTGGTGAGCACCACCAGTCAGGCTGGGGGCTGGGCAGACAGGCTGTGAGCAGCAGCCCAGCAGCCACCACTTGGTCCAGCCAGGCCAGATTTTGGGGGGGTTGCAGGGCCCCCTTTTAGCCTGGAGCCAGGGGCGTAAGCCCCTAAAGCCCCTGCGGAAATCCAGCCCTGCTTTTTGCACCCAACTGGTGGTGGACACACTGCAATACTCTTCACCCTTGCTGGCCCCCAACTCCCCTGATTTTGTGACAAAATAAAACCGTCTCAAAAGGAGGCTCAGAGCTTTTTGTGCCAGACTTCAGCGACATGGCAGTAAAGGGTAAGCTGGGTCTCCCAGGATCACTATGGGCCTTTCAGTGTTCCCCATTGGCATATTTTGGTCCGGAAAGAAAGTCCCTGCTCGCAGCTTTCTGTACAGGCCAATGTTTCTGAAGGTGTTTCATGCACCTTCCCTGACCAACCCACATTGAGTGATCCACAAGCACCTGCAATACCATAGAGAAGTACCTCTTTCTGTTGATGTACTCAGTTGCAAGATGGTCCATGTCCAAAACTGGGTTATGCATTCCAGCTATCACTCCACCACAGTTAGGGAATCCCATTACCGCAAATACATCCACTGTTTCACACACATTGGGGGTTGGACTAGATGACTCATGAGGCCCCTTCCAGCCCTAATATTCTATGATTTCCAAGACTCACATTCCATTGTTGCAAAATGCAATTAATGGCCCTTCACACTTGCGATCACACAGCCCCAGTAGGGGACTTTCCAACTCCAAAACTGATTAGCAATCAACTAATAGCAGTTTGGAGTTGGCCGCTTCCACAGGGCGATCACCATGTGCTCCTCCACCCAGAGGGCAGCTCTCGTGGCACTGCAAGGCAGGGGTCATCTCCACACTCAGTTCCATGAAGGTGGCTTTGCACATTCAAAAGCTCTGCAGCCACTGCTCGGCATCCAAGACCTGCATAGTGATGTGATCCAAACTAGGCCTCCAAGACTCCTCCCTCAGCCCCTGTGTGGCACATCAAAGTGGCACATCACTTGTCTTGAAAACCCTGGGACTAGTTCACTTTGGCACATAACTCCAAGCAACCTGGCAAATCTCAAACATGCTGCTTTGGAAAACAGCCAGACATTCTGAAACTAGTTAGCATAGTGACAGCAGCACACATACAAAATGGGCAATGACTGCCTAGGAAGGAGTATTGTGAAAAGGTTTCATAGTGGACCAAAAGCTAAACATGAGTTACAGGTGCAACACTGTTGCATAAAAAGCAAACACCATTCTGGGATGTCTTAACAGGAGTATTGTAAGAAAGACTTGAGAAATAATTCTTCCGCTCTACTCCACCCTGATTAGGCTGCAACTAGAGTATTGTGTCCAGTTCTGGGTGCCTCACTTCAGGAAAGATGGGGACAAATTGGGGAAAGTCCAGAGAAGAGCAACAAGAATGATAAAAGGTCTGAAACACTTAACTTGTGAGGCAAGATTTAAAGAGCTGAGTTTGTTTAGTCTGGAAAAGAGGAGACTGAGAGGGGACATGATAACAGTTTTCAAGTACCTACATGGAGTACTGTGTACTTGTCTTTCTTGAATTTCATTCTATTTACCTTAGCCCATTTCACCAGTTTGTCCAAATCATTTTGCATTGCGATCCTATTCTCCAAAGCACTTGCATCCCCTCCCAGCTTGGTATCATCCACAAACTTTATAAGTGTACTCTCTATGCCATATGCTATGATATGCTAAATCATTGACGAAAATATTGAACAGAACCGGACCCAGAACTAATCCCTGCAGTACTCCACTCATTATGCCTTTCCAGTATGACTGTGATCCGTTGATGATTACTCTCTGGGAGTGGTTATCCAACCAGTTTTGCACCCATCTTATAGTAGCTCTATCTAGGTTGTACTTCCCTCATTTGTTAATAAGATGGTGATGTGAGACCTACAAAGCATTATGGGCTTAATTTAATACACTGTTACCATTGACTTCAACAGGACTACATTCATGCATAATTTTTGCAGGATGGGAGAGTTTAGATTGTAAACTCCTTGATGGCAGGATGTGTTTTACCGTGTACAGCATCTGGCATGATGGGGCCATGGTCTCTGTTGGGGCCTGTTCATTCTACAATAATACAAGTCATAAACAACAACAGTCATGAGATGTGGAAATTGGCCCCTAGTTCCATGATAATGCATCCTTCTTTCCATATTAGTGAACTTCTTACCCAGGGGAAAGAAATAGCAGGCTAGTCACTGTTTGGCTAGAATAGATCCAAAGATCTAAAGGAAAATTTTCGATGGCTAAATTGTATCAAATTGATCTAATTTAAGCTGCCTTTGATAGTAGAAAGATCTATTAATTTTTCAAATGTATGCAATTTGCTATTAGCATCTCATTGATGCATAAACAAATCAAGATTAAAAAAATCCAAACTAATTAAATTAACATGTTAAACTAAAGAAAATAACATGCACTAAAAGACAAGCTCTCCTCCTAGCCCTACTGAAAGCCTTCTCTCTCAAGCCACCCCTTCAGAAAAAGCCTAAATAAATAGACTTGGGCTTCCAACTTCCCAAGGCTTCTTTGAAAACCCCAGCCAAGTCTTGAAGGTACTTCCTAGTCCCAAGGAAAAGTAGGTGTTTTAGATTTATCCTAGGTCTAAAGTGGCTCCAACAGTTTCTGGATTAACTTCACGAGAGTCTCTGAGATCAACTCTGGCACCTGTCCACATCCAGAGATTTTCTGGCCTCCAGTATTTTGAAGATCATGACAGTCCTACTTCAGATGTTTCAGATTCGCAGCTGGTCCCCTATACTCCCATGCACCCAGGCTTATATGCCATGGATGTTCTCAGAAGCCAAAGTGGGCAATCACTGCAGCTCTGTGATAAGGGGTCTTCATGGTGACATGCTTGGTCACCTTGCTTACCAGGGTGAAGTCCCCTCAGCGGTTCAGTAGCTCATAATCAAAAAGCCAGGCTCCATAATAGCCTCAGAGATCCAATGAACATTACCATGATAGAGGGATAAACCTTCCCTGTCTCTAGAAAGCATCTGGCTTCAAACTATTGAAGAGAGAGTGCACATACTGATTTTTTTTTTTTTTAGGGAAAAATATCTCATTTATTTACTGCTAAGTCTAAGTTACAAAAGTAACCTAATATTGCAACTTTTTCTTGGGGAATCCAGCTTTATGCTAATGTTTCTCTTGCTTCATGTTCTCCTAACAGGCATCTACCGGACGGAAAAAGACAAAGGCACTCTATATGAGCTGACTTTCAAAGGAGACAGACCACATAAATTCAGACGAATTGTTTTATTCAGACCATTTGGTCCCATCATGAAAGTGAAGAATGAGAACCTCAACATGGCCAGCACACTCATTAACATTGTAGTTCCATTAGCCAAGAGAGCCAGCAAGTTTCGACAATTTATGCAAAATTTCAGGTTTGTTTCTTTTTTGGATCTATAGCTCTCTTTATATTTTTATAGAGTATAATGCAATTTCTGCAAATACCAGGGGTTTTCCTAATGGAAAACTTTTTATTTTTACATAAAAATATCCATTTATCATTAAAAAAATCCATTTGGATCCACAAATATTTCATATGAACTGCAATAAGCTTTAGCAATGGAGACCAAGGGAAAGGGTTACACTGCAGTCATCAATGTTTCTGAAGTTGATGCAGCATGTACTAAGTATTTTGTTCTGTCTGAAACTTGCATCTTTGAGAGAACAGGTGCCAGAGCCACTTCAATGAATGTGTCAGCTTCACTCCCTAAGCAGCATAGGAAGGTTTCTAGAAAATAAGAGTATTACCCCTGAATTCCTAATACCCCTAATTCATTGTATTACCCCTGAACTACTTGCCAAGTCCCTCAAGGAAAGGATAGATAGTGACAGAGGAGGAATAATAAATGTGCCTGGACTCAGGAGTGTTCTCTCCTTGTTACTTTTGATCAAGGTTCTTTCTTTATGAGCTTCTTTGGGTTGACAACACGACTGTAGCAATGGCAGGAATGGGTTTAATCAAGATGTAGCTCCCAGTCAGAACTAAAGATAACCTGCCCAGTGATGAGGCTTGCATCTCGATAAGAAAATTGTGAGACACCCAAATAACTTGGCATTGTAGTTGCTCAAGAAGGATGCATGTCTTGACAGATGTACAGATTCTTAAGCTACATGATTTGTTCTCTTAGTGAGACATGGTGGGTGAGGCAATATCTTTTATTGGACCAACTTCTGTTGGTGACAGAGACAAGTTTTCCAGCCTACACAGAGTTCTTCTTCAGTCTCCCTTGAGAGTTTGGTTTTAGTGGTTACCCCTTACACATGATGAGAAAAGAAATAGAAATGAGGGTACAATATTTTATTTCCTTCTCTGAATTCCCCCTTCTTTCACAGCCTCCTTGCTGCTGAGGCAACACCTGCTAGCTTTAGTAGCTTGCCATGCAATTGCTGGCTTTCCTGCACTGGCTCTCTTCTCATTATCCAGGTGACTGGATGAGCTAATCCATTAGTGCTCTGCTGCCACAACTCAGGTAACTACTGGATGACAATGTATAGCTTGGATAATGTAGCGCTATGAAGTATGTTAGGCCCCATCTTGCAAGCTCATTCAAATGGAGCCAGTGTAGTGCCACTTGGGTTCAAGGATCTCAATGAAGGGGTGCAAAGATCTCACTGGAGTAGTACCAGCAGAGAATTAGGCCTGCAGAGTCCAGCACCAACTTACCTTCCTGGTTGGAGATGGCAGGTGTTCTTTGGGAAAACAGACTTCCAAGGGCAGTTAATGACTCAGTCTGATGTCTGTTCTAGGGAAATGGGCATTGAGCAGGACGGGAGAATTCACCTCACTGTAGTTTACTTTGGAAAAGAACAAATGAACGAAGTGAAGACAATACTTGAGAATACCTCCAAGTGAGTATGGCTCTAGATCAGTACTTGGCAACGCATGGGGGGCTCACACTCTGACAGCCACACAAAGCAGGTTGTGTTTTCCTAGCTCTGTCAGGAAGGTCATAACCCCCCTTCATGCCAGTCAGAAATGACATCACCGTGAGGCTCCCTGATCTGCAATTTTAGTACTGATACTTAGATCCATGGCCTTAGCCCAGATTAACTCCCACTCTGGCCCTGTAACAATGATCAGGCCTGAATTCCTTTAACCCTTGTCTGAGCAGCTTCCATCTGTTGGTACTGAAGAGTAGCATAGAGAGATACATGTAGGCTGGGCTTTTCCAGAGAGCCTCTGCGAGTTAAGACACCTAAATCTCATTCCAAAGGGGTAGCCGTATTAGTCTATTGCAGAAAAACAACAGAGTCCTGTGGCACTTTTAAAGACCAAAGATTTATTTATCACATGAGCTTTCGTGGGAGAAAATCCCACTTCATCAGATGCTTTGAAGATGGGAAATTTACAGAATGGGAGGAAATTAAATGCAGGGAAGTGTATGACATAGGATCAGGTCAGGCTGTAACAGCAAATCAAAATAGGTGTTAGGATTCAAACACTGGGGAACAGCACATAGAGGAGAGGTCAAATCACCTGTTGTAATGAAAGAAAAATCCGTAGTCCCTGTTTAAACACAACGCAACTGAGTTGAATTTGCATATAAATTTGAGTTCTGCAGTTTCTCTTTGAAGCTGTGATTTGTTATTCATCTGTTTCAATGGGATTTGAGTACCTATAGGCCTTTTGAAAATCCGAGTCTCAGATATTTCCTGCTCATAGTGAATGGCCTCATTCAGCATTGCTCATTCAGCACACTTGGAGGCATTGTACCTGCTTGGGATACAGAATACATTGGCTAATAACCTCAGCAGTCCTTCCTTACCCATGAGGAATCAATTCATCCAGACCTGTTAAGCAGTATCTTCCATCGGTGCCGTGTTCCCCATGTGGACTTATTCACCACAAAGCTCAACAGAAGGTACCTGCAGTTTTGCTCCTTTCAGAACCACAGCCCTGGGTCCAACACATATATTTTTCTCATCCTATGCATAGGCCAACTGTTTTATGACTTCCTTCTGACCCCTCTCATCTACAGGCTCCTGGAAAGTGAAGCAGGAGAGGTCCACGGTGATTCTGATAGCTCTGTACTTGACCTTGCCAGAACTGGTTCACCACACTCCTTGATCTCTCCGTGGATGTGCCTATCACTCTACCTCTGCTCCCAGACATGATCACCCAGAAACATGGCACCTTGCAACACCCCAATCTTAAGTTGCTACACCTACAACATGAAAGCTCCATGGAGCTAGCATGCTCTGAATAGGTTAAGGAAGTCCTCCTTGGCAGTAGGAAATTCTCTATTAGGGCCACTTACTGAGTAGAAGCAGTTTTCAGCCTGGGCTGTTCAAAAGGATATCCAATCCACACTGGTGTTAATTCTATCAATTTTGGACTATTTCCTGTACCTGAAACAACAGGGCCTATCAGAGTTATCAATTAAGGTGCACCTGGCTGCCATTTCTACTTTCCATCCAACATCATTCTCTCAGGGTTGATGTGGTCTCCATTTGAGCCTCAAGCAACCTGCTTGCTTCTCTACCTAGCTTGGAAAGGGGCCTTTCTCGTAGCCATGACTTCTGCCAAGAGGGTATCTAAGTTCAAAGCACTTACATTGGAACCTCCTTATATGATCTTCTTCAAAGATAAGGTCCAGCTTTGCCCTCATCCAGCATTCCTACCAACGGTGGTTTCTCATTTCCATGTAAACCAGGACATTTTCCTTCTGGTTTTCTTCCCAAAACCAAATGCTAGTAGTAGGGAGTGTAGGCTGCGTTTATTGGATGTCAGGAGGGCTTTTTGCCTTCAACATTGAGAGAAACAAATCATTCAGAAGAACAACTCAGCTATTTGTGGCAATAGCAGAGAGAATGAAAGGGCTACTGGTGTCTTCCCAACATATTTAATCTGGGATCACTTCTTATATCAAGACATGTTATGACCTGGCAAATGTACCGCCTGGGCAAGAATGGTCCATTCCACAACAGCTCAAGCATCATCTACAGCATTCCTGGCCCAGGTGCCAATACAGGATGTTTGTAGGGCAATGACATGGTCCTTGGTTCACACCTTTGCAGCCCACCACACTATTACTCAGCATGCCAGAGATGCTGCTGCTTTCAATAGAGCAGTGCTGCAATCAGCAGGTCTTCTGCTGTGGTCTAGATTGGGAGTCACCTACTTGGTATTGGTATGAGCAAGCCTTCAAAGAAGAATAAATGATTACTAACCTTGTGTAACTGTTGTTCTCCTTCAAGAGTGTCCCTGTAGGTATTGGTGCATCCTTGCATCATAGTTTGGAGATCTTTGAAGCAGTGCTTGTCAGTACCGCAAGCGCGACATGGCAGTCTCGCGGTGTGTGTTTGGCACCCTTTGTAGCGTGCACGGCCCCAACCACCTCAGTTCTTCTTAACCATCCACAGTTACAGTCGGAGCAACTCGTCCTCCCACTTGGCAACTTTTCTGACCACTTTTACTCCCAAAATATTTCAGTTTTCTCTCTTTCTTATTCACTCCTTTCCTTTTCTTTTTGTTTTTCCTTTTTAAAAAAAGACCCATTTTTCTCTCAGAGCCATGCCAGGCTCCCCCGGATTCAAGCATTGCAAGTCTTGCCACAACGCTATGTCTGCCTCAGACATACATGCTGTCTGCATAAAATGTCTCAGAGAGGAACATATTCACAAAAATGCTCCCACTGCAGAAATCTGAGCACTAGAGCGAGGCGTGATAGAGACCTTCATCTCAAACTCCTCTTACTGGAGAAATCCCTCCATCCCGTGTTGGACCCAGGGCAGCAAATGACTGATTCTTGGGACTCATGTCCCTTGAAGAGACAATTCACTCCACTTCATTCTTCTTACAAAAAGAAGAAATCACCTCCTCACTCCCTGAGAAGTTCCCATACTAAAGAGGCTGCTGGTCCCTAAAGTAGGTTGGCTGCTGAGCCTGAAAAACAGTCCCATTTATCTCTTCAGAGCCAAGACATAAAGGCTCAGAATCAAATCCTTGCCAGCTAAACCTGATAAGCAAACAGAGTCCTGTGGCACTTTTAAAGACTAACAGATTTATTTATCATGTGAGCTTTCTTGGGAGAAAATCCCACTTCATCAGACACGAAAGCTCATGCAATAAATAAATCTGTTAGTCTTTAAAAGTGCCACAAGACTCTGTTTGTTTTTCTGCAATAGACTAACACGGCTACCCCTTTGGAACCTGATAAGGTCACTCATGCTACGGTACCACGCCCATCGGCACTGACGCCAACTGCAGCGCCAACCTTGTGCCACCAAGCCTCCTGGCATCACAACAACAACTGGCACTGGTGGCGCCATCTTCAACAGCACCCTCCACCACAGCACTGGTAAACATCAGAACAGAGCCCTCGGTGCTGCGCACATTACCATCTCAACACCGCAACAGGAAATCACCAACTCGGTACCACATAAGCAAATAGAGAAAACAAAATCTCCTGGTCCCGAAGACACAGCCGACCAACCCTCTGGCTCTCCAATACTCGGCACTGATTTATCTCCACAAAGTCAATCACCATGGGAGAGAAGTCCCTCTCCAATTCCCTTCTCCAGTGATGAGGAAGGGGAAGGAGAAGAAGCCAGGTTCTCCACACCTCCTTGATCTCCTTATAGACCGGGACTCGGGTCATTCATACCAAGACATGCCACCTTATCCATGGTACGGACCACCATGGTATGGCCCACACACATAATCTATGCCTCTGTGGCACCGGTGGGAACCATGGTCACCTTACTCTGAGAGATGTAGTAGACCTTTCACTTCAAGAGGCCAGAGATCTGTGTCCAAACCTTCTCCAAAACAAGTGGACACACGCGCATGACTTCAGACAGTTCCAAGAGCTCTTCCAACGAGCTGATCAGAATTCTACAAACCTCAACATCTACCAAAATTGCGCTTCCATGAACAAAGCCCTTTTAGAACCTGCCGAAACTATATAGCAAACACCAGCTACCATCCCGCCAACCTGCAAAAGAGCAGACAAAAAATGCTACATACCTGCAAAGAATTCTGAATACTTTTTACACCAATTCATTGGTTGTAGAGGACACAAACCACAGAGGGAAACAACTCTACAACAGATCAACCCCTCATGAAAAAGAAGATAAAAAAATGGACCTCCTAGGAAGAAAAGTTATTACATCGTCAACTTTACAGCTATGTATTGCCAACTATTCAGCATTACTAGTCAATTATGATCACAACAATTACTTGAAGTTAGCCGATTTTATTGAACATGTCCAAGACAAAAAAAACCCAACAGTTCTTTGCAATTGTTCGCGAAGGCCAGTTATCTCGGACAACCCTGCAGGCAGTTCTGAATGTCGCCAACACCACTGCCTGGACCATCACCACAGGGGTAGTCATGCGTCGCTCTTCATGGCTTCACTCTGCAGACCTCCCAAAGCAGCTCCAGGCAACCATCAAAGATCTTCCCTTCCCTTCAATAAAAAGAGATCGTTTTCAGACAAGACAGATGAAACCATGCACACGTCTAAAGATTCCTGTGCCACGCTATGCTCATTTGGTATATATACACCTCCCACCAAAAAGAGATTGTATCATTATCAGCCATACAATTCTCGTTACCAATATCAATATTCTTATAGACACAACAGGAGACAAGACCAAGTAATGGGGCAGAAAACAGCAACAACGCTGCTGTTCTCAGGCCCCACCACCCAAACCACAATTTTGAAGATAAGGTTGAGGGCTTGCACAACCTCTCCGAATGTACAGAGCAGAATACTTCACTAACTTACCTGAACAGATGACACCCTTTTGGGGCACAAATCACTACAGACAAATGGGTCCTAGAAATAATCAGCATGGGCTACACCATCCACTTCGTGCCCACCAATACTCTTCCCCGTCCCTCTTCAGGGACACAACTCACAAACACTTCCTTTACCAAGAGGCTATTCGCCTGCTGGACATGGGGGCCATAGAACGTGTCCCAGAACAACACAAGGGGAAAGGGCCTAATCTCCATACTTCCTGACAGAGAAGAAATCAGGAGGATGGAGACCTATTTTGGACCTCAGAAAATTAAACAAATTCATAAAACCAAAGAAGTTCAAGATGGTCATGCTCTCAACCATCATCCCTGCTCTGGAAATGGGTGACTGGTATGCAGTCCTCGACCTGCAAGATGCATATTTTCATATTCCAATTCACCTGGCTCACAGGAGATTTCTAAGGTTTACCATAGGAATCAACCACTTTCAGTACAAGGTACTACCTTTCGGTCTCTCCACCACACTGAGAGTTTTTTCAAAGGTACTGGCAGTCATGACAACGCACCTTCCAAAGAACGACATCACAATCTTTCTGAATCTGGACAATTGCCTAATAAAAGCACGGTCCGAGATTCAAGCAGAAGAACACATAAACTTCTCTATGACAATGTTCCAGAGACTAGGTCGACTCATAAATATGACAAAGTCAATCCTTACACCTACTCAAACCATAGAATTCATTGGAGCATGCCTAGACATGCGAGTCACGAGAGCCTTTCTACCTCGACACAGATTCGACATGATTACTCAGTTAGTACATTCTCTACAAGATGCACCAACCACAACACCATTGATATGCCTACAAGTATTGGGTCACATGGCAGTGACTACTTTTGTTGTACAGCACTCAAGACTTCACATGCGACCCTTACAACTCTGGCTGACCAAGGATTACAAGACCAACAAACATCCTCTTCACAAAATTGTGTCACTACGCAACAAAAAAAAAAGACTCTCTTCTTTGGTGGTGCCTATCAGAAAACTTATTAGCGGGTGTATGTTTTCTAATGGACACACCCACAGTTATGCTATCAACAGACGCCTCCCTCACCGGATGGGGTGCCCATCTTGGACACCTTACAAAGGCAAATGGATGATGCAAGGATCGTCCCTGTACATAAATATTCTAGAGCTTTGTGCTGTGCAAAATGCATGCATACCTTTTCAGCATCACATAACATGACAACACGTAAGGATCATGACTGACAATATTGCCTGCATGTTATATAAACTGGCAAGGGGGAGCAAGATCCAAGTCCCTATGCACGGAGGCCATGATACTCTGGGAATAGTGTGTAAGACAGCACATTACTATTTCTGCAACCTATCTTCCAGGAACACACAACATCCTAGCTGACCACCTGAGCGGGTCCTTTACACAGCAACACAAATGGGAAATACATCCATCAGTCTTCAAATCAATCTTCAAATGATGGGGTTTCCTGATGATAGACCTCTTTGCCACCTATAAAAACAGCATAGGCGGGCATAGGAAGAAACTCACTAGAGGATGCCTTCCTGCTCCCTTGGACCAAGAACCTACACTATGTGTTTCCTCCAATACCCCTAATCCACAAAACACTACTAAAGATTCACAGAGACAAAACACAAGTAATGGTGATAACTCCAGCCTGGCCCAGGGAACCATGGTAAACAATGAGAACACAGATGTCAATCAAGCCGCCCATTACCCTCCCTCGTCTCAACAAGCTCCTCTCACAGGACTCAGGCCAGGTGGTTCACCCAAACCCAGGAACCATACATTTAACAGCATGGTTCCTTCGTGGTTCCAACATGAAGAGCTTCAATGCTCTGAACGTGTACAACACATCCCCCTGAACACATCTACTAAGAAAGCCATCAACCAGACAAGCTTACCTCCAGAAATGGAAGAGATTTTCCAGATGGTGAAATTCATCACACATTACTCCATTGTCTGTGCCCATTCGCGCTATTCTTGATACTTTCTGCAGCTAAAGGATTAAGGCTATCGATGAGTTCACTCCGAGTACACCTATCACCTATTTCTACCTTCCAGATGGGCATAGAATCCTCTTCTGTCTTTGCATACCCCATAACAAAACAATTCCTAGCAGGTATCCAAAATATTTAACCAGAAGTCCGTCACCCCACACCCACATGGGACCTAAACTTTGTTCTGCGAATTCTTACCAAATCCCCCTTTGAATCATTGACATCCTGCTCATTATCGCACTTATCGATGAAGGTAGCATTTCTAATTGCTATCACTTCAACTAAACATGTAAGTGAAATAGGAGCACTAATGGCCTACCCACCATTTACCATCTTTCACAAGGACAAGGTCACCTTACGTCCTCACCCAAAATTTGTTCCAAAGATCTCTTCCTCCTTCCACATTAACAAACCCATACACTTACCTGTTTTCTTTCTGAAACTGCACGAGGATCCTCAACAGGCTCTCCTGCACACTCTGGACAGCAGATACACCTTGGCATTCTACACTGAAAGAACAAGAACATTTAGAATTACTCCTAAACTATGTCTCTATAGACAACAGAGTCCTGTGGCACTTTTAAAGACTAACAGATTTATTTATCGCATGAGCTTTCGTGACTAACACGGCTACCCCTTTGGAATATGTCTCTATAGCAAACAGATGCAAAGGGAAAGCTATGTCATCTCAAAGACTATCCAAACTCATCTCTGGCTGCATATACGAAAGCTACAAAACGTTAGGAACCAAGCCACCAGAAAATATCAGAGCCCACTTCAACTGAATTTCTAAATAATGTACATGAAATTTGCAAAGCAGCAACATGGGAATCCTCGCACACTTTTGTGAAACATTATGCCCTTCAACAAACAGATGCAGCAGTTGGCCAATCAGTACTAGAATCTATACAAAAGAACAACTCCAAAGTCTCTCCTTCCAATCGTGGACACCGGGACACTCTCGAAGGAGAAAGGAAGGTTACTCACCTTGGCGCAGTGACTGGAGTTCTTCGAGACCTGTGTCCTTGTCTCTACTTTGGAGTCCTGACACTGGGCTGCTGGATAGAGAAGGAACTGAGACGGTTGGGGCTGCGCATGCTACAAAGGGTGCCAAACACACGCCGCGAGATTGCTGCATCGCCTGTGCGGCCCCGAGGAGCATGGCTTCAGAAATCTCCAAACTGTGATGTGAGGACGTGCCAATACCCATAGTGGCGCACCCACAGGGACATACATCTTGAAGAACTCCAGTTACTGCACCAAGATGAATAATCTTCTTTTCTAGTCCAAGATCCACCCACCTACTGCTCTATCTGAGCCAGTCAGCAATTAGGAACTGAAGAGGTGGAGGGTTGGCAGAGTCCTATATAGGGCGCTATGGAGTTGTGACACCAGGGGGCTCCAAAGCTGACAGTCTGGGTACCACTGGTGGAAAACTTTCTATAGGACTGTGTGCACGGTGCGTGTACACCTACTTGGAATGGACATGAGTAACACATCTCGAAGAATAACAGTTACAGAGAGTTAATAATTGGTTTTTTTCACCAGAACTAATCCCCTATTTCTAATGGTTTGGTTTGTTAGTTTAATAGAATACGTATCTTAAACAAACTGCCTGTTCAGACTGACGCAGATGAAAGCACTATGTTCTTCCTAATGTATTGAGCAGGCATTTTTAACAAATGACACCTTCTAATAATCATTTCAGTCATTTCTGAAAGTTATTCCATTTGTTAGCCTGTCTGTGTTGTAAACTTCTCTGGGGCAGACACTACATATTCCTCTCTAACTTGTACAGCTCCAGCTACACCACTGATGCTTAACAAATGCTAATGCGATAATGAAAAGGCAAAATCCCACCATTTGCAGTTAGCAGATACATTTATAACCAGAGAATGATACAGCCACTTTGCTGTCAAACACAGATGGGATGACAAAGCAGCTGACTTAAGCCTCTCATAAATGTGATTTAACAGCTTGTTGGGTTCTTCTGCCTAATGAGATTAGTCACTCATTAGTGCCTGGGGATTTAACCAGTGTGCACCATCAAAGTGCTGATTAACAGTCCTAAAGGAATTAAAGATGATCACTTTTGGCATTCTTCCAGGAACTTCAATACCATTTGGATCATGTCAGATTCTCCAAGAAGAATAGGGAAGTGGCTTGTGGACCAGGAGTTGTAGCAAATAATCATGTTCAGCCTATCTATATCTCCATGTGATGATTTCATCTGCAGATGTGCCTTGATTTGCAGGGTAGATACGTGCTTTCAGAGATGTGATTTTCTCTGAGGTACTTGGACTTTGACTTTGAGCTGGCCAATGGCAAGCAATGGCAGATATAGGAATGATGGAGTTCTTTTAGCGGTGGCACCCACTACAGCAGTCTGAAGCATCCGGCTTCCAACTAGCTGCAACCTGTAGTGCTAGATGAGTTTCTCTGCTTGTGTTTTGTTTTGTTTCTGTAAATTCAGAGCTAGATGGCACCGCAGCCTTCTCTTCTCTCTCTCACAAGTGTCATTTCCCCAGCTCACATTTACATATACTTGGGTAAACATCTTGCCTTTTGTGTGTTTCACTTTCAGACTTCACTCTTGAAGGTCAAAGTACCACTGCTATCTTAATTCCTAGCTTGGAGTTGTATAGGCCTTGCTTCTTTAGAGCGTTGCATCTGCCCTTTAAGGGCCAAGTTTTCAAAGGTGTTCAGCACCCAGGATAGCTCATTGTTCTTGGTGGTGGGGAACTGCAATGTGCTGAACACATTGGAAAATCCCAGCTATTTCATTCAGGTGCCTTGATGGGAGCTGAGCCCATTTGAAAATCTGGCCCATAACCTCGTCATGTCTCTCCTTTCTGATTTTATACTGCATGAAGGTCTAACGATCAAAACTGCGAAGCACCCATAACTCCTGCTGAAGTCATTGGCAGCATTGGGGCTCAGCTCCCCTGAAGATCAAACCCTGAGGGTACAGCTATACTGTAATCACAGACCTGTGGCACTGAGTCTCAGAGACTGGAGGGCTGTACCCACACTGCTACTACTAACAGTGTAGATGTTTGGGCTCTGGTTGGATTCTGTGCTCTGAAACCAGGCAGGGTCTTTGAGCCCTAACATCTACACTGCTATTTTTAGTCCTGCTGCCCTGCTCTGTGAACCCTAGTCAACTGACAGACTCAGAGACATGGACCTTTAATTGATTACAGTGTAGCTGAATTCTTAATCTCTCCACATTGTTACCCTTGGCTAAGCACTTACTTCCGAGCTCTCTCTTAGCCCATCATACACCTGTCCTCTTTTTCACATGCAACCAAACTGTTGAAATAATCTGTTTTCTGTACTAAGCCAAGGACTATCGGACCACAACTATGCTAAAATTCATGCTAGGTTTCTCAGGATGGTTGGATTTAAGCCAGGAGCAATTTTAAGGAATATAAAATATGTAAAAGGACTACGTCATTCCAAAGCCTGATTCAGATCCAGGTACAAGGGCTTCTAGTGACTTCCATGAGCTTTGGAACACATTCTTTTGTCAGTTTTTTAATTCAGCTCAGTACATGTTATTTGATTTTAGGCATTGGTTCTTAAATAATATTAATATGCTGCTATCTTGAAGAGAATATCTCTTTAAACAATTAGTATTCAAATTTACAAATCAGACATATTGTTTTATTAAAATGGTATAGAAATCCTTAGCCCTTATTGCTGTTTGCTGGCTTCCTTCACAGCTTATGAATGTTATTAACCCAGAATTATTAAAAAAGGCATTCTAAAGTATAAGATCAGAGTTACAGATCCCCTTCCTGTATTCCCTAGTATGTCATAGAAAAACAAGCCCTATTTCTTTTTCAAAATATTGTTCAGTAAATACAATGATATTAATGAAGAATTTACTACCCTTTTTATCTCTTAAACCACATCTTACATATTTAGATCAGCTAACTTCAAGAATTTCACCTTTATCCAGCTGAATGAAGAATTTTCAAGAGGGAAAGGATTAGACATAGGTGCTCGAGTTTGGAAAGGAAACAACGTCATTCTCTTTTTTTGTGACGTAGATATATACTTCACAGCCGAGTTCCTGAACGCCTGTAGATTGAACACACAGTCAGGTATGGCTCTCCAGGGACTTTACTCCTTTAAACAGGCTTCTCTTTATTGTATAATAAACTTCACCAATATGTTCCTTCTTTCAGCAAGCTATTGGAAGGCATTCTTGACATTCAAATCACCTCAGTCTTGCATAAGAGTAAAGACCTATAGTGCTGCTTGTCACATTTAAAACAGAGCAAAAAGAAAAACATTGTCAGCTTCCACTCTGATCTGAATTCCTTGTCTTTGTCACCTTGTTTTCTGGAGCCCATCCAGGTCATTTTGTCCAACTGCATCCCCGTATTCATATTTCCATCCAACACTTTGGTCGGTGGGCCTTATTTAAAACCCAGGGAGGGCAATGCATGTCTTTCTTTGGACCTTAATGGCACTTGGATCAAGCCCCAAGTCTGTGCCAATATCAGAAAGAAGCACACGTTTAATCTAGTTTTAAAGCATCAAACAATTTATAAGTAATAACTTTCTTTTTTTAATTCATTATGATTTCTAGGGAAGAAAGTATTTTACCCAGTTCTTTTCAGCCAGTATAACCCAGCTATAATTTATGGGCACCACGGTTCCATTCCATCCTTAGAACAGCAGCTGGTAAGTAACTGACTCAAAAATACTTTCTTTTAACCATGCATAAGACTTCCCCTTCAGGAAGACGTCTGTACTTGTGAATAGAATTTCACAATCCTGTGTCCACTGAGATGCGGGGTGGAGAATATGTAACTTATCCAGTGCCTTCTGCGGCAATGCTTCACACTCAAACAGCTTAGAGTCACAGCTTTAGCTTAAAACATATTTGATATTTACATTTGTAAATGAAGAGTTTAAATGTAGCTTTGTCTGCCAAAAGCTACATTACATCAACTAGATTCCACTTCAGGAAATGTACAGCTCTGAAGCTAATGAAACCCAGCATTGCCTTAGTTTCCTCATCTGGCTAAGGAAATAAGACTCTTTTCCTACCTCATCTTTTGTGAGGTCAAATGAGGTCCAAAAAGGGTTGAGAACTCTTTGGAGTGACAGTCCCAGAAGCTACGTAATCACTGGAGCAGATTCCCAAGAGCTATAGTGTGGATTCTCCATCACTTGAGGTTTCAATTGAAATTGGATGGCTTTCTAGCCTCTAGCTCAGCCACAGGATGTTGGACTCAGTGCAACAACTGCTGGGCAAGGCTGTGATTATGGCGATCAGAGGAGAGTCTAATGGTTCTTTTTCCCCCTTAAAATATATGGGCTAGAGCCCCTACAGGTGTAAATCATCAAAACGCCATTGACTTTAATTCAGCCCCAGGGCCAGCACCTTACCATATAGGTGAACTAGGCAGACTTTAAGGGGTGCCAACTTAGATGGAAGTGAATTTTTTTCACTATTTAAAAAAATATATTAATATATTATATCTTATAATGAGGCCAAGAGGGGCATGCCAAAGTCATAGTTTGCCTAGGGTGCCAAAAGCCCTTGGGCCAGCCCTGCCTGAGGGATGATTTCATCGGACCTGGGGGCACCTCTTGACCTTTCTGGCTGAAGCTGTGCCACTTTCATGACCTAACTGTTGGGCGGATGGTTTGTGGTAGACAAGTGATTTGGGAGAGGAGCTGTTATGAGGGCCAGTGGGGGATTGGTAGCTTGATTTCTTACATCTCTGGTGAATGGCCTAAGTGCTGGGCTGGGAGCAATGTTAGGATCCTGATGCATGGACTATGTTGCTCTTTTCTGTCTGAAGTTGTTCCACTTGCATTATGGAACCATTGAGCCAAAGACTCTCATTAAGGCTCACTGTGTGGTCTAGTGGTTCAGGTACTATGCTGGGGGATGAGTGGTAGCTGGTTTGAGCCTCATTGTGCTTGCTGAGATGGGATTTGAACCTTGGTCTCTCTTACCTGTCAAGTGGCTGGGCTAGCCGCTATTCTAATGTGGTGCCTCCTTCAGGGTTTCCTCTTGATGGTGGGCCACTGTCATTCCACGCCTAAATGAGTATTGGCTGGGAGGCACCACCTGTACTCCATTCTAGTCCTGTGGATTGGGTTCTGCCCTTTGGCTGGGGTGGGTGCTGGTTCAAATCCTGCTCTTTGAATGGAGGGCTGACCCTTTTCTGTTGCGGCTGTGCCTCTTCAGCTACATATTAACAGGAACCAAGAGCTCTTGCAGTGTGCTTGCCTAGGGGGTGGCTGATCCTGGTTCAAAGTCCCCACCTGCCTTGTGGTTGATTGCCTGACCTGGGAGATGGTGACAGCCCTTGGTGTGGGGCAAGAGGCCTCACACAGGCCCACTTATTTCTTTTTCATAAAGAATTAATGCAGATTTATGCCAAAATGCCCCACTCTTTGTCCACATAGCTAGGCTGTGACAGGGTACCCCCTTCGTCATTGAGGTGCATGAGCTGGGGGCTTCCACCGCCTAGGAGAGAGTCACTGGTGGGCAACCCTTGTTAGAACCTCCTCCCTTTCCCAAGAAGACAGCAGACTTGCGAAAGACAGGAGGCTCAGACAAAGGTGGAGCACCGTAAAGGACAGTTGCTATGGAGACTAGAAAGCCCAATGGAAACCACTGGTGAACAAGCAGCTTGGGGATTGGAACCCAGTTTTCCAACAACCTAGGTGAGTATCGGAGCCACTGGAGTGACAGTGAAGCTAGCTTTTGATCTTGCCCAAAGCACGTTTATCTTAAGTGGAATGGCTTCAACAGGCAAGAGGGAAGGTAGGAGCCCCCAGGTCTCCATTGCAAAGGTGAAGGCCCTGCCACAAGGGCAGGTCCAAATGTGTGGCTCCCACAAGCCAGCCACACCACCCTAGACCACCCAGGAACCCACAGGCCAGTCATTTCCCACATCACATTTAACTAAAGTGGAATAGCATGAACAGGCCCTCACCATCACTACATACAAAGGACATCACCGAGCTTTGAACCTGCCACAGGCCAGGAATTTAAGCTAATCACTGAACTATGCAAGTGGTTGCTGTTGCTGGCTGGACCAAGTCACATTTCATTGATGTGTAACAGATTCCAGAGGCAAAGAGGAGGATGTCTCTCATCATCACACCTCTCAGGGTTGGGGAGTTCTTCACACCACCCAAGGCAGGGCTTGAACCTGTAGCACTTGCCTGCTAAGAATGCCCACTAACCCTTATCCCCTGGAGGGGAGGGGCTAATGGAAGGAAGGAAATGCTCAACAAATTTTTTTTAACTAAAAAGGAACAGCTTTTGCAGGGAGGAGCTACCTGACCACACGGCTCAAGCAGTGCAAGCAAACCACACACAGAGGCTAGGGGGGTGCATCTACACTGGCAACTTAGGGACGCTTAAGTCGACCTACACAAAGCTGCGTCCACACTAGGCTTTTATTAAGTTGACTTAATAACAGCTTAAGTTGACTTAATAACACCACCTCTGAAGGTTAACTTTGCTCTCTGAAGACCCTGTCCACACTACTGGAGCCTAACCTTGAGCCCACAGACACTTGCGCCAGCCTAAGGCAACTCCCAGGGCCCAGAGCTGTAGAATCTAGGAACTAACAAGTCCTGCGGTCAAAGGTGCTCCTCTGCTCAGGTCTTGTCTGAACACAGCTAGTAAAAAGGCCTGTCCTGATTGCCAAAGCCCCTCCCACTCTGTGCCAGGGGTCCTTGTCGTGTCCCCTCCCCCTCCCATGCCTGCTCTCAAAGAGTGATTGTTTGAAGTGTTATCAACAAGGGCCCAACAAGAGTTGTTTCAAAAGGGCCAAAAGGCCAGATTCACAAAGGTACATAGGCATTGCTAGACTTGGTTTTGCACTGCCTCCTGGATTTAGGAGCCTAAATCTCCTGTCCACGTGTGATTTAGGTAGTCACAAGGCTAAATTCCATCTGCAGAGGAGAAAAATACAAAATGAGGCTTGTTTACCTATTTGTACGGTGAAGAGGAAAAAGCTTTTATCCTCGGTTACTGTGGAATTGCTGAACAGACAACAGATGTCTGAAAGCATTCCATGTGAACCAGCCTCTGTATTATTAAAATGAGAGCTTGGAAAAGTCTTTGATCTGTTTATTCCCAACAAAAACCTTTCCTTATACTGCTGCTGAATTCCCATGAGCTCTTAGCTTTCTGCTATAGAGCAATCAGCAAGAACCACCCCCAGCTTGTCAACAGTTTGTATAGGAAAGGCTACAGAAATTTTATGATAAGGCTAAAGCAAACCCCACTGTTCACTTTGTCAGACCTGCACAAATATTTATAGCTAATATCAGAATTGTTAAATGTGATGCCTGCGTTGGAGAAGCTTCTTGATTTAAAGAAGGGACATTGCCAATGTAATTTTTACATAGTTAATCATATTTTCACCCCAGATTTCCTCCTGGGCAAACCTCCAAATCAGTGTAACTAAAACAAGAACACAGTGAGCCGCCCGCTGTGCTGCTTGTACAGCTGAGAAAGTAGCCTTCATAAAGCTTTGAAAGACATTGATTTGTGCTGTAGCTGCTAGTCCTAATGGGAATTTATAGTGCTAATGCACACAGATAACTTGCTGAAAAGCCACTCAATGGAGATTTCCTGTTACAACGTGGGCCTAACAAATGGCTTCTTACAGCCATTGGCTTGCAGTGTATGGCTTTTAAAAAGGGAAGAAAAAAATGAACTGAGAGAGGGAAGCGGTAGTGGCAGAAAAGTAAAAGGAGCATGACTGAAGTGAGAAAACCCTCGCAATGACACTGGATACAGGAAAAGAGCTGGAAGGGTGGGCAATGCACTGCAGCATGGTAGCGAGCAGGGTTTAATTCCCGGTTCCATCACAGCAATCATCTGCAGGGCCATCCTTGGGGGGGGGGGCGAGCATGAATGGGGCAATCGGCCCAGGCCCCACGGGGCAGTGCGGGGCCCATGCCGCAGCCCCTTCAACCGCCCAAGGCCAGCCAAAGGCAGCGGGGCGAGGCGGGATGGCAGGCTTCCCTCATCCTCTGGCCCTGCACTGGCTGGCCCCGCCCCCAAGGTGCAGCAGACTGGCCGGGCGCGGGGCCAGCCACAGCTAGTAGTGCAGCCTCCGCCGAGACCGGCTCACGGCGGTGGCCTCAGGTCCCACTCCCCAGCTAGGGCTCCGGTGGCGGCAGCTTGGGGTCCTGGCTGGGGCTGGCTCGTGGCCACAGGCTCAGCTGGGGCCGGCTACTGCCGGTGGCGGCCTGGGGGCCACAGCTGGGAGCTGGCCCTAGCTGAGGCTGGGGATCCAAAGCCGGGCTGCCACATGGAGCCGACCCCGGCCGAGGCCGTCTCCTGCCCCTGGCCCTGCTGCTCTGCCCTGGGGGGGGGGGCAGCTTAGAGGCTGGCCAAAGCGTGGCCTGGCGGGGGGCTGCTGGGGACCCCGGCCATGGCCAGCTCCCCCAGGGCCAGCTCCCGGCAGCAGCCTCAGGGTCACGGCCAGGGCTGGCTCCCGCTGGTGGTGTGGGCCTCGGCTTGCCGGGGTCCTGGGGGTGGAGCAGGCTGACCCGCCCCACCCTTCTCCCCCTCCAGTGTGGGGTGGGGTGGTGACCCCCCCCCAGCCCAACAGGCCCTGGGCCCCTCTCCCCCCTGCAATCATCTGTAATCTTGGGCCAAGAGTTCAAAACTACTGCACCCCTCGCAGTGCTTCTTGCAGTCAGTGGGCGCTGCTCGATGGTCCCCGCTTGAGAAGAGCAGGTCACTTACTTAGACAACCTTAGAGCCCTGCTTTTGAAGTCTTGGTCTTCCCCGCCCTGGGCCTCAATTTGCCATCTGTAAACTCAGCACAATCGCACTTCTTGGGTCTGTTTTAACAAGGAAGACTGTAAGTTCCATGGGGGTAGGGGTTGTGTATTACTATGTGTCTGTGCAGCGCCCAGCACCATAACACCCTTAGCTTAGTGAGATCCTCTGGTTACTGCTGCATTTCAAATACTATTTAAATCTCACCAACTTTTCTCACTTTTTAATGTCCATTTGTAATAGGTTTTAAGTTAATGTTCCACCAGCCAACTTGTGTCTGTGAAGTGTCACATTAGCACCACAGTTTTAGAAGAGACCTGACATCATTTTGCAAAAGCGGCACTCTTGTTAACTGTAATCTAAAGTTGCAACCCACCTGTTCCATGAGTGAGCCTGGCTCACTTGTATTAATAGGTGCCAGCCAGAGTCTGATCCTGTGGAAACAAAGCTGTCATTTAGAATAACAACCTTTCTGATTATGAAGATAATTGTCAGAAGGTGCCTCTCAGACGCTTGGTTTCCCTGAGTCTGCAGCCACCTGAAACAATAGGTCTGAGAGGTGCAGGCTGCCCTCATTCATCTCATTGAAATGTTAACTCTGGTGACTAATGAGGATAGTTCTTGCAGTTAATTTTAGCAGAAACATTCAGCTGACATCTACCACTACTGAAGTCACTTAGTGCTGTATCAGGGAATAATGGAGGGTGGGACAGAACAAAGTGGAGTGGCTGCCCCCCTTCCTATCCACCCTGTAGGGATGTTTTTCTTTTGTTCAGGTTATATATACTAGTGCACCCATATAAATATTCCTTTTTTTTTTTTTTTTTTTCCAGGTTATAAAAAAGGAAACTGGATTCTGGCGAGACTTTGGCTTTGGGATGACCTGTCAGTACAGGTCTGATTTTATCAACATTGGTAAGAATGTACACTTAAATAAACCTGCTTTCAGTGCTATTGGCTCAGATTCTCTTCCTCAGTATAGTCGCTTTGGGTGCATCTACACTTACAAATTAAGTCGACAAACTACTCCATGTCCACACTGGGCTTTCGTTAGTTGACTTTAGCATTTCCTTAATAACACCTTAATAACAAAGGGGCTATGTCTACACTAGAAAAGTTAAGTCGACTTTTGTTAAGTCGACTTCATAAAGTCGACTTGACTTTTCTAGTGTAGACATAGCCTTTGTGCCCCTCCCCTGTGAAGTGCACATTGCTTACCCAGTGCTTACTATGGCTATTCCTAGCTGCCATATGGGCCACTGGGGGCTGCAGCCAGCTAGCATAGTTTAGAGCAGCCCTGAAGCTATTCTAAACTACTCCAGAGCCCTTTGGGTTCCCCAGCCAACCCCTGACTTGTGCCCATTAACTAGTGGGCACAGCTGAGAGTCTGGAGACAAGTTCAGCTGCAGCAGTCAGAGCCAATCCAAACTGGGCATCAGAAATGTATTGTGATGAAACAGCTGTTTCCAATAGTCCTTTACAAGATAAAAGAAGTAAAAAACAAGGGTGATGTCATGGTAGGGGTCTGCTACAGACCACCTAACCAGGAAGAAGAGGCTTTTTTCAACAACTAACAAAATCATCCGAAGCACAGGACTTGGTGATGGGGGACTTCAACTACCCAGATATCTGTTGAGAAAATAACACAGCAAAGCACAGATTATCCAACAAGTTCTTGGAATGTATTGCAGACATTTTTTTTTAATTTCAGAAGGTGGAGAACACTACTAGGGGAGAGGCTGCTCTTGATTTGATTTTGACAGAGAGGAACTGGTTGAGAATTTGAACGTGGAAGGCTGCATATGTGAAAGTGATCATGAAATGGTAGAGTTCATGATTTTACAGAATGGTAGGAGAGAGAACACCAAAATAAAGACAAATTGATTTCAAGAAAGCAGACTCTAGCACACTCAGCGAGTTGGTAGGTAGGATGCCATGGGAAGCAAGTCTAAAAGGAAAAGCTACTGAAGACAGTTGGCAGTTTTTCAAAGAAACATTATTAAGGGAACAAGAGTAAACTATTCCGCTGTGTAGGAAAGTATGGCTTATCAGGAGATTTTCAATAACCTAAAAATAAAAAAAGTCTTACAAAAAGTAGAAACTAGGTCAAATAACAAAGAATATAACATAATTATGTAGGGGGGGAAGGCCAAGGCACAAACCGAGATCAAATTAGCTGAAGGCATAAAGGGTAACAAGAAAACATTCTTCAAATACATTAGAAACAAGAGGAAGATCAAGGACAGTGTAGGGCTGTTACTCAATAAATAGGGAAAAACAATAACAGAAAATGCGGAAATTACTTCTTTGTTTCAGTCTTTACCAAGAAAGTTGGTGGCGACTGGACACCTAATGTAGTGAATGGCAATAAAAATGGGATAGGACCAGAAGCTAAAATAGGGAAAAAATGAGTTAAAAGTTACCTAGACAGGTTAGATATCTTCAAGTCACCAGGGCCTAATGATATGCACCCTAGAATACTCCAGGAGCCGACACAGGAGATATCTGAGCCATTAGCTATAATCTTTGAAAAGTTCTGGAAGATGGGAGAGATCCCAGAGGACTGGAAAAGGGCAACTATAGTGCCTATCTATAAAAAAGGAAATTAGGACAGCCCAGGGAATTACAGGCCAGTCAACTTAACTTCTGTACCAGGAAAGATAATGGAGCAAATAATTAAGGAATCAACATGCCAACATGTAGAAGAGAATAAGGTGTTAAGTGATAGCATCGATTTGTCAAGAACAAATCATGTCAAACCAACCTGATAGCTTTCTATGGGTGCATCTACACTTAGGAATTAAGTTGACTTAAGGAGGCTTAAGTTGACTTAAAATACTCCACATCTACACTGGGCTTTCCTTAAGTCGACTTAAACTGCTCCTTAAATTGAATTAAGGACACCTGGTTTTAATTCAAACTAGCTCTTAAGTCAACTTTATTAAGTCGACTTAAGCCAGTGGAGACGGAGATTAGTGCCTTGGTGGAGCTTATTAGGTTGACTTAAAACGTTAAATTGACTTTATAAGGTCGAAAAGGGGCCACGTCTACACTTGACAAGTGAAGTCAACTTTTGTAAAGTCAACTTAATAAGGTCCACT
This sequence comes from Pelusios castaneus, assembly GCA_007922175.1. Classification (NCBI taxonomy): domain Eukaryota; kingdom Metazoa; phylum Chordata; order Testudines; family Pelomedusidae; genus Pelusios; species Pelusios castaneus. The sequence continues at coordinate 6,996,239 of ML685884.1, read as the reverse complement.
TTAAATCAACTTAAAGTCGACCTTATTAAGTCAACTTCATAAAGTCGACCTAACTTTTCAAGTGTAGACATAACCTATGATGGGCTAACACGCCTTGTGGATAGAGGGGAAGCGGTAGATGGGATGTATCTATACTTTAGTAAAGCTTTTGATATAGTCTTGCATCACCTTCTCAGTAACTATGGAAATACAACCTAGATGGAGCTACTATAAGATGGGTGTATAACTTGCTGGATAACCACTCCCAGGCTATGTCTATACTAGGGAATTAAGGTTGACTTAAAAAAGTCGACTTTAATAAGTCGACTTTAAGTCGACCTTATTAAGTCGACTTAGAGAGTCCACACTGGACTCCAAAGTTGACTTAAAGGGGGGCTTACTAAGTTGACTTAGAGAGTCTACACTGGACTCTCTAAGTCGACTTGTTTGGTCCGGGGAGAGCAAGCCCCTGAGCAGTCCGGGGACGAAGGGAGAGAGGAGCTCCCTTCTGCCCCGGACCACTTGTCTCCCTTCTGCTTGGGACTTCTCAGGTCCCAGGCAGAAGGGAACCCTCCTAGCCTGGACCACTTGGGTCCCGGGGAGAACTTCCCCGGACCCGAGTGGTTCAGACCAGGAGGAAGAGCCGGAGACCCGCGCGCCAGCTGCTGGCTGCTGAGCAGTTGGAGCGCGGGCTCGGACTCGGCGAGAAGGAAGCCCCGTGGTCCCTTCTTGCCAGGACCTGAGTGGTCCTGGTGGGAAGGAAGCCAGCGGTCCCTTCTCCCCGGGATCCCTGCTCCAGCTGCTCAGCAGCAGGCAGTTGGAGCGCTGGTCTCCAGCTCTCCCTCCTTGTTGGGACCGCAGGGTCCCGGCTAGGAGGGAACGTGGGGAGCGTGGGGCTGAGCAGCTGGAGCGCGGGTCCTGGGGAGAAGGAAGCGAGCCCTGTGGTCCCTTCTCGCCGGGACCTGAGTGGTCCCGGCGAGAAGGGACCCATGCCCTAAGTCGACTAAGTCGACTTAGGGCTACCCCATGGCTACACCGGCTTAAGTCAACTTAAATAGTCGACTTAAGCTTCAAGGTCGACTATATACCAGATGTTATAAAGTCGACTTTGAATTTCCTTAAGTCGACTTAAGGAAACTGTCGTGTAGACGTGGGGTAAATTAATTTTCAAGTGTACACGCACCCCCAGAGAGTAGTTATCAAGGGTTCATAGTCATGCTGAAAGGGTATAACAAGCAGGGTACTGCAGGGATCGGTTCTGGGTTTGGTTCTATTCAATATTTTAATTAGTGATTTAGATGATAGCACAGAGAGTACACTTAAAAAGTTTGTGGATGGTACCAAGCTCGGAGGGGTTGCAAGTGCTTTGGAGGATACAATCACAATTCAAAATGATTTGGACAAACTGGTGAAATGGTCTGAGGTAAGTAGGATGAAATTCAATAAGGATACATGCAAAGTACTCCACTTAGGAAAGAACAGTCAGTTGAATACATACAAAATGGGCAATGACTGCCTAGAAAGGAGTACTGCAGAAAGAGATCTGGGTGTCATATGGACCACAAGCTAAATATGAGTCAACAGTTGCAAAAAAAGCAAACACCATTCTGGGATGTCTTAATAGGAGTATTGTAAGTAAGGCATAAGAAGTAATTCTTCCACTCTACTCCACCCTGATTAGGCCTCAACTAGAGTATTGTGTCCAGTTCTGGGTGCCTCATTTCAGGAAAGATGTGGACAAATTGGAGAAAGTCCAGAGAAGAGCAACAAAAATTATTAAACATTACACTTGACTTATGAGGGAATATTGAAAGAACTGGCTTTGTTTAGTCTGGAAAAGAGGAGACTGGGAGGGAACATGATAACAGTTTTCAAATACCTAAATGGTAGTTACAAGGAGGAGGGAGAAAAAATTTTCTCCTTAACCACTGATGATAGGACAAGAAGCAATGGACTTAAATTACGGTAAGGGAGGTTTAGGTTGGACATTAGGAAAAAATTCCTAACTGTCAGGGTGATTAACCACTGGAATAAGTTGCCTAAGTAGGTTGTGGAATCTACATCATTGGAAGTTTTTAAGAGCCGGTTAGACAAATACCTGTCAGAGATGGTTTAAGAGGGTCCTGCCATGGGTGCAGAGGACTGGCCTCGATGACCTCTCATGGTCCCTTCCAGTTCTATGATTCTTCGGAGTAGTTTATGCCTGGCCAGTTGAAATGGTCTTAGAGAATCAGGAGCTGAAAACTCAAGTCTCTGGAGATGCCCAAGCTGCTGTTGCTCCAGACACTTTCATCAGGAGCTAAGAACTACCTTGAAAGCTCCTAGGAAGGAGCAGAACGTCTCGAGACCCTTGCTGTCAGAGTCTGGGGGGCACTGTGCCTACCGCACAGGCAGCCCTTCCAGAATCACTCTCTGAAGGCCATCCGCATGGTCAGAGAACAAGCTGCCTCAGGAGCAGCAAGAGAGGCAGAATTGAGTGATCAGAGAGTTGGAGTCAAATCAGGCATTCCAATGTGCTGCCTGCTTCAGTGGCTTAGAGCAGGCACCTGGAAATAAAAACGCAGGAGACTGGGAGAGAAATAGCATTGGATTCAAGGGGCTCCCATGGCTGTTTTAGTATATTGCTTTGAGTTTGTGCACAAATAGCGAGGCACGTCAGCTAACCAAAGCTCTAACGCACCATTACACTAACTAGCAGCTTCCTTCCCATCATCTGACAGCTAGCAGAACTGAATTTCTCCACTCTCCTCTCCCCAGCACAAATCAAACCTCCCTCTGCCATAGCAGCCTATGCAAACAGGCATCTTGCAGGGGATGCTGAAGGCTAACAATCCAGCCCAGGTGGGGAAGCTTGTTCAACAGCTGTGCACACAGCATGTTCTGCCCTTGACTACCACAGGAGCTTTTGAAAGGCAGATATGCAAATTTTTCTTTGCTTCCATGGCTGACTCACTCTCTGACCCTTTGCTCTGCCCAGGTTTGCAGAAATCAAGGCTTATCATGGAAATACGATTGCAACATTAAGCTGATCTCTCATTTAGGTAACAGAACATGAAGTTGAGTGCTGCTCAATGCAAACACAAAGCAGTTTGGTCAGGGGGAAAGGGAGGGCAGCTTTTAGACTTCTAAAAATCTAGGACTTTTTGGCATTTCACCATGTTTTCAGAAATTAGCCTAATTGATGGAGCGCCAAAGTTGACAAAGTAGAGAGAAAAGCTGGGGTGTCAGACAGACAGCAGAATCCCAGTTTTACACACACTTAATGGTGATGGAGTAGTTCATAAAAATCAAAAAGTTCCTAAAACTGAACATCACACAATTAAAGTAGGTGCAGAGCATAAATTGGTGTAGTGGGCACCGCACAGCATTGCTTTCTTTTTGTCCTCCAAACTATTGCCACATGCATTCCAGAAATATCAAAGGTTTCAGACTGTGAGGGGCTGTCAACTTGTTCTTCATTGATCTTGCTTTCCTTATGTGGGGTTTTTTTTTACTGTGAGGAAAATGGTTCCTGTGGCTGTAACTATTCATTTGTAAGATGAGTGTTCAAGGTTCTAGGTTGCATTAGGCTTACTAGGAGGGATGATTTTCCTGGTTGAGGTTTCCTGCAGAGACCATCTATTTCTGGCATGAATTATTTCTGATTTTCTTTGCACTAGGTGGGTTTGATCTGGACATTAAAGGCTGGGGAGGAGAAGACGTGCATCTGTACCGCAAATACCTTCACAGCAACCTCATTGTGGTCAGGACGCCTGTTCGGGGCCTCTTCCACCTCTGGCATGAAAAGCATTGCCTGGACACACTGGCCCCAGAGCAGTACAAGATGTGCATGCAATCCAAAGCCATGAACGAGGCTTCTCACGGCCAGCTGGGCATGCTCGTCTTCAGGCATGAGATTGAGGCTCACCTCCGCAAACAGACCAGCAGCAAAAAGACATGAAGGCAGGACCAAAAACTAGTTTTTAGTATTTTCAAAAGACTCTAGCTGCTGAAAGAGAAAAGCTAGAGCTGTAGGAGAAAGGATGGAGCTGGCAGCCGAAGGAAGACAAAAGGAAACACTTGCATACTCTTTTTCTTTCCTTCTTGACCAGAGCTTTGGAACAGGCCATTTAGCCTGCTTTCCCACACTGGGTCATAACATGGCGTTCAGGACAAGGGCAGAGTGAGAAAGAAGGTGGTAGAAACCAGTAGCTTGTGTCTGATACTTGTGAGCCCTGCTCAAGGGTTTGTTTGTGTTTCATTGAAACAGCTGTGCGTGACAGCAGCTGCCCTGATCCTGCCACAACTTATGTCCATCTGCAATGCACTCCAGTGGGGCTGTTCACATACATATGTGTTGGCAGGACTGGGCCTAGAGTGGTCTATGTTTTCAAAAGTGAGGAGCAATTATAGTAGTCCACCATGAGACACCTAAAAGGGGCCTGATTTTTGAAGGCCAAGTCCTGTGTGCTTTTTGGGAAACAGCCGCCTTTAAAGGTGGCTCACATAGGGTACCCAACTGGTCACAACTGAAAATTTGAGTCAGTCTCCCATAGTTAGAGACACATTCCTATTTAATGGAGCCAAGCATCTAAGAAAAGGGTTTTTAGGCTCCAGAAAGCTAAAGATCCAAGATGCTGGAGCATGATGTTATACTTCACATAAAACCAAAACTGAAAAGCCATAGCCTGGAGCTTTTCCTAGGCTAATCTGATACAAGGTGCTCTGTTGTTCAAGAGTACTTTAAATATCTGGGTTGGTTTGTTTTTAAAATGAACATTGTCTTGCTTGTGAGTTATTTTGTGCATATGTAGATTTTCTTCTTCAACTCTTTCTGAGAAATATCACAACCTTCCTGCACATTTTGCAAATGATATGCAGTTTAGATCACAGATCCATAATTATATCCCTTCCTCTCTCCAGTCAGGTCTCTGCCCTGAAATTGGTTAGCAGATTGAAATGCATGCCTTGGAGACACAGTGAAGAGAATTCACTTATCTGAAGGAGAACTCACATACTGGAAATGAAGAAGAAACTTTTCTATACCAGTAAAAAAGGGGGCATAATCTGCAATCCTGTAAATGAGAGATTCTAAAAAATGAACCAAGGTCCTCTTTATACCAAAGTATTCAGTATAAACCAAATGTAGCATTTTTACCTAATGCATAGTGGGGGGGTTTTAAGTGATATAAGAAATATATTTCTATGAAGGATTAATTGGATCCTCTACTATTCAGTACTCTGACGGTATTCCTAAGTGGTTCCCAGAAATTGATCCGCTTTTTAATTTTAAGAGTTTTGTTTGGCAGTTGCATCCAGCACTGATGAAGACAAGTCTTATTGCTATCGTAAAATATTTTCTTTGAATGCTGACTGCTCTTTCTTCCATCATTTTAGATATTACTATCCAATCACAGATGCATGGGTTAGATGTTTGCTTTCCTCCCTTGAGCACATTGTTCAATAGCTTTCAAGCCATTGGGATACAAAATAGTGCCATTATTTGTAGGTTTACCATGTGGCAAGCTGGGAAAGACAACTGTAACACAGCACTGTAACAATGAATAAAAGTAGGCTTTGTATGGACTTTGTGCAGTACGGCTCATCCAGTATCTCTTGGAAATTCTTTTGCAGGGTATGCACTGAACACACCTTATTGTAAGTACCTCTCTTTCCTCGACATTTTTACTTGCACAAAGTATGCTCATTTTTTTAAAACTTGGCAGAAGTGACCAATAGGTTTTGTGAGACAAGATCACAGAACATGCAACTCAATTCTACTGTAGACCTGAGGAGTTAAAGGGACGCCATTACAGGAGCTTAGCCCTAGCACCTCATCTGCCTTTAAAAGTGTGTTGGAGAACTACCTGTTGGAGGGCTCTAGATTCTAAATATCTATTGTACAAGAGTAAAGCACCAGAATGCTTAGTTTGTACAATAGTCTCTTTGAAATTCTTCCCCTAACAAAAAATTTTTTCTAAGCATGTGAACTCTGCATGGCCAGCTACATAACACGTTCTGTTTTCAAGTCTATGAAGATATAATTAACTAGATTTCTCTCCTGTTGGTGCTCAACAGGTTTATTTAAATCACACTCATTGTACATGGCAGATGCCTCCACTATCCCAATAAACTCCCTTGGGACTCTGTGCAGTGTCTAAGATAAGGTTCCTAGTTGACATGCCTCAAGTTCCTGCCCCCCCAAAATGTGATTTGTCTGGCAGCCCTACCCCACTTATGCCATGCATTTGGGATGGAGCTGAGCACCTTTAAGTCTTAATCTGTCGATGCCTTTGGCATTGTGTGAGCGTCTCCATCCAGTCCCTTTCCCAGTATTGCAAGCTGAGCTTTTATTAATGTCTGTGCTGTCATCCTTCTGCACCTTGGCTCCAGAAACACTCTTTTAGTCAGGCTGTTGCTCAGCATTGGCTTACTGCCCCCTGAATGCAGAAGCAGAGTTGGAGAGCAAGGACACTGAATTAAGGCAGCCAGCACGTAGCGACTGCACTGTTCTCTGGAAATTATGATTAATTGCAGCAGATGGAAATTGCACTTGTACCTCTGTAGAAGTGAGCTAAAGCAAGGAGAGGGGCCAGGTGTGGTAGGAGGATCAGCTGTAACAGCATCCTTTTTCATTACACTTCAGCACAGAACATAGAACTAGCCCAACACTGAACTGCAACAGCTTCTCAGAACAGGCTCCAGGTAGACGCACTACCAAAAGGATCCACGCTGCCCTTCTTCCTCCTGGGAATGCCTGCCCTTGATCACAAGGAGCTGACCCTTTCACCTGCCAGGCTCCTGAGAGAACACAAGCAGACGAAGCAAGAATTATTTTCCCCAAACTGTGGGCTTTATTGTCTACAGAGAGCTGCCTTGCTTCCCTGCATAGGTGCTAGGCATAGTTGAGTGCCACTGTCCTTGGGCTCTGCAGACAGACAAGGACGGAAAGCACCATCTCAAAAAGGGAGAAGCAGCCTCCATGTGGATGCTGAAAACCCTATGTGAAGACTGAGCCACTGGACTAGACACCAAGCCTGCACCTTGCCCAGGAAGGCCGTGGTTATGGATACTATCATGCTATAATTAGGCAAAATGCACAGAACAGTTATGCTAACAAATGTACAAAATTAGAGTCACGGCAACAAGAAATGCATAACCATGAAGCATATCACCTTAGCATTTACACAAAACCAAACCATGTGTAACAGAGCCAGGGCTGATGGCTACAGGAGGGTGGTCCCCCTATTTGGATACTCGAAGATCACCTGCCCACTGCTAAAAACCCCTTCCCCAGCCTAAGGGGAGGTGGCACTGGACCCATATCCTATTGAGTTGGGGGAACAACTAATGAGCAAACAGGAATGGATGTGATGGTCACAGGTTCAAAATTAGGGACTCAGAAGGGGACATAGAGTAGAGAAACCATGACAGTGCCCCCTACACCTGGAAGGTGTCAAGGGAGCCAGCAGACACTGCCTAGGGGAACTCTGCTCGGAGACATGATTGGATGAGGAACCGGAAATAGGCCTCACAGTCGCAGAGACCTCCTTAGGTTCCTCTTCTCCCTGGTTTTGTATATAGCGACCTTGGCCTAGGGCAGGAGGTGGTTGGCAAAGCGGTCCCATGACTTTGTGGGGCATATGCAAACAAGTGCAGGGAGAAGTGCAGCCAGAACCTCAATAAGAGGTTCTGGAGGAGCCAGAAGAGGGGCTGCAACCTGGCGCACTCCAGGTATGTGTGCGCCAGGGTCTCCCTCACACTGCAGAAGGGGCAGGTGTCAGGGCGAGCAGTGAACTGTGCCAAGTACCTGGCAGTGCTCACAACTCCATGGAGGAGCCACCAACTGATGTCCTCAGTGGGCCGCGGGGTCAAGGTGGCATACAGACTGGCCCACCGGGGGTCTTCACCCTCCACTGGTGGAATTAGGTCCTGCCATTTTATATCTGGGCGGGACATGGCGGGTGAGGCAGTGGATGGTGCGGAGCATGAGTGTGTACAGATATTTATGAGGCATGATTTGACAATGGGCTGGCTGCAAGTGCATCAGCTGGCTAGGTGCATAGGGTGGGAGGAGGGGCTCATGGGGCCGGGGCCCGATCAAAAGTTCCAGAGAGCCACGGCTGAGGGATGGGTGGGGAATACCCTCTCGCAGGACCTGCTCAAGGTAAGCTCAAGCAGCAGGGGACAAGGTTGCTTTCACCTCCTGGAGTAGGCGCCGGGGGTTCAAAGGGTGGTGAGCTAGCACAAGAGGATCCACCCTGTTCCCCCGCCCCCACCCTGGGCATAGTCCAGGAGGTCTCTGACCCTGGTGACGCCTGCCAGGACCAGCCTCCACCTCACAGAGGGGGCCTCTGCCACCTGCACACTAAGATGGGGATTGTGGAGCAGGGTCTCCACGAAGAGGTGCTCCCCCTTGGTGGGCACAAGGGACCTGGACACCGAGACGAGCCTCCAGGTCCAGAGGAGGTCCTGGTAGAAGACCAGCAGCTCAGAGAGGTCTCACGGACAACCTCTTGGGTGGATGTAAAAGAGCTGCCAGTCGTATCAGAGCCTTCAATAGCGGCAGAGGAAGATACACAAGTGGTTCCACACCGGACTACCTGAATTATAAAAGAGTTTCTGTAGGGCCTGGAGATGGACTGGGCTGTAGATGCAACACAGTCCCTGCCCTCACTCCTCCAGGGAAGACTCAGGATCCCTGCAGAGACCCAGTGCAGTCCTGCCCAAAAGAACTCCAGAATTGTCCTCTGGCGGTTGGCCAGGAACCTTGGAGGCAGGACCAGGGTGTTGAGCCGGTGTCAGAGCTTGGACAGGACAAGCTGATTGATGACCAGTGCCCGCCCCCGAAGAGAAAGGCACTGCAGCAGTCCTGGCCATCTCCGCAGCCGCTCAGACACCCTGTCCTCCAAGCCTTGTCAGTTCTCATCTGGGGAGGGATACGTGGCAGAAAGATAAATGCCAAGATAGAGCAGCGGACCCCGTGCTCCACCAGATGGCTTGAAGCATGGGTGGGAGGGATCCCGCTGGCCACCCAGCCCCCTACCATCAGGCCAGAGTTCTTGACCCAGTTAACCCGGGCAGAGGAGGCTGCCAAACAGATGGTCAGGCAGGCCTCCAACTGCTCCAGGTCACCTGGGTCCTGGCCACTGAGAAGCACATTGTCAGTGTATGCCAATAGGACCACCTCCTAGAGCACCAACCCTGTCAACCTCCGACAGAGGAGGCAGAGGAAGAGCTCCATGGCCAGAGCGTACAGCTGGCCTGACAGCGGACAGCCTTGATGTACTCCTCGCCCGAAGCTGACCGGTTTGGTCAGGGTCCAGGTGAGCGTGACCAGGCTCCTGGAGAAACCCCACAAACCAGGGCTCGAAGCCAAATGCCTGCAGGGTGCCTAGGAGCTACCCATGGTCCATCCTGTCAAATGCCTTCTCCTGGTCCAGGAGGGCAAATAACAGACCATTCCTACACCCGAGCTCCAAGAGATCCCAGACCAGATACAGATTGTTAAAGATGGAGTGGCCCGAGATGGTGTAGGTCTGGATGGACCATGCCCTGCAGCACAGACCCCAGCAACAGCAAGCTAGCCTTGGCTATCATTTTGTAGTCCATGCTGAGGAGTGAGATGGGGCACCAGTTCCAAAGGTCGCGGAGGTCCCTCTTCTTGGGCAGCAGGGCCAACACGGCCTGCCAGCAAGAAAGGGGGCGCACTCCGCTTCCCTCAGACTCGGCCCTGACAATGGCAAGGTCCAGGCTGAGGACATCCCAGAACATGCGGTAGAACGCCATGATCAGCCTCATCATACCCGGGGATTTATTGGTGGGCATGAGACGGAGGGCTTCCGCGAACTCAGCCAGAGTGAAAGGTAGCTCTAGCCAGTCCCAGTCACCCTTGCTGACCATGGGAAGTGCAGTCCAGAGCACCCTGCAGGCGGTGGCTTCAGTCAGATCCAGGGAGAAAAAAAAGCTGGCGTAGACAGCTGGCCCTTATACGCAGCGCTGCCGGATCCATTGGGGGGGGGGGGTGCTAGCCTCAGTGAGGAGGCAGGTGAAATGGTTCTTAGCCCCCCCCCTCCATTTTTCTAGGGCACAGAAGAAGCAGGAGCCGCAATATATCTTCCAAAGAAGACAGATGTGGGAATTGAACAAAGGCTCCCTGGGCCCGCAGGTCCTCGAGGGCCCGGAGCTCCTCCCGCTTTTTCTGGTATGCTCTGCAGAGGGATGGATCCTCAAGGCTGGTGGCCAGACACCTCTCCAGCTCTAAAACCTCCCACTCCAGCTGCTCTATTCCACATCCCTCCATCAGCTGGTCCCCCAAGTGTAGTTGCGGCAGAAGAGCTGGGAGTGCACCTTCTCCACATCCCGCCAATGCCGCGCCAAGGAAAAGGTGGGACTCTATCCCTGCCAGGCCCGCCAAAACACCCAGAAGGACACCACAAAGCCCACGTCCTCCAGCAGGCAGTTGTTAAAGTGCTAGTAGACCAGACCTGGCCTCTCCTCCGAGAGAGAGGCCTTCGCGGTCACTAGATGATGATTTGAGACCAGGGCCGACCGAACCCTGGAGGAGTGGGCTTGTGCTAGATGGTACCTGGAAAAATGGATGTGGGCCAACAGGGAGTGACACAACCAATCTTGCCCCACCTGGAAAAAGGTGAAGGTGACCTCATCGTCCAGGTGGTGGTCACGCCAGACGTCCACCAGGACATCTGCGGCGGCCGGGCACTGCTCGGTCCCCATGCGATCCCGTTCCTTAAGGGTGAGGTTGAAATTCCCGTGCAGGACCAGGCACTCCTGAGAATCCAGTGTGCCAAGGAAGGTGTCCACCTGCTGGAAAAACGGCACGCACTCCGGGCCCAATGCAGGGGCATAGATGTTGACCAAGTTCAACGCCAGCCCCTCCATGTGGACCCGGATGTGCAGCAAGCGGCCCGGCATGACCTTGGCAACCCCCAGCACCTCTGGCTATAGTTTGGGGCAGAACAGGGTGGCCACTCCACCTTGGCAGGCGGAGATATGACTCAAGCACACCCCGTTCCCCCACTTCAGCTGCCAGCTGGCCTTGGTGGCTGGATTCATATGGGTCTCCTGCAAGAAGACCACAGAGTACACTTCCTCCCGAAGGAAGGAGAGCACCTGGATTCTGCGGAGACCCATCCTACGATCCCTGGCGGTTAATGTGGCAAAGATGAGTGGGGCCATGAGGAAGGCTGGGGAAGATCCTCAGGGGCAGAACCACCCATGACCTCCTTCAGGCCACACAGTAATCCGTGACCAACCCCTAAGGCCATGAGGGAGTCATGGAAGCTGTGGGCCCTCTGGTAGGCCGCAGAGCCCTGCCTCCCAGTCCCTTTATCCTCCTTCAGGATGGCCCTCATGGCCCAGAGAATGAGATGGAAGTCCCCCCAGCACTGCAGGGCGAGCCACACCCGGTTCCTGGCCCCATGAGTGTCAGCCAGGAACGCACGCAGCTCATCCCTCAACACCAAGGGGTCCAGGGCAGAAAGCACCCGGCCATCCTCTGGTCGAGTCCCCGTAGTAGCCCCGCAGCTAGCTGGATGGACAGACAGGATGCAGAGCCCCATCAAGCCACGGCACCGATGGTGTAAGCGCCGCATTGCCCGGAACAAGGGGGGAGGGGGATGCAGCCGCAGAGGGAAAACAGCAGCCAGGGGACGACAACCTGGGGCCCGGCTGCTCATTGCCAGCTGTTGCCTCAGGTGGCTCAGTGGCCATAGATGGAATGCCGAGTGCAGCCAGGCAGGTGGAGAAGCCTGGGGCGTCCCTGGGATGAGGGCAGGGACAGCTGGCTGGGGCTGGGACAAGGGAGGGGGCGGTGAAAGCAGACCGCCACCCAGATCGAGGCCTGCTTTCAGAGAGCTGTCCTCCCCTGGGGCAACTAGGGTCAGACCCAGGGCTTCGATCTCTGCAAATATGGAGCCTAAATCCTGTTTCCTCCCCCCCCCCCCCCCCCACCCCCGGCTTATAGGCCACCTTGCCAGACACCGAGGCAGTTCCTGCCTTGGCGCTGATGGCAGGCACAGGTGGCAAAACAGACTCAGGGTCGGGGGGAGGGGGGAGCAAGCAGGGACAGCTCTTTCTGTGGCCTCCCTAGGGAGGGAGACTAGAAGAGCCTCCAGTAAAGGGGCAATTCTGTCCCCCCCCTGTACTTCTGCGGCCAGCTCCTCAGCCAGACCCTCCTGCTGGACCTCATCAGCAACATGGGTATCATCAGCCCCCCGTCATGACTTTCAGGGGGCCTCCTCCCCACCTGATGTGGCGGGGAGGGTCTGGGCCACCTTCTTCCAGTTGGGCCCAGCCCTCTAAGGTGGCATCTGAGGTCTGGCCAACATGGGCGGGGTCAGGCAGCAAGGGTGAAGGCGCCTGGTGTGGGAGTGACACCGGGGGGGGATGGGGGACGGGACAACAAGGGGATGGAACCCTCCCCCTGGGGCAAGCCCTCTCCTGGGCCAGTATTCACCATGACCAGTGCCCTCTCCTCAGGCCCAGCCCCAGATATTTCCATGGTGGTGACGATGGGGCTGAGTCTCCAAGTTCCAGTTGGAGGAGGATGAGGGGCAGCTACTGGGGCCAGGTGGCCAGGGTCACCAGCGGTAATGTGGCTGGTCCCCGCCAAAGCCTCAGGGGGCCCAGTTGCTCCCTCTCTGAGCCCTCTGAGCCTTTCCCCAGGAATAACGGATTTTGTACTGGGCCCCTTGATGAAAGGACCAGAAAGGACCCATCAAGTGCCATTCCATCACACCAGCGGCAGCTGGATTTGGACCTGCCGATGAACGGACAATATGTGACGGAGGACGGGGTCACTGCAGCCCAACAGGAGAGGGCTATGACAGATATAGGCTTCCCCAGGGTGAAAATGAGGGGAAACAGGGCAGTGTTGGGGAGGAAGGGCGGAACAGAGGTCAGCACCACCTCTATGCCCATGTCCTTCAGAGCCTCAAGGGGAACATAGATGCCCCCACTGCCAGGCCCTTCTCGACCACCTCTTGCGTGGTGGCCTCTGATGCCAGGAAGAAGATGATCTTCCCGTAAATCTTAGAGGCTGCCACGATGGCCAATGGCCCCACCACCCGTGCCGATGCCCGCACATAGGTTTCCATGTGGGGTGAGGTGGCCACCAGGGAGTTAGAGTGGAAAAGAGGCCCCAGCCCCTCAAGATGTTATTTGAGGAGGTGGCCCGGGCAGATGGTTCAGCAGTGGTGGTGGGTGGAGGCTACCTGGGCCCATGCTCTGGGGGCAGAAGTGCCACCAGAGCTGGTGGAGAGGAAGACAGGGGAAGAAGGGGACACGGCTGATGGTGTGGCTGCAGCGGTGGGAGAGCCCTTGCTTGCCTTTTTCCCCTGACTCTTTTGACCGGTCGAGGAAGCCACAGCAGCAGAAGTGGAGGCCTCTCTTGTGCCCACCCCTGCTGAAGCCCCAGTGGGGACAATGGTGATAATAGAAGCTGCAATGGTCAAAAGGTGAGCTGCAGTGGTGGATGGGGGAGCAGGCTTAGGAGTGGGGGCAAGGGTAGGGTCTGTATCCATTTGTGGGGATGGATGGGGCGGACACTGAGGGAATGAACAAGAACGAAAGAGGGGCAAAGGGAAAACCTCCTCCCCACTAAACTGTGACAAGGGAGGAGGGTGTAACCGGGGGGCAGGGACTGGGAGGGATGGGTAGGCTGGCAGACTACTCCTCCCCGCTGGGAAGAGAAGCGTAGGGACCTTGTGCAGGGTGAAAGGAGTACCAGCTCCTCTGGCTGCACTGGGGGGCACAATAGCATCAGGGGGTGCAATGAAGGGGGTTCAACAAAAAAACAGGCTTCCAGGAGCTCATGGGCACATCAAAAGGGCAGAGTGGAGCAGAATAGAGGCAACTAGGCAAATGGGGGGGGGGATAGAGGGAATAGCAGAAAACAAGGGTGGGGCTGGGCAAGGGAAGCTGAGGGACAGGGAACCCAAACAAATGCTGAAGGGGTAGGGTGGGGCGGAACAGGGAACCCAACCAAACTAATACTCAGGAACAGGCGGGCCAAGGAAACTAACATTCTAAAGGGACCAACAGAAAAGGGAAGGGGAAAAAAACAAAATAAACAAACAGGGTGGGCAGGGCAGGCTGTAAGGGGGTGCGCAGAGGATAGGCTATTCTATACCAGTTGGAGGGCAATGTGGAGGGTGGGGAAGCCCTCCAGCCAAAGCGGTTTGGGAGGGGAGGGGAAGTCCAGATAGTCAGGGAAAGGGTGTGTGCCTGGATGAAGAAGATGTCCTTGCTGCCACAACAGTCCCAGATGGCGGGGGGAGCAAGCTGCAGGCTTGAGGGCGAGGAGGCGAGGCTGGCGGATAATGGAGGGGTGGCAACAATGGTGGTGGTGGTGATCGGGGTAGGGTGGGGAGTAGATGGAGCTGGGCGGAGACTCCACACCACTCTCCCCTCAGCAGCAACAGTTCTTACCCCACCACCACAAGAGCAGAGATGGCCCAGTCACACCAAGTCCAAAACAAACCACCCCTCCACAGCTCCTGCTGTTTTTGAGCTCTTCCCCAGCAGCAGCAGATGCACTGAGAACCGTCCTTGTCCTCCTCACTGGGGGTGGTAATGGCAGCAGGCTCCAGGGGCAGCAACAGCAGCAAGGTTTGGTTGGCCAGGAGGGGGCCTCTGCAGGTGGTGGTAGCAGCAGTGGCAGTGGGGTCCCTCACTCACCCCTCAGGAGGGTGGGAGGGAGGGAGGCAGGCCAGCAACATCATCCTATAGCAACAGCAGTGTCTGCACACTAGCAGAACCTCCACAAGAAACCAGGGGGGGGGGGTTAGAAAGCAGGGAGATTAGCCTCAGGCTTAGCAAAGCCCTGTTCCCAGGATGGCTGGGGCGGAGCTGCTTTGAGCCAATTAAGGCACTTGCCTCCCATTAAGGCATCAGTTGGAGCACCTGATGCCAGTGAAGGGTAGAAGATAAAATGCCCCTGTAGCAGCAAGGCAGTTTGGGTGTGTTGGTTGGAGGTAGGAGCAGAATTTGGGATGTGGAGGTGAACAGAGTGAAGAAGAACTGACCCATAGCCGTTACTGATAGCACCTAGGAGGTACAGGCAATTAGGGCAAGTTTGCCCAGCAGCCTGTGGGGTGGAGGGCCCAGCCCCAGGGTAGGAGGAACCAAGGATCCATAGTGCTGGGGGGTTTGGAGGTAGGAGAACTGTGCCTCAGCTGGCTGCCACTACATGAAGCGCAGGACCCACGGGGACTGAGAGTGCTCAGTTTGCCACACCACTTTAATGCAATTGTTTTCATTTCCTTGTCAAAGTAAATGATTCTGAAACTACACCTGCATTGTAACAATCTTTTATCAAAACAAAAATAATGAAAAATGATAGAATAAGTAACATTCTTTTTGGTGAAGTCCTGTTTACAACCTGTTGCTGTTCTGGTAGAACAAGTTATACATGGATTGATTGTTACTTTTTATGCAGTGTCTGTTCTCCCAAAGCACCTTTTTATGGGATGGGATGAAACCTTCAGCCTTGCCTGGTACAGCTAAGCCTCATAGGGAACTACTGACAGAGTTAGGAATCTGGCCTTCATGCTTCTCCAGAACTGGAATACATCCTGAGTTCCTCAATTCTTGAATGGCCCCGCTGTTAGCCTGATATTCTCTCTGTGCTGGAATGTGACCTTCAAACAGTGGTATATTTTCAAATGCTGTGGTCTCACACTCAGACTCATAGACTTTAAGGTCAGAAGGGACCGGTATGATCATCCAGTCTGACCTCCTGCAAAATGCAGGCCTCAAAACCTCACCCAGCCACTCCAGCAATAGGCCACTAACTTAAGACTGATTTATTTACCTCCTTAAATCATGATTTAAGGACTTTAAGATACAGAGAATTCCCCATGCCCCTTGCTACAGAGGAAGGCGAAAAATGTCAGTGTTAATTGATTTTGCTCAAATACATGGCATGCCCTGAAGAAACTGGCAGCAAGTTGGCCAAAGTGGGAGGTTGAGTCTGCGTGGATATATGACCTTTTTGCTTTGGTTGGGTTTTTTTGAGCTTTCCAAGAGTGTTTTTGGGGTTGGGTGTTGGCAAGTTTCAGAGCAGCTCTCTGCCCACAATGCAAGATCAGGCATGCCATTCCTGACAATGAGCATGAACTGCAGGCTCTTCATAAGCTGTAAGCACATTTATGATTCAGGGTGCAAACTCATTGGAGAGCTCCAGGCTCTCAAAGCTGCTGTGGACTGGCAAAGACTCTAAAAATAAGGTGTAATCCTCAGTATGTTCAATGTGATGGAAAAGCTGGTTTAATGCAATTCTATCTGAGTTACAGGCATTGGTAGAATGGAATTACTTTTCCCTCTGTCTGTTAGCAACATGCGGAATGGGACTTTTCTGGAAGGGCAGGCAATCTAAGCAAGTTTTACAGCCACAACTAATTAATTTACTTTCAAAAATATCTTCCTCCACAGACTGCCCGTGAGGTTAAGCACATGCATCATACATGTAAGGTGTTCAGCATTTAAAAACAAAGATTTCAAGCTTCGATTCCAAGCTTTCTGCATTTACATGGCATCACCAGTCACACAGTGATCAGATCAAATGGTATTGTGCATTTTTCAACAGTCCACCAATTTGCTTCCAAAACTTCACAATGTAACCAAGAAAAAATATGTTAAGTACATACTGGTCTTCAGCATCAGTTTCATCTCCTACAATGAGAATTCCTTCACAGGACTGGAACGTTCCCTTCCAAGCGACAGCCAAATACTCTGCATGAGCAAAGCTTTCTTAGTTGAGCCGCACTCGGTATCACAGCTCCCTTGCTCTATGGAAACCCTCAGCTTTAGGTGGTCGGGGTACGCAGAGCTATACTGACAGCAGGGAAGGCTTCTGTTAACTTGAACACTTCATTTCTCCTTAAAAGCTGTTCCTTGTCTTGGTATTAAACACCTCTGCAATCAGTTTCCTGCTTTTTTAAAAGGTCTATCTTGGGCCATTTTTAAATGCCTCATTTGTGCTTATGAGTGGCACTTTCAAAATACTTACCCCAGCTAGCTACTCTGGTAAAATCAACAGGTCCGTTACTGGAAGATGTTCAACCCAATCTTCCTCGCTTTCATCAATTGTTTTAGGGTATGCTCTGCTCGCTGCTTAGCATTCAATGTTGCCCCTTCACTCTTTTGTTTGCTGTTGTTTTCCTAGTCAGATTTCAATCACTGTAACCTCCTCTTTTACAAAATGTGCAACTCTCAAGTGTGTAATTGGATGAGGCCGCATGATGTAACATCCTGAGTTGCTGTTTCTAAGCTATTGACTGTAAACAAAGTGAGGAGGAGTGAATGCAAATACATGGTAGCAAGTTTATTTAGTTCCTTCATTTTTGCATCTACTTCTGGTTCTAACAAATAAAAAAGGTAAACAGTTTTACAGGGATGGAATGATGCATTTCTAGATCTTATTGCCATTTTCAGAGTCAAACTGAAATAAATGGCAAAATTCACAGATTTTGTGACAGTAGGAACAAAGCAACAATCATATCCATCGCATGGTGCCTACAGACAGTAAAGGTATATAGGAAAAGAATGGTGTCCAGCAATTGTTTCTTCAAACAGCTTGACCTTTTCATCAAACTCAGCTCAAATAGAAGAAAAAATTAGCAAGATCCAGCAGCTCTTGCTGCAATTTATCCTCTGTAAGAATCCTGTGAGGAGGCACTTTCTACAGGAAGAACACGACAGAGGCCCAGATCCTCAGCTGGTGGACAGCTGCCTAGTTCCACTGATTTCAGTGATGCCATGTTGATTTACAGCAGATGATATGTCCCAGCCCCCAGAATGTCTCTACTGTCTTGCCATATTCACTGATATTGCCCCCCCCCCCCCCCCACGAGCCATCACTTACTAACCTGACCACAGGGATGTGAATGTGCTCCTGGTAAAGTATTTACCCCAGCCTCCTCCTCTTCTTGTCCTCATACTGCTTCCCGCCCCTCCATGCCTATGCCAGCTGGTCGATAGAAGAGAGGGGGACAGCAGGGGTTTTGCTGGTTGTCTCCTTTGGGAAGCAAAGGCTCCCTGAGACATCAAAGCACAGACACAGTTGGGATGGGAAAATGGAAAAGAGATATTCAGTGTCAGATCTTAAACTAATGAAGCCAGTGAGCTATGCTGGTTGTCAGGAGTGTTCCCCAATGTACTGCTTACGCAATGAGTCCAAAGATCAGACTTGAGAATCATCTCGTTTAAAGAGAAGTCATTACTCCCCCACCCATACAAAGCTCTGAAACATTATTCCCTACCACTAACTGAAAGACACAGGAGACGTGCTGCTCACTACACAAGTGATCTATTCTCTGTCTAGAGTTAAAGGTCTCTGGACACTAGTTCATCCGAGCCAGAGTTTTGAAAATATGGCCATTTCACTATGCTGCCTAAAGGGGAGCGGAACTCATCTGAAAACCCACCCTCCAATCGAGAGCACTGAGCACTTTTGATAATCGGGCCCATAACTTCATATTGTCCCCAACATTCAAAAGGATTGGCAGGAAGTTAGGCCTCCCCAAAAGATGGACTATTAAGGCAGTGACAGGAACAGATGATATGAATTGGTGATTGCAAGACGTGCACACTGCCAAACTGTTGAGCCTTCTTGTTGTTTATGCCAGAGCCTCTTTCCACTCACAGACTGGTAAAATGAGACATTAGGCTGGGTGCAGAAATAATAGCACCTTCACATTGCCAGAGAAAGAGCACTGGAAGTGGAGTGGGGGCCCTTAGTGAAAATAACAATAAGGTCTATTTCTAGCAAGGAAATTTGATCTGTGACAGTAAGAACTTGGAAAGTGGTCTCCCCTATACCTAGTGGCAGCTGGTTATGCAGCATATACATTTTTAAGACTAGAAGTTCCCATAATGATCATCTAATTTGATCTCCTGCTTAGCACAGGGCATAAAACTTCACCCAGCCCCCTCTCTTGTTGTAGACAATTCAGTATTTTTAGAAAGACATCTTACCTTGCTTTGAAGACTACAAGTGAGAGAGAATCCACCACATTCCAGCGAGCAAAGAATAGAAGCAAGGTGTCAGATATGCTTTTCAAAATAAGCATCAACACAAAGTTCTTCAGTGGTGCAGAACAAGCCCACGCCACATGGAAGTAGTGAAATGGACAGGCAATTTAAACTGAAACTGGACTGATTTTTGTTTACTCTTTTGAAGATCAGAGCTTGCAAGTAGCATTATCATTAGTGGAGTTGAGGGAGACAGTTCTCCTGATTTTCATAATATGCATCACCAGTCCTGTTCCTGACGATAGCTCGTCTGTTGTTTTAGCATCTCTGGGTCTATACCTTGGCATTTGCTATCCTGAATTTTGTACTGTAGCTTTCTAGGACAAACACAAAGCTCAGATGTTACATCAAAGAAAAGCAGAAGTCCCAGATAACACTTCATGTTGAATGTATCTGGGAAGTGTGTGTTAGTGTGGTTTGTATGAGATGTAGGGACAGGACTTCAATAAAGAGTGACAGTATGGAAACAAGACGGGGCACTTTATTGGCAGACATAGCTCATCTTTCCTGTCGCCATTAGACTTGTGTAACACTGACAGTAAGGCTGGACGTAACATAGCCCAGTGTGTGCGCAAGAGTTAAAGCTTCTCAGACAGATTCCAGGTTGGTTTCTTTATTTAACAAACCTGCTGTTTCCCTCCTGTCTCCAAAGGGCATCACCCTCCCCTCATGTAGAGGGGCCAACACAAAGCTCAGACACTGAGTAAATCCCACTGAAGTCCTATATCCAAGGATCAAGTGGGTTCTTGAGATGCACACACCTTGTGCTGGCCCCTCTGCCTGAGGTGGGTTTTACAGTGGGCCCAGTCCTGCAGCATGTGGCAGGTCCTCTGTGCCCATTGACTCCAGAAGACTCAGCCTCTTGTAGGATTGATCAGCAATTACTTGACTTACCAATTCCAAGTCCCCTCCTTGTGGTGTCTCCAACCCCTTTGAATGAGTTTAAAATACTAATTTCACTTCACCTCTGGCAGACATTCCACAACATCACATTTAATGGTAACTTATGCTGCAATCTTAGGATGCTACATCTGAGTTTAACTGGAACCAGCCCATAGTCCTTTACACAAACGATAGTTTTACCATCTGGTGGTCTCGTCCTTCACGCCAAGTTCTTTCCTTATCTAATCCTATTCCACTTAGACTTCTAGAGCTCCTTCCTGGCTTGCTAGATTGACAAATGCTACATAGATGTTACTAACATACAGCACCCAAGAGCAATTGTCCTTCCAGTGCTTTGCTTTTAAAAACATTTTCAAACAAAGGTACTTGTGTGGAGGATTTCACTTGATTGGCACTGGCTCTGCATTAGGGGTTAGTCTCTTGGATAACGGCTCATCTGTTCATTCAGGAGAAGGCACAGGCCGGCATGGAGACTTTCACTCAAAGAGATCAAGGTAGTCGGGTTCTGGACCCTGTTGGCCACATGGATAAAGCAGTAGCTCCTTTCCCAAAGAAGTGATAGGCTCCTCCTGTTGGCAAAAGGACACTGGTTAGATTCCACCATCTGAAATTAACACAAATGCACTCACATGTCAACTGAAAGCCTGTCGGGGTCGACGTCTTTCCATGGACTCTGGCTTTGAACTAAGCCTGAAAAATGTAAATGAAAGATAATGGGGTTCAGTCACAATTGTGCTGGCTCCAAGTAATGGACTGGCTCATGCAGACATCAGTGGATTTGGGGTCTGGCTGTGGCTGTACAGCCTTGGCTATGCCTCACATCAAAAGTCCTAAGCATTTAGATGACAAAATTCAACGCCTTGGGACTGAAAGGAGCTTTAACACTTCACTCTGCATCTCCCTTGGTGGCAGCCTCCCGACAGATGGTCACCACTCTGGAGAAAGGACCAGCTGTTCCCTCTGCTGCAAGGCAACAAACTAGCCATGACTGACTTCCACTTTCTTGCTCACTTTTGTATCTCCTGAGCTTCTAACTCTATTACTCTGCCACCACCGCATCCACCCTCTTCAGCTCCGTCTTCCCCTCACATGCTGCAGTGTCTCGTTCTTCCCACCAACTGCTGCTCCTCTCTCCTTCGCTCTGCTCTCAAGAGCTGGGGGCAGTAAACTGATTCTCACAAAGCCTCATGGCTGAGGGGGAATCCAAAGGGAGGATATTTCTTTTTACTGCCAGTGCGGCTGGTGGGAGCTCCTTTTTGAGAGCTGTAGAGTTATTTAAGGGAGTAGCAGGCACATCTTATTTAATGTGGGGGTGAAATTCAGGATGAGGCTTAAGCAGCATATAAGTGCTCTGTTCTGGGAATGTATGTGGAACTCCAAGCATGTTGGCTTTGTGCCAGCTGTCTGCCCAGCGGTGAGCTTCCCCAAACTCCAAAAAACTTATTTCTTGCTGAAACGGGTTTGAAAAGAAGTTTAAATGCAATCAGCGAACTGGTACCACGGCCTCCTGTTAGCAGGATCTGTACTCTCACCAAGGGACACCTCCAAACAGAGTGTTTTCATTCTTGGAAGCTCTGCTTGCATTCTCGCTTTGAACATCAGGGGAATGAAGGGCTTTACTGCTTGGTTGTCCTGTCTGACTATCATAAGCTGACTGTTGTGCCACAGGAAACACATCCTTCTAATTTCCAGATGGGTAGCCGTGTTAGTCTGTGTACAGCAAAAACAACGAGAGTCCTGTGGCACCTTATAGACTAACAGATTTTCTTCGGCATCTGACGAAGTGGGTTATAGCCCATGAAAGTTTATGCCAAAGAAAATCTGTTAGTCTATAACAGGGGTCGGCAACCCCTGGCACGCAGGCCGAGCCTGAGCAGCACGCAGCGCAGCTCAGGCTCCCCCGCTGGTGGCCAGCAGCTGTGGGCCACGGCTGAGGGCCACTGCTGGCCCCGCCCCCTGCTGGATGGCAGGAGGGGAGGAGAGGGGAGCAGAGCAGGTCGCATCGCCCTGCCCGCCCAGAGCTGCGCTGCTGCCGGCAGGGCAGAGCCGGCCCCAGCCATGGCTGGCAAGTGGGAGGGTCGGCCCGGCCGGAGCCACCGCAGCTGGCAGGCAGCCTCCAGTTCCTGGCCCTGGCTCCCGCCAGCAGTGGCGGCTCCGGGTGGGCCAAGCTGACCTGCCCTCCTGCTGGCCATGACCGGGGCCAGCGCTGCCCTGCCGGCAGCGGCGCGGCTCTGGGTGGGCCAGGGCAATGCGACCCGCTTTGCTCCCCTCCTGCCGTCCAGCAGGGCATGGGGACAGCAGAAGCCTGGCCCCGCCCCCTTTTGGCCCCACCCGCAGCACCTGCTAAGGGTGTGGTGGGCAGGGCTGGCACAGGGGCCGGCAAAGGTTACCAACCCCTGGTCTATAAAGTGCCACAGGGTCTCGTTGACATTATTCTAAAACATTCAACTGCTCTGAGAAGTTCTAAGGTGGCAAAGTTCAGTCCTGTGCAGATGGGCCAGCACCAGGCCAAGTACCCAAGAAGTTTCACCTGTGCCTGCACACTAGGACTGCTGTGATGTAAAACCTGGGAGCTGCCGCAGGGGATCCCCTGCCTCAAACACACACTCCTTCCAACTGGCCTTTTACTGACCACAAATGGCTTTCATTATCTCCACTGACTGATCTCTGTCATTGCTATGGTACATGAGAAATGCTGACTCCTGAACCAGGAGCGATGGGAAGCCGTGTTGGAGAGAGGCCCAGCCTGCTTCACCGCTCTGCGCTGTGTTTGCAGCACATGATGCCTTGCTTTTATCAGATGGGAAAGTGACTCTCTGCTCCATAATCCTACACCTTCTGGGTGCACAGTGTGTTCATGGAAGGGAAAAATGTAGGGGCAATCCCAGCTCATATAACAAGGTTACCAGGAAAGCTAGTTATCGATAAACTTGCTGCTACCTGCTGGGGAGTATCATTTGCATGATGGTTGCATGTGCTAGGTGCTGTACAAACACAAAGAGACAGCCTCTGCTCTGAAAGCTTTAGGCCAGTTACAAAGACGAATGGTCACTAGAAGCACTGAGGAGAGCTCACCTTGTGGTAGTCGACAAGATCGGCCAACGTCGCATGCTGCAGCTGGTCCACGCCAAGGAAGCTATATGAGGTGCTGGAGGCGTCTATGAGAAAGTGTTTACAGCCCTCTGGGGACAGGTAGGAGAGCGCGTAGCCTTTGATTTTTTCACTGACCCGGACCAGAAAGCTCCCAGGCACCGATTTGCTCAGAAGTTCCTCTGCTTTCTTGAGAGTTAGGATACCTGTCCAAAACCCAACCAAATAGCTTACAGGATAAAAGCAACTGGGGGTGACAGGCTGAATGGAACAACGCTCAGAAGGATTCTGTCTGAACCCCCTAAACTCTTACCACTTACACCACTTGCACCTTAGAAGCACTTCACAAACTAACCACTTGCTCTAAGCGAGATCATGGCCCAGCTCCTGTGGCTAGGTGAGGAGCTGGTGTGCCCAGGCAAGGGGGCATAAGTAGGGTGACCAGATAGCAAGTGTGAGAAATGGGGACAGAGGGCGGAAGGGGATAATAAGGGCCTATGTAAGAAAAAGCCAATATCAAGACTGTCCCTATAAAATCAGGACATCTGGTCACAGTAACTGGGAGGCAGGTAAGTACCTTGTCTAGCCAGATAAAGCTCCTATTAAAGTCTCAGCACATAGAAAGGCATTGCAGGCTTTGCAATTCCACTTTCCTGTGGTTTATAGTTTCTTTTACCTGCTTAGTCCTCCCCAGGAAAAGCTCTCCACAAGCCATGACAGTGACAATGGAAATAAAGAGAGACTACGCTGGCAGGGGAGATGGTCGTGCCCATTCATTTTTGTACAGAGCTCACTTGTGTAACATTCTTGTTGCACTTTCAGTGTCTTTCCTTGCACTTTAAGAGATCCTGTTAGCACTGGCCAGCCAGAACAACTCCACTCACACCCATGTGCTGAGTGTGCACAATGTGTGGGGTCTGCAAAGAAACCTAATGGCAACTGGGGCAGGCATACCCATGCAGCTTCAGTGTAGTGAGCAAGACTAAAATAGCAGAGACATCACAGAAGTGCAGGCCCGTGAATAGGTGCTCAGGGTTCCTATTTTTAGCCACACTTGCTAGATTACTGCTGGTGCAGGCATGCCTGCCCAACTGCAGTGTAAATGTACCCTTAGGTGCAAAGCACGTTAGTATTAGAACATGACTGCAGATGTGCTCATCTTTCACACCAAGCAACTGCTCTTCACTGAACTGCTCCATAAAGGGAATCAATGTGATTAATGTTTTACATTTTGTTTCTTTTTCTTGGTCTAGAATTTTTAGATCAGCTACTCCATGACCACCACCACTCGCCTCATTCAGCCAAGGCACACGCGAGGGCCTCATTCATTCCCCTCCTAATATAACAAAACACAACAACATGTGGCTCTTTTCAGCTGCCGATCTCAAAGATCCTGATGAAGAATGGCCAGGATCGCTAACCCCACATTACCAGTCAGAGAAAGAAGCAAAGAGAGAGAGGTCATCCCACAGGCCAGGGGCGGAGGAACGAGACCCAGATCTGTTGTGTCCCACACTACCACCCTATTCTTGAAAGCATGGCCACCTATGAGGCAGCCTGCTGCTGCTTAGCTTAGGAAGAAGCGCCTCACGTACAGAATGTGGAAGGCCTTCTCGGGCAGGCCAGTAAGTAGCCAGAAATATCAAGCTGTGAATTATGTTTGCCATTTTGGCACAAGTTTCCAACCAGAAGAGTGGACTAACTGGGAATGCCCTTCTGGCGGGGTGGGAAACATACCCTCCTTAGGCCAAATCCCCTTGCTTGGCTTTGTCCCATTAGCGGGGCTGTGACTGGCACGTTTACAAATCAGCTGGCCAGCCTGATGTTCTTGGTTTGAAATAATTTTTCTTCTGCGTGAACTGCCTGCCATGGCTGTCTAGCCCCACCTGTCCAGTGAGGGGGACTTGGTCAAGGCCCTCCAGCAGGTCTTTGGCAGAGCCATCCTGCACCTGATCCACCGCACCATCTGACCTCTCAGCACGGGAAACTAGCCTGGAATATTAGCAAAGCACTACATACTCACTTTCTGTAATGGAGTGGAAGACGTTGCCTGATGTTGTTCTTACCCATTCTGGGTCATCACTCTACCCAGCATACCCCTTGTTTAGTGTGCCTTGACATGGTCTTATTTGTACTGTGGTAGGGCCTAAGTGCCCCAGTTGTGGACCAGCATGCTCTTACGCTAGGTGCTGTACAAACACAACTACAAGACAGTCCCCACCCCAAAGAGCTCGCCGCCCACATGTCCATATCAGATGACAAATTTTCTTTTAGGCCCTGATTCAGCAAGGCACTTAATATATGGCTTTAAATGTGTAGTTACTACACAGATTTCAAGTGCAGCAGAGGATTTGGCTGAAGATTTTCCACTAGTGGGAGGCTGGTCATGGTGGTCACAAGTTAGCCATGCTAGGTGGCAGCAGAGAAGATTTGGCAAAGGGACATTCGAGACACAAAATGCAGCTCACAGAATATGTACTCAGCATGGGTTGTGCTGCTGGGCACACTCTGTCTGGAGACGTTTCTCGTACTGTGAACAGACCTGATCTGTGGTGACTTCCCATTGACAAGGTTGCTCCCACTTTCCTACAGGCAGGAGAGGCAGGGAAGCTACAGGACTCACCGTGGAACCAGGACGCTATCCTGTCCGTGGATTTCTCATAGCCAGTCCGAAGAGGTAACTGCTCCTCTTTAAACCACATGATGATGCCCTCCTGGGTAGAAGCAGAGACCGTCCTCTGCACGCCCTGTTTCCTGTCATTCCAAGAGACTCATGTCTGTACAGTGAGGTCACACCCCAGAATTCAAGTTCTATTCCCCACAGGTTCTTCTACTGCGCTTCTCGCTGGAGTATCTTGGCCCAGAGGCTTGAAGGCATCAAAATCAAGGGCAGTCAGGCACCTAGGTATCTCTGAGTCTGGGTCTAAACATGTAACATCTAAACATGCTCCTTAGATCTGGGGTCTTTGATGCTCTTGTGTTAGACTGATTAAAGCTAGCCTAATACAGCTCTTATATGAGGGGTCATTTGTAATCGTCGTATTATCCCAGGCTATACACACCCACTGAGAGGGGTACTTCTGCTTGGCCCTAGGAACTCACTGAAAATTCTTAAATATTCATCTGGGACCCAGACCTGCAACTAGAGCCAGCGAGGAAAGGATGTACTTCTCTCCCCTGGGGAAAGCTATGATGAACACACAAGTTTGCCAGAATTTCTCTTTGAAATTCCCCAGATTTGTGCCAAACTCCTGAGAACTTTCTTTTTTCTAGGGGGTAGGGAGGATGAAACTGAAAAACTAACCAAAGGGGAGGAAAAGTTGTGAAGATTTTCACCTTGTCAGAAAGCCATTTTCCATGGAGAAAAAAGCCTGATGGATACCCTCACTCTCCATGCCCACAGAAGCCAGCAGCCAAACAAACTAGATCTGCTCTCAGAGCCAGCACACTCTCACAGCCTGGAGTGTATTGCATGGCTGGCAGTTCAGTAATTGGGCTATTTCAACCCAAGGGGAGGATAAATCCCCAAACTCAGGGGCAGCTCCCTGCCAGCCCCCCCTCTCTCACAGCTCCCAAGCAGATCTCTGCTAGGAGGGGATTTCTCAGAATAAATGGCTCCAGGCTTTAAAAATTAAAACCAACCACCTGAATTCCACCAATGCAGACCCAGGAGCCCCTGGGGTCACATGCTCCCATAACAAATTAGCTGCCAAATTCTGCACCAGCTGCAGTTTCCGGATAGGTTCCAGCTGTGGCCCTGGGCAGTGCACACTGCAGTCGCACACTGTCAGGAGATCACAGATGGGGTTTACATCATCTTGTATCCTTTGTTAAATTGATGTGTATCCTTCATTAAATGCTTCAAAGAGGCTAATCATCAGCTTCTCTAGAAAAGAACAGATCTGCCACGTCCATAGCACCCTGCCTTGGAACATGCCATGTAGACAGAGCATGTCGGATGAAGGGCTGTGTGGCAGCTTAGGAAGGTTCCTTATCTTTTAAGGGTAGGAGAACCCCTAGCACCCATATCCCACAACAGAATGACCCCAGACAATTCCATCACTAAGGGCAGTTTTTACCTGTTGGCTCCCCCATTGGCTACCCCAAAGCTTAGGGTTTTAGGCTTCGGTGGAAGGGGAGGACGGGGGGGCAAGACTTGCTCCCTGCTCCCAAAATTCTTGGAGACTTCGGCCACCTTCCCTTTGCGGACCCCTTGCAGTGACAGCCTGTGGTAGTCGTCCCTGGCCTGCTTGGCAATGGAGCGTCGCCTCTCATCAGCGGCTTTGGATTTCCTCACTGGAAGAGAAGGGGAGGACTGCCCATCAGCTCCTTCAGGGAGGCTTTGAAAAGGCTCACTGCAGCTAAGTACATGCCTGTTTTGTATGGACGCTGAGGTGAGCCCTGAGGAGGAGGTGGCGTGTAAGGGTCTAGGGCTGCGTCTACACTGGTAAATTAAGTCGACTTAAGCTTGGCTTAAGTCGACTTAATGTGCCCTGCGTCTACACTACACTTTACTTAAGTCGACTTAAGGAAAATAAAGTCGACTTAATGAAAATTAAATCGACTTTATTAAACCACCTTTCTACTCGACCTAAGGCTTAATTCGACTTTCTAAAGTCGAATTAAGCCAGTGTAGCCCTAAGTTGACTTAGGGCTACCCCAGGACTACACCAATGCCCTCCCTGCTGGGGGGGGGGCACAGGGGGAGCCTGGCATGCCCCCCAAAGGGCAGGGCATGTGGGCACAGTGTGACACTGTCTGGATTTAGGGAAGCATTTATGATATTATTTTCT
>ML685884.1:6936790-6948439 GCA_007922175.1 Pelusios castaneus | reverse complement strand
ATAAGAGAAGAATACAATTTGTTGTGTAATCCCTAACATTTTAGCTATGAGTTCTTATTTCATTTTGCTCACCTTCTCTTGTTTGTTAGCACAAACCAGTTTCATGACACACTTAGTTTTCCTTTGAGTTACCGCATGGTACATAGGGGTAAAAGAGGTTGTGTAGATCTTCACATTCTCTCTACCATATGTAGAAACAGCTTCCTCTGAAACACACAGAAGACATTTGACTCCACAAGACAGATCAATTACATGGGCTGCAGGGGTCTCAGACTCAAAAGGATGAACAGTAGAATGTTTTAGGCACCTGAGAAAGGACGTTTTCTGTACACTTCATAGTAATGAAGATACTTATCTAGGCAACAAAACAGTCTACTGCTAGGACAAAATAGGGCCCAAAAGTCTTAAATGACTAAATGCTTGGAGCATCCAGGCCATGATCTAGTGTGGTCAGCAAAAAACGACTAGATTGATCAAGTGAAAGCAATGGGAAAATTCAATGGGCCAGGCCGAGGATTAGACATAAATCCAGACAAGTACCCTGCATCACATGCCTCCATCCCTGATCTTGAGGACTTACCTGAAGAGCTGCTTATACAGGCTCACATCCATCCTGTCAAAAGCAGACTGAATTAAGTGATGTCCACTAGCTAGACTGAGGCCATGCGCTTGCTCCAGAGGGAGCCGCACAGCCTTTCAAAGAAGTAGTGGCTTCTGTTCACTGTGCACCTAGCCTGAATATGAACATGGTACTTACAGCTGAAAGGCACCATATCCTGGTACCATTCCCAAAACTAAGTTTTAAGACAACGTGATTCAGTCAGATTGTCATGGCCATCATTATGGAAACACAGAATGTTAATAAGGAGACACCAATGCAGTGTTTTCACTTGACCCTACCTTCTGTGAGCCCCACTGTTCCGATCGGTGGGTGGCTGAAGACCACGGTAGGAATGTTACTATAGTCGAGTTTGGAATCCTGCTTGCCTTCAAACAACCTGTGTGCCAGTTTCCTTCCCGCTGCTATTGCAACTGTGAATATGGAAGTAGGAATTCATGTTTACAGGATACTTCACTAGCGTTCGAATATGGTGTATCTAATTAGTGGCCTGTACTGAATGCTTCAGAGCAGGACAACCTTTTATTTATGGATTGGAGAGGATGGAAATACCAGAAGGTTATAACTGATGGATGATTTTGAAACTGTCACTCAAGTCACTTAGGGGCCTAAGCCTCACTGAACGCCATTCAGTGACTTGTCAAGACTGCAGGGAAATTTTGGCTCCTAAACAGCTAAGTCACTTTTGAAAATGTAACTTCAGCCTGGTCTACTCTTAAGTTATACCAGCAGAGTTATGCTGGTTGAGCGGGGAGAGGGAGGGAAAGGGGAGAGAGGAGCGATGATGTTTTATCAACATAGCTGTATGCGATAAACACCAGCATGGCTGTTAATGGCAATATAGCTTACGCTGGTTGGGAGACACAGCAACAATACTGGAATAACCAGGGCCATGCAGGGAGAATTTTGCCAATTCAGCTATACCAAGAAAACCCTCCTAGTGCAGACAAGGCCTCAGATGCTTTTGAAAATCTTCCCTAGACTCTGCAAATTCAAGATTAATCTCATCCATGGCTAGGAGGATTGATGTTTGAATCAGTGTGCCTCTGTGAAAAATGTGTTTTCTGCTTTGGAATTTAGCCATAAGAATTCATGCTGGGAGTTACCTGAGCATGGATTATGTTCCTTTTTGTGATGTGTAGTGTAACAGCAGGTAGTATTACACACATTTGGCACAAACACAGCTGTGAACAAGCAAGGCCAGGGTGTGACTTCATCACTACTTTCGATAAGAAAATAATTCATTTCCCAGTTACACCGCAAACGTCTATTTCCAGCACCTACAGCTTTTGGTTTTTATGCTTAACAACAAATGGAGCTTCCCCAGAACTCAGATACTACCAGCACCCTAACACAGATACCACCCTGACTCCTTGGAATCTCTATTTGAGTAGTGCCCACTCAGTCAGCCAAACAAAAAAAATACAGTGTGTGTTTGAGAGTCAAGCCAGTGGTTTTCAAACTTAGGGTCGTAGCGCCCCCTGCAGCTACTAACCAAAAGACTGGACTGTGTTGCTCTAAAATGTAATTGTTGGGTCGCTGTCATAAATGGGCTTTTTCAACTGGATCCCGAGGAAAAAAAAAGTTTGAAAATCATTGAGTTAAGCCTTTTTAATGCACAAGCTTTATATTTATCATGGCAGTAATGAGTGCGAAGGCTGGATAATAAGCATGTCAGATGGAGAGGGCAGCCTGTTGAACCATGCCACATTAAAAGCAAAGCCACAGAACACACACAGTGCCCCTTCAAACAGCCTCCATAGATGATACAGGACCACACCTTTTGCTGTCTTTCCTGGTCCTAAAACAGTGCAAGTGCTGCATGCATGAAGAGAGACGCCCCATGACTACCTCTGCCAGCTGCCATGTCAGGTAGCTGCCGAACACCCCACAGTAGAGAGGAATTATCAAACTGCATCTCTGAAAACGCAGGGGCCAGAAGGAATGGATTCTTCCCCACCCACTGCCACACTTCACCCAGAGGGAAAGGAGTTTTAATTTTTTTTTTTTTTTTAAATGGGCTCAGAAACATCACAAGTTAATCTGTTTGTTTTCTCTGCCACCACTGGGCTCCCTGGGGACTTGTGCTCTCAAATTTCACAAGCAGTTCTGAAAACCCCATGAACTTTTGGCTCCTATTTTTTAAAATCTCGGCCCCAGTGGTTAAATGTGGTGCCAGTGAGTGTATCATCGTAGGTATGTGGCTGTACAGCAGAATGCAATACAGACCTATTACCTGGGGTAAGAAGTGCTTTTCCACATACATCCCCGACAGCGTAGATCCCTTTCCTGCTCGTGTTCTGGAACACATCGACTCCAATATGACCTCTAGCATCTAACTTAAGACCCTGATATTGGAAACAGCAACCATGTTAAGATACACACTAGACATCATGAAAAACAGTGATAGCCTCGGAGCTTTTCAAGGGATCATACCCTGTTCAAAGGCAAAATTTACATTCTTATGAGATATGAAGTCTAACAGTGCAATATGAAATTTAAAAATAAACACCGAAAATAGTTTCACATATTTACCGTAACTTTTTGCCTAATTTCAAAAGGCCCAACCCAAGGAACAGTGGTGCTGCAAACGGTTTTGTCCCCCCCTCTGCAGCAGTCACATCATTTTCAGCTCCCGGCCAGTGAAACAGTGATACATGGACAATTATATTTTATAATGCACTGTCATCATTCATGGAATGATTTGGCTGTCAAAGGCACTGAGTTACCCCTGCCCCAATTTATCTATCATGTCTCCAGGCAATGCTGGAAGATGCAATTAAGAACTTCATTGTACTTAAGTATTTGTGGGCTTGTTGTCCTACTGCGCTCTTTAGCCCAGGGCTTTCAACAACCCAGTATTATATTATAACCTTGGCTGTGGTCCTGCCACAAACTCTATGCAGATACCAGGGTCTGTTCCTACAGCGCTCATGACAGAACTGAGGCCACATGTGCAAAGGGTTAATACAAAGAGCATTTTCATAATTGTTAGGGTATAAAGTCTTTCTTTCTCACCAGTTTGTCTAGGTTAAGTCCCTCGGTGTTTGGGTCTCGTCCAATGGCCCACAGAAGACAATCAACATCCGGGATTGTGTTAACTGTGGGCTTGCGACCAGGCATAGAGGACACCACCTTTACCTCCAACAACCCCAGAGGGGATTTTGTAACTGATTTGACCTATTGGTAATCACAAATACAGAGTAAGATTAAAAGTGGAACTGTTGGACACCCATTTAAAACAGACAGACTTGTGTGATTTGACACATTACCTATACGTTACAAAGAAAGATTTCAATTTTAGGCCAGTTCAGAGGAGGAGCAGTTCGCTGAAGACTGAAGTTTCCTAACACTTTCAGCACAGGAAACTGAAATTCCATTGACATTGGGTTAAGACAAAAACTGTTGAAAATCTCTATTTTCCATCCTGCTGCGCACACCTGCTGTCTCACACTGCCTGCTGATGCAATACTTGGCAGGAATACTGCCTGCCAGCAGCAGGAGAGTGATATCCACCCTTCAGCTTAGGAGATGAATCGCCCAGACCACCAGAACTTGTAAGTGAAAAGAGGACTTGAGAGGGTCAGTCGACCTGATGAGTCTGATGCTGATCCAGATGGATTCCTCACTGGGAAGCAGAGGCATGGTTAACAGAGCTGAGGAGGGGGATGGAACGGGACGTGCACCAGGGTAAGGATGATGAACTGTTACGGGAATAGCAAGATGCAGGTCCATGCGATGCTTGCTTGGGTTGCTAAACTGTCCTCAGGCGGACTGGTTACAGCAGAGGCAAAGGCTCGCTGGAGGTGCAAGCTACCATGTCCTTCAGCAGCCTGCTCTGCTTGGAGTCTCAAAATCAGAGTAGATTTCTAGTCATTCATCTGAAGAGCCTGTCTGAAGGAGACAGAGACAAGAACCAAAATGGCAGCTTGAGGGAAGCTCCCGGACAAGGTGCTGTAGGGAGACATGGATCTCTAGCCCCCAAGGTGAGCTGCCAGACTGCCAGGCATTGGGTAAAGACCCTCAGGGCTGTGCAGAGACTGTATTGCAGTACTCTGTGCTGAAGCATAGGTCCATACTGCGCTCTGGATCTGTGCCTGTGTCCTGCAGGGAGAGAGCTGTGAACCAGTCCTGTGGGTCTAGAAAGGTCAAGTTTACTACCCTGAAGTATAGGCATCCAATGGAGTCACAAACCTTTTCCTTTGGCTCAAGAAGTAATGGGAATAGAAACCCAGGTCCCTTAATTCCTGAGGTATTTTTGTTATGGCTCCCAAATGGAGGAGGGAAATGTGTCTCAGAGACATATATGCACACGATGCATGAAGTCTGCATAGATAATACTCGAAGAAGTGACTTATTCTGCACCCCTTTTCCTATTCCTAACATTATCTGAGAGACAAAAGCTGCTGTGGAATTACATAGCAGAAAGTGAAATGTAGCTCCTCACAGAGCATTCACTGATATAGGAGTGACAAAAAGGCAATCTAGTGTGCAGATATCAACATCTTACCATGGCCATGATCAGATGCTACAGTAGTGCTGTGGAATAGAGCCCCGCGTGGATACAAATATGTGGATCCGCATCCAATCTGCATCTGCAAGAAATGGTCCGCAGATATCCGTGTTGTATCCGCGGATGCAGCTATAATGCGGATACCCGTGGATATCCACATATTTGCAGGGCTCTAGCCATGCACAGATAAAAATATGTGGATCTGTATCCAATCTGCATCTGCAAGAAATGGTCTGTGGATATCCACATTGTATCCACAGATGCGGATATCTGCGGCTATAATGTGGATATTCACAGATTTGCAAGGCTCTATTGAGGAACATCAGGATATTTTAAGAAAAGTGAAATAAAAAAAATCAAGTTGTAAGCCCATAGAAGAGATTCAGATCTACATAACAGTGTGGGTCATACTGTACCAGTGAATGCTTCCAGACATCTATGCCAGCAGTCTCCAGTTCCTGAGTGCAGTTTGAGCTGATCATTGAATCAAACGTCCTTAAGACCTGCATTGAAACCCACAGAATCCATCAAGATTACATGCGATTTACTGTGCTCCCATCTAAATGCTACCTTCACACACACCTTTAATCCCCCAGACAGTCACAGAGCTCTTGTGTGGGCATTCAGCTCAGCTTAAGTTGAGCTAAATAAATCCAAGGCACTCTAAATCAGACTGAAGAGTGTCCACACTAGGAGATGGTCTGACCCAACTACAGCAGTTTCAAACCCATTTAATTAAGTTGGTGTAAAATACGTACAGACACGGACACAGTGAAATAACATCATGAAATAGAGAGGATTGAATGCTGAGTAATTGATTTTCTTTAGATGTGAACAAAAAGTTTGGGAGAAAATCTGTGGACAGATTCAACACCCCTTCTGCTGTGGTTTGAAAGCTGACAATACACATCACCTGGCAATCCCAAGAAGCCCTCCAGCAAAAATCAGGGAAGAGCAGACTTGGCACTCCTGTTATTTCTAAAGTAAATAAGATAAAACACTGACAATTTTTTTTTTTTTTTTTTTTTTTTTACACTTCTAGGGCACAAATGCAATGTTTAGAAATCCTTTTCCAATGACTCTTAAGATTCTTACATAAGTAATAAGTAACCCACATTACAGACACCGTATACATTATTTTCTATTCTCATGTCCCTTCTGCCTAGCTCTACATTAAGTTTTAGATCATAAAACACAAAACATGCTACATGGCCCAATTTATTACTGGGAGAAGTTTAATATTTTTATCTTTTGATATTGAGATTTTAACTTTGCAACCTGAATGTTGCATTACCAATTTTTAGTATATTGTTTATATTAATAACTCAAATCAACTTCCCTAAAATTAATGTGATCAACTCCAACAAACAGCAAATAGTCCTGCCATGCAGTTTCATTCGGCGCAGAGGCCCAAGATGCTTTTGGCCAATTGGGCACAGAAAGCATCCATGCTATTTTTAATCGGTATTGGGATCACTGGAGAAGTATGCAGCACCGGGTACCTTGTCATGACGTATCAGTAAGGATGTCTTTGATCCCAGTGTGGAAAGGATTCCAGCTATCTCCACAGCAATGTATCCAGCACCAACAATAACACTGTGCCTGAGGAAAACCAGCAAGATCACACAGGCAGCATCAGAGATGACAGAACAGACATTTGGCACAGGTTCCTACCACTGGAATGAAGGGACAAGGTGTCTCCTGAATTCCAGACACATCCTGGTTCTGGTACTATTTCAGATGTGACTTTGTGCTCCATAGCTAGCTCTGTATTGTATGTTCTATGCCAGATCTCAGTCTCTAACTTCTCAATATTAAAGATTTCCCCATAAACCATGTCACACTTTGAAGCAGGGCTGGATCACGGCCTGGGGCTGCCCACCCTTATGGGCCCCTCTTCATTGCCACCGGCAGCTGCGGTGCGGGGTCAGGGACTCCGGGGCCCAGGCCAGAGGGGGTTGGGAGGGCCCCAGCCGGCGCTGCTACAGGCCAACGCAGCTTCAGTGGCCACAAGCCATGGTGCTGTTGGGCCTGCGCTGATGGGAGAGCCACGTTCCTGGGGAGGGCACAGGTTGCAGTTGCAGGCCAGGGGGTGGAGATGGGGAGGGGTGGACCTGTGGCTGGGTATTCCTGCCCCGCCCCTGACTAGCTGGTGAGCACCAGCCAAGTGGGGGGCTGGGCAGGCAGGCTGTGAGTGGCAGCAGCCACCACTTGGGACAGCCAGGCCGGATTTTTTTTGGGGGGGGGGCCCTCTTTAAGCCTGGAGCCAGAAGCTTAAGCCCCTGCGGTAATCCGGCCCTGCCTTCAAGGAATACTTCTGTCCAACCCTGCAGCGTGATGAAGTCTCTGCTCTATCAAGTGATGTTATAGGGAGACCTCTGCACCTTTCTTCAGCCATAACATACTGAAGGGAATCACTGTGCCCAAGAGATGGAAGAGTTGTAGCATGCCGGTTGTATGGTTTATTCTGTACCTGGGCAAGCATGCACACCAATGTCAAACATGGACACCCCCCCCCCACCTCCCCATCCCCCAAAACCCAAACTAAAACAAAAAAACCCCCACAATTCCTCTTTGTTGCTGTGGTCATGCTCTCCGTCAGACATTATCAGCTTTAGACTCTTGAGTGCCATCACTTAATTCAGAGAAACAATGGTGTACATTTCATTGCACGTTCTCGCTATTCCCAAATACCAAAATCCTTTATGCTGACTTCAGAACAAAACTTTGAAACTGTGATGAGTGAAACATGAAGCAAAGCCAAATGCATCTTCATGCTAGCCTCATAGGGGGCTCCAAGCAGGATTAAATGACAGGGGTGGAATATAAAGAGATCTTGAAGTGATGAAGGGCTGCAGATAAAGTGCAAGAAGCTGGGAGGCAAAGCAGCTCTGAACAGGATGATGGCCGTGCTAGGACACAGGGTAGGAACATACCCTGGAAATTATCATGGCCTTTTTGGAACTAGTAACACAGAAGACTCAAACAACACAAGGTTCACCATCAGAGTCAAGTAACCAGAAATGTTTCATATGAGCCCATGAGCTGCACCAGATGAAGACAAAGGAGCAAATAATGAACAGCTGACATCAGTGACAGCATCTAGTTCACTAGAATTGTTACCTACATAGTCTGTCTGGTGTCAAAAGTGAGCAAACGCCGTGTATTTCAGCCATTTTTTCCATTAGTGCACTAGTGTTAGGCACCTGTTTTGTTTAAAAACAAGTTTCCCATGGAGGGAGACTACTTGGAACTCTGTGAACTACACTGTATAAAAGGGTAAACTAAACAAGTAGCATTCCTCTCTGAACAAAGTTAAAAACCAGAAGCAATGACTGATGCACTCCCATGCTGTCCTAATGCAGGTACTTGGAAACAAACAACAAAAACCAAAAAACCCAGATACACAACTGTGATGCATTTTAATAAAATCAAGGGAAGGGGTCAAAATCCCTGCTGTCCTGGCCCTTTGTTGTCAATTATCCAAATAAAGAGGGGTGTGAAAAGCCACCTTCTTCATGAGGCAGTGTTTTATATCCATTCTGCAAAGAAGTAAGTTGATGCACAGGGGACAGGGCACAGCAAACTGAGTTCAGCATGAGCTGGTGAGAGCATCCTAGGATAGCTGATTTTGTTACTGGTTTGCTTACCTGGGCAATTCTTCAAGTTCAAAAAATCCATCACTGGTGATTCCCAAGCTGGCACCTACCAGGAAAAGCACAGTTTCACACACAGCATGACAAAATGTCTCCCAGTAACAAAACCCTGTTTTTTCTTAGCTGAATTCGTTCATTTCAACACAACATTGTTTAATTTGGATTTACATTTCTTGCTCTTAGTATTCATCAGCTTTACATACAAACCAACCCTGAGTATCAAACATTTGACTTGGTTTTTAAAGCTCATTTCGCCACTTCAACGATGGAAGAGAAAGGGCACTCTTCAGTTTGCAAAACTGAGTTTAGGATTGAAAGAAAGCATTGTAAGCAGAGCTTGAAAAGTTTCCAATACATCTGTTTGTCCAAAGAGACTATATACCTAAACCCACCACTAGAGCCATGTCCCTAAAGCTATGCTTATTTCATTTGCACTGACACATTCACTGTTCCTATTTAATCAATTTGACCACTCCACAAAAATCAACTCAACTCCACTCATTTCCTCCTCAAAACCAATCAACTCTGCTTCCTCTGCACCCTCAGAAACCCCAATTCTGCAAACCCTAAGCAATGCTGTGTCTCAAAAAAAATGATTAACTCTGCTCCTTCTTCCCCGTAAAAGTGACTCTACAGCCTTGTCTTCTCTAGTAAAGGTGTATTTTAACGTAATAGCTCACACACGTTACAAACCTAGGCTATGTCTACACTTACTAAAGTTAGTTCGAATTAGTTAACTTAACTAATTAACTTAATTTGAACTAGCAAAATTTAGTTCGAACTAAGCAAGTGCCATTCATGGCATTGCTTAGTTCGAATTAGCGATTTGCATTGAGTTCAATGGGCCGATTAGTTCGAACTAAGCAATTTGTTCGAACTAACATGACCACATTGGTTAATTTGAACTAACTAGTTCGAATTAACCCTTAGTTCAAATAGCATATTCAAATGTATTAATTCGAATTAAGGAAGCCCTTAATCCAAACTAATTAATGGCTAGTGCAGCCATGGCTTTAGTTAGTTCAAATTAAGTTCCCTTAATTCGAACTAACTTGCCTGTGTAGACAGAGCCCTAGTGTAGTTGTAATGGGTTATCTATCAGGCTTTTTCTTAGTGGAGTCTTTCCACTGACTAGAGCAGGCTTTAGATCAGACCTTTTTCTATGCAGGCCACAGTTTCATTTATAAGAGGGAGGAAACAGTAGAATGATGAGGACAGATGTGCTTCCTAAACATACATTCTATATACAAACACTTAGGGCCAAGGAGGGTAGACCATTCTGGAGCAATACTATTTGCATTGGAAAAATCCTGATGTAATTCAAGTGAAATCTTCCCCTACAGGAGTACTTGCATTCCATGATGCGGATCATATTATTTAAAGACTTACCTGGGATTTCAGTTTCATTGGGCACTGATGGTCGCCCCCCTGTAGCTATCAGGATGTGAGGAGCAGTGTATTTTTTACCATTGACTTCTACCGTAGGCTCAGGATCAGATGTAA
Organism: Pelusios castaneus; assembly: GCA_007922175.1. Classification (NCBI taxonomy): domain Eukaryota; kingdom Metazoa; phylum Chordata; order Testudines; family Pelomedusidae; genus Pelusios; species Pelusios castaneus. The sequence continues at coordinate 6,938,148 of ML685884.1, read as the reverse complement.
AAATGGCATGGCCATGAATGGTTTCTATATGAGCCTACAGAAACAAGTTTTAGATTGTACTTAGAATCAGATGCTAGGAAACAAATGAACCTATTAGGCCACCTAACCTACTTCGCTGTCAACTCAGCATTCTTCCCTAATTAGTAAAGCAAAAGACAAAACTACTAGATCAGAATAGTAGCAAGCTAGCTTTCTGATTCATCATTTCAGTTTCTGAAAAGTGCTACCCAATGGGCTAAATTTTCAAACATGATTCGTGAATGTGGGTGCCCATTTGGGACACCTCAAGGAGCTTCACCTACAGAAACTGCTCTAGAAGCACCCTATGAAAATCAGGCCACTTTATGATATCTCTTGCGGGCACTGAAAAATCAAGTCAGACTATAAGTGTATGCCTATGTTCATCTAGTAATCTGAAAGGTTTCTAAATATAATCAAAGTCTTCAATCTGCATGAGAAGCCACTGTATGTTCTGGAGAGCTAATGAAGCTCAAACTCTGGCACCTAAAAACATGACTAAGCTGGTAAGAAACAGTTCCTTTCTGTAACTGTAGTTCTTTGAGATGTGATGCAGACATGTGTGCATTCCCAGAGCACTGAAGCTGGAGAATTTTGCCTAGCAGTGCCCATTCAGGGGCAGCACTTGCGCCTTATGGCCATAACCCTTCCCATGGCTATATGAGGGGTTACCCATCAGCTCCTTTGCACCACATCCAAGACACTGATGGGATGGAGGGTCATGGAACACGTCTGCTTGACAGCTCAAAAAAAAAAAAAAATCACAGTTATAGTAAGTAACCATTTCCTCTTTAAGTAGGTGCAGCTATGAATTCCACTTAGGTGACTCACAAGCAATTCTCACAGGGAGTGGGGCTCAGCATCTATTTAAACAAGAGGGGGACTAACCAAAGCTATTTTGTATACAGTCTGGATGCAGGAAGAGAGATCGTTCCCCCACATGAGGATCAATGTTTAAACACCTGTGAGAGATTACTTAACTACACATAACTAACACTTAATCTAACTACCATTAAGGGTACTACTAACTATTTGCAATTAGAAAATGACACTAAAAATAGTAAAAGTGTGAGGCTAACCACAAAGGGTATGTCTACACTAGCAATTTAGGTCGACTTAAGGACCCTTAAGTTGACCTAAATTACTCCATGTCTACACCTGAATTTCATTAAGTCAACTTAAGAAGTTCCTTAAATCGACTTAATGAAAGCTTAAGTCGACTTAATAAGAACCGCCCGTTAGGTTGACTTAGGGCTTGCCTACACGAGCACCGTAATCCGCATTAAAGAACATTACTGCGCATTAACAAGCAAACTGTTCACACGTGAAATGTTGTTGCT
>ML685884.1:6891132-6926790 GCA_007922175.1 Pelusios castaneus | reverse complement strand
GGAGGCTGTCAACAGCGCAACAAGTGTCCACACAGGCTGTACCACGGAACAACTGTTCCATGGTAAGCCTTACCACGCTCGTTTGGGGTAGTTTACATGTTGCGCCGCAAGAGGCTGTTGCCACGCAACAAGAAGCTTTCCTGTGTGGACCCTTTGATTCTTATCGCATGGTAAGGAGTCTTACCGCGCGATAACTTTGTAGTGTGTACAAGGCCTCAGTTTCTCCAAGTGTTTAAAAAAAAAATGGTACTATGCTCAGATGTCTTTCAAATGACTAGGCCCGCTTCTCTGGCTTCCTGATCTTTTGCCCTTCATGTAAATTCATACAAAACATAATGCCAGCAAACTCACAAACATATCTTCAGGGTGAAAAGCAGCTGTACACAGAGCTATATACCCACTCTAAGGGTGTAAAACTGCAAGACTTCACCTTGAGACAAGGGCAAGATGCCAAATAGCTGAGCGGATGCACTCAGAGAGGTCAGAAAAGGAGCAGAGTTGCAAGGTACTTACCAACAGACCTGTTTAAACAGGTCATCAGGAAGCCACTCCCTTATTTTTTTTTTCCTTGCAGATTTATGCAATGCTACTTTGTTCATCCCTCAGAGTAGTAGTAGTTCCTGTTTTTACTAGCTGGCAAGCCAAACAAAATACACCCTAACCTTGTTCTTATGAGTAGCAGAGGCATAGGAAATTCTAGGAGCTCAAAGGATATTTTTCATCTACTCTCCAATGCAGCCTGTCCTGCCATCTGAAAATGAAGATTTTTTTTTCCTTCCAGTTATCAGCCCTACAATACAAACTTATTCATGTTTTCCATGAAAAACGATCTTCCTAAAGAACTTCATCAAAACCTTGCAGACCTTTTCCTGTCAAAAGGCAGGCAAGAACAATATAGATTGTACAGATCTACCACTGTCTGTCTGAAGGAAAGATACTTTAATATACTTAAATATTTTTTCAAGAAAATCTAAAAATGTAAGTGTGTTAAAATGCTTTCAGTTGTTCCAAAACACTGCTCTGTATTCTGCTATATTCTTTGCTTTTTGCCTGTGACATAATATTTATTTTGTAGTGTACTGTTTTATCTGAAAACCATAAATCCTCTATCTACTGTGAACCTGATCCTCAGCTGGTATGTATTTCCCGAGTACACCAATTAATTCAACCAACAATTGGGCTCTGTAAATCAGAAATAAGCTGACACTGGCATTGTTTTAATACCAACTTCTGGAGAAACCTGAGTTTGGTAATATACCAGTGAAGTTGCACTAGATTTCACAACAACACTGTAGCACCATCTGTCTAAAAAGCACTCTATTCAGGACTTGATTCTATTCTTAGAAAGATCAACAAATCTCTCTTAAATGCATGCTGATTTTCCAATCTACATTAAGATAAAATGAGTCTAACTCAGAGAGAGAAAAAAACCAGAGCCTACTGTTTTCCTTAAAAAGCCAACGTTTTCTATTTAACTGGAGAGGACATTGCTCATTTGCAATTCTGTAAATCTATGCAAACTAAGATGTGCTAGAAAGGGTTCCATTGTGTTACAAATACAAACAATTTTAAAATTGGTTGTATAATCTTTGGTGCAAGGAAGTCTTGCACAATAGGACACTGATCCTACCTGAGGCCTCTGTAGTCTTGGTCCTAGCCTATTATAAACATCATCAGCATCATATAATATTCCTGATCTTTCCTGTAGTGTAAACTGGTCCAGAGAGGACTGGTCAGAGCTCCTCTCTGGCTCTGCAGCATCTCTCTCCTCTCTCAGGCCGCCCCACAAGCCACACACAGCCACCCCGTCCGCCCTGCACTCCCCCAGCGCCCTGCGCAGCGCACTCACGCAGGTGCCCCCCAAGCGCTGATGCTCCACCACAGCGACGCGAGCCCCGAGCTCCGCCGCGCGCCGCGCGCTCGCCAGCCCGCCCGAGCCGCCTCCCAGCACCAGGTAGTCGAAGGCGGCAGCCATGGCTCGAGGCGGCAAGAAGCGGAGTGCGGGCATCAAGTCCGGGAACTGGGGGAGGAGGGCGCTGCTGAGTCATGGTGACAGGGAGCGAGCGGAGGGGCCGTAGGGGGCGTGGCTTGGGAGGGCTCCGCGCGCCGGGAAGGGGCGGACTGAGAAGGGGGCGTGGCTCCGGCCGAGAAGGGTGGGGTGGAATTCGAGGGCCTGCGGGAGGCGAGTACGAGGAGCCGGACAGCGAGGCCTAGGGAGGGGGAAGGGGAGTCTCCATTGCCTTCGCGCCGTTACGGCAGGCAGGGGCCGGGCCACGCCTCCTTTTTTTAAACAGCCAGTCAGAGCAGCGACCCGTGCTTGGGCCACACTTGGGGGGCGCTTTTCCTTAAGGGGGGAAGCTACAGTGGAGCTCTCCGGGGCTGCCAGCCTCGGGCTGGAGTCAAGGCCCCAGGCAGCCCCCCCGTGCGAAGCAGCAGTTTCAGCGCCGAGGCGGCGTTATATAGCGGCAGCCCTTCGGTTAGCACAGACAAGCATAGGCCACGCCTGGCCTGCACCAGCCAAACTCTTGAACTGAGGGGGCTCCGTACAGCTTCCCAGCTGCGAGGCAGGAAAGGAAATCCTCTCAGGGAACTAGTTAGAGATGGAGATTTTTCCACTGTCTTCTCACATTTTCCATTCAGCAGCTGTCACCCTCAGCCAGGATTTTTCATGAGCGATGGAGGCTGCTCCAAGCGCCAGACAACATTCACACACCTAGTTCTCATTCATCTGTCACCTCACAGGATGGCATGGAGATGGCTGGACTCAGCTTGGGGGAGATGGGTGGTTGGTGTGCCCTGCAGCGTCACACTATGCAACCAGGTGTGTCCTGACCTGCAAGAGGTTGTGAACCACTGCATTATATAGGTCCAGAAACTCATGGTGCAAGCCCTTTGCTTCCACAAGTACAGATAACAATTGGAAAACTACTGTTACTTTATAATCTCCATGCACAGATACATTCTTTGGATGATTCACCTTTTAAACTGTCACACACCAGAATATTGCAGGGATGCCCAGCACCTTCAACTTCTAGCAACTCCACTAGGAGAGACGGGAGCTCAAGATGTGAAGAAGGGGACTCTCCCTTGATTAACACGCTTACACCGTGTTGACATTCATCTGATAAAGATCATTGTTATATAGTTTGGCCAAAAACTACACCGGTCAACTTCTTCACCCAGTAGACCTCATATTCTTAGATATGAACAGAAACCTAAAAATAAATATTTCACAACCCAAACACCTTTTATGTTGAATAGCTGTGTAACATTCTGAAATAACAGTTACAGATAAGCATTTCATAAATGCAGACCACAGCGTTTTAGAATACCCATCGGTTTTAGTTTACAATTGCAAGTTTATTTGTTCAAATACACCAGATAAGATGCAAGCACTTCATGACAAATATACAGAAAAAAAGATAGGTTCAACACAGAACAGTAATTTAACTAAAAAAAAGGAAAGCTTTTTAAATGTTATGACAATATTCTTCCAAGAAGAACTATTTCCTTTCTCCAGTTAAGTTAATCATACATTTCAATAAGATAAAGGGGTGGTGGGTGGAGAGAGAAGTTAGTTGTGTATTCTCCTTAAAAATAAATTCCGTACTCTAATTAATGCCAGTTAAACACTACAACTAAAATTTACAAATAAGCATAAAAGGAGTTGGAAGTGTTAGAATTACCTTTTCTCTTTGAACAGTCCAGAAGAAAACAATTACTACAAATACAGCAGGCAAACTGACCGTTGGACTGATTGTTATCAGATAGATAGTGTTGTACTGAATTCAGTCTCAAATTGTGCTAAACGCTCATCATCCTCAGTATGGCACATTTTGGTCCATGATGGGGGTTTTAGGCCAAGACAGATCCCAATTTGTTAGAGAAATATGTAAATTATTGTTGCTTTTTTAAAATGCCAAGTGTACATCCTCCTACAAAGGCCAGGGGTTAGGAGATATTTATAGAAAGTAGTCTGGAGTACGACGGGTAACATGAGGCTCTCCACGACGAGGTGCAGGGTCAAACTGCAGGCTGTAGTAAAAGGAACAAATCGTTTTTTTGCCACTGCAATTGATGCTTAGTGAATTTTTAAACACAAATACAAGATATTTTCTCCCGCTAGGCTATCACTTTCCCCAACCTCTCCACCCAATGCACTTCAGAATATCAATCTAAGTTTAGACAAACCTTCCTTAATACAGGCCTCGACAAAAATGCCAACCCAAAAACTTGGGTGCCCCTAGGTATCCAGCAGGTGCCCTCACCCCCCTCCGCTGCCATGGCTCCTTTCAGTGGCAAGTCCCTCCCCCAGCGCTGACTCCCCAGGTGCTGGAAAAAAGCCGCTTTCAGCTGTGCTGTGGGCTGGGGAGGGGCCCCTCAGGGGAGAGACAGTGCTGCCATCTCTCCCCAGCAGTCACCCCTCCCCCCATGCTGCCATGCTTTTTTCGGCATCAGGGGAGGGGATTCTTTAGTGTGACACCAAAAGAATCCCCCACCACCAAAAAAAAGCTGCTGCCAGCAGCGGTGCTGGGGGAGGGTGCATAGGGGAGAGATGGCAGCGTTGCAGGGGAAAAGCACCACTGTCTCTGCCCAGCAGCTGCGCCATCCAATGCCACCAAAAGAGTAGCTGGCAGCGGCTTTTCTTCGGCGGTGCTGGGGTGCACGGGGAAGAGGGAGAGACCGTGGCACTTCCTCTATCTCCACCCCGCCCCCCCCCCCGCACTGCCAAAAGAGCCTTCAGCAGCGGCTTTTTTGGGCGGCAGAGGAGGGGGAGCCCAGCACGCTCTGTGTTGTGGGGGGCCTTTGTCCCCAGTGCTCTTAGGCACCAAGGACAAAATCCTAAGCACCATGGCAGCCTGGCACCTAGGATTTGTTGAGCCCTGCCTTAGTACATATTTTATGGGAGGCAAACTCTTATTAACTGGCATTGGTGATTATGTGAAATAAAGATCATCATTGGCTACACTCTGTTTAATTGAACTGGACATTTCAGAAACCCATCTCTAGTCTTACTGCAAGTCCTGAGCAGAGTTTTTCATTAATTTTCTTATCACAAACAACTCATTTTTCATTACATAACAATGTCAGCAATACAAAGAACCCATCTTTACTTCCTGGATGTAGTAAGGTTCAAAAGTACTAGGAATTAGCTAAATACATTTTGTAGTATTATTTAACATGTTCATGTTTGCACAGAAAGCTCTGCAGCTAAGTATCAGAATAAGGAGTTGTACCACTAAGATGTAATTAGGAATGTCTGTTCTGTAACTTTCACACAACAAAAATATGCAGCTCAACATTAAACAATGTATCAAGTCAGGCCCCAATAAATTTTGGTTTCTGGTCACCATGGTGACCAGTTTTAGTAGCCTGCCCCCTAGCTCCACTGCAGAAATGTAATGGAGGAGTGCCCTCTGGTGAGCAAAAGCAAAATTGCTGGCACCTTGCTAGCACCAGGTAGAACAGGAAACGGATAACCTGGGTCTGGAGAAGCAGAGCAGCAAAAGGTCCCACTGAGAACTAAATGGGGAGAGACCTTTGACAAGCAGCTTACCTACCAAATTGTGCCCCATGTATATTAACACATGAAAAAGGCATCTCTTCAAGGGTGGTACCAATCTCCAGGGCTGAGAGAGGGAATGAGGATGTGACTATGTAGAACTTCTTTTGAGAGAGTTGTTGGTACAGCATTTTGCCATGCATGTGGAAGGAGCTCTTTCTGGGTCCAGACTCAATGGAACTTGCCAAGGTACTGAGTCCACAAGCAGAGTGCTCAGACTTAGGCCACACACTCCTGCTAACCCCATGCAGACTTCGGTGCAGAGGATCTCCCTGTTTCAGCACTCTGTTTCTTAAGCCTCCTCCTAAGCACCGGGGATTGTGAATGGTGCCTACAGCATGGTAGGAAGCACACTCCTTACCGATGCTGAGGCAGCACCCGGTTCAGATGGAGGTCTCAAGAAACTTTAGCCTGGATTCATGATCTTTCCTCATGTGAGACTTAAAAGTCCCTGCAGTTTTCACAATGCTCTTCAGTGAGCACTTCCCCAAGGCACTTCAAGCAATTTGACTGTTGGTTGCTCATGGACATAGCTTTCTTGCAGCAAAGGCAGGGCCTGAAGCCTGGTGATCGAGGCATGCTGTGGCATCAGGAATTGAATGAAACCCTCAGATGGGGTAAAACCTAAGTGGCTAAACACTAATAACCTATTGACATCAAACTACTTACAGTAAAAATATCAGCAAATACAATCCACTGGGAATACTTGCAAAAAGCAAGGAAAGGCATTTCAGCAACTGTCTCAGGCGGTAAGGAACTGGGGTTGGGATCAGTTGGGCCCTTTATACTGAGGCAAGGGGTGCATGGCAGCAGAGGATGCTCGAGCCACCTCTACAGGTATCACTGAAAAAAATTTCTGGCAACTGTGCATGCGATACATGCACACCAAGAATGGAATGCACATGTGCAATCGCTCAAAGGAGGAGGATGCTTCTAGTTGTGTGGAATTCTTCGTGGTCTTCGTCTCTCAAAGTCACAACTTTCCTATTCTTGTCTGATTCCAGCTGTGTAGAATGCCACAGGATTTTTTTTGGTGGTTACAAAGTGCTAAACTTCTAGCTTCCTTGGTTAACTAATTATTTTCTTTCTTGAATCTGGGCGTGGTGATTCTTCCTGAATTTGGCTGTCCAAGAAGTCCTCAGCCTCTCTAATATATTGTAGTGACTTTTTGTCTTGCGAAAGCAAGTATCTTTTCTTCTAGTGCAGCCATTTCATATTCAGGAAGTCACTTCCAGCAGGAAAGAAAACACAGCACATCCCTTGCAGGTCACCATCACTGGCCAACATAGCGCTGAGTGTAGAACTGTACCTAAAAACTCTGTCCAGCCCCACTATTTGCCCACTCCTGTTCACCTGACAACTGACATATACTAAGACTCACTGCTCAGCTCCACCCTCTTGCTAAACAGGGAGGGATTACCCACAGTAACTTCCAACAGCAGGGCCTATCAAAGACCGAAGGGTCCCAGCCACAAACAGATCTGTCTCACCCGACCTGTTCAGAGCCCATGGCCCAGCCACACAACTTTCAGAGAAAGAGAGGGACCAAGTACACTACTCTACCTCCAAGCACAATGAAATTACTGTTTGCTAACGCTGTTCACCTGTCTTCTCTGTCAATAAACCTGCAAGCTAGAAACAAATTTATCTCCAAAGGAGAGAAGGAAGAAGCACCAAGGTAACATCAAGGACATTGCACAATCTCAACTTGCTACAACTTTGGTGGTTAGATGGAACTGAAAGATGATTAGGATCATCTTTTTTTTATACCACTGGTACCTCCAGGGATGGAAGAGGCAGGTAGCCCCAATGGACACAGCTTTCCAGAAAGTTCCAGAAGGTTATGGCACAGATGTCTGGATTCCACAAGAGCATCCAGAGGCCACTCAAAGATCAGCTGTTAGGATTTCAAAATGAAGCCCTGGACCTACAGCAGGGGTCGACAACCCAAAAGATCAGAGCCATTTAAAAAAATTCCTTCAAAAACCAAGTGTTTTGAGATCCGCAATGGGTGTAGCTGCCTTGTGGGTGAAGCTGGGCCAAGACACATGCAGCAGGGTTTCCTGATGGGGGGGAGGGAGCCTGGAAGCAGGAGCAGGCCCCCCTGTAGGGTTCCCCGGCGTGGGGGAGCCTGGAGCCTGTCGTGGGCCACCTGCAGGGTCCCCTGGTGGCAGGAGGGGGCCCAGAACCTAGAGGTGCAAGGGGGCAGCCAAAGAGCCTCATGCGGCTCCGGAGCCACAGGTTTCAGACCCGAGCCTAGAGTATGTCGAAGTGTGATTTTTTCTTCTTGTATTATTGATACAGATATTTTTCTACTACCCTTACATATCCTTGCTTTTGAAATAATTTAGAGCCAAGCGTCTACAGCCAGGGATGATATTAAGGCCATATACTCAAACTCTTTGACAGAAGGTTGTTTGCCCTTTCTGAAGGGATCCCGTCACTAAGGAAAGGCTGCACCATGGGACTCCAGAGATGGGAAAAAGGAAAGTTTGTGGCAATCCTTATGGAGATGCCCCTGTCACATTCCCATGTTCCTCAAAAAGTTCATTCCTTTCAGAACAACCCTTGTAAAATCCATCATCGACTAACTACCACATAAGAGAATCTTTCAAAACATCTATTTCCATTTCTGCATCACACTCTTGATTCGTTAGAGTATCATCCTTAATTCTAAGATCTGCATCTCTTCCCTTTTGGAAGGAAAGGCAGACACTTGAAACAAGATAAATTACTCACAAGGAATATTTTAAAGTGTCATCTAGTTCCATGATAGCAGCCTGGTTCCCACAACGGTAACAGTAATTGGGTGCACTGAAAATGGTCACCACATTTCGATCATGACACCAGTTGTAACCCTGTAGTTTAAAAGAATTAGATAGCCCGTTAAAACCTTTAGCACAGACCAACAAGTCTGAAAGCTCCTCTTAAAAGCTTAAAAAGGTTATGAGCATTTAATAAGGCAGCTTTCTTTATTCTTTATTAGTATTTCCCATTTGCAATGATCTTAACATTCAAATAATTGTTTCTTTTTAGCAGCTATTTTAAAATGAGATGTATTTATGTATTAAGGTCACACCACAGGTTATAAATGATCATGATTATTGGTAACTTAAACCACTGATAATTTGCATGTGTATCAGTGCTTTTTTTGTAAATTCCGGAGAACTATACCCAACACATACCGAGATGGTTTTAAATAGAACTGTTCGGCTTTTTTCAAGTCCTCTAAGTAGTGAAGTTTGAACTCATCAGCTTACATACTCTACATATTTCTATGTACAGCATGAGCTGTAAAGGATCTACTTTAACTGATTTAAAAATAAAAGTGCTCCATTGACCCACCTGGCATTTTCCAGTAAGGCTATACTTGTATATTCTATCTATACCAGCTGGATGGATAATCCCTGTTGCATCTGACTGCTACATATTACAGGATAGCCTATTTAACACATTAGTAGAGGAAAAGATTGTCAGCGTGCAAGTAGGCTATATTTTTGTAACTAGTCCTTAGCATGAGCCATCTCTATTCCTTTTGAGTAACTCACTCTACAGAAAAAAATATTCTCTTATCACTTCACCTAAAGTGACAACTGTACAGTATTACTTTTCAGGACTGTTGCACATGATTAAAAGCCTCTCAGAATGTAGAATGTAAATACAACTGTATGTAAGCCTGTAATCAATGGAGAACCTTGCTTTTATAAGAAGTTAGGTCATTTTTGGTATTTGTATCACTTCATCTATGGTAGGCTATCATAAACTACAATCACCATACCTCCATCACAAGTTGGTGAGCACGGGAGACCAGTGTAAGACCATTGGCATGGTTAAATGTTTCAGAAATATCTTGTCCAAATGTGTAGCCAGCACCACGTGGAGAGATACCCCAACCACCACGATCATCTGGATCTGACCATAAAAGATCACACATTGGGCCCTAGCAGGGAAAGCAGAGGTTTTAGTCAGAAGCAAAATATTTAAAAAAATATATCTACTTTGAAAGGTGTCTTATTTACAACAATCAAATTTCCAACCCCTCATTCTCAGAGTATATGCTGAATAGTCTATATTATTTTTAAACATGCTTTCATGGTATAGTATTTCATAATCTTAAAAAAGGTACTCAATAATAACTTTTATAATACTGATGATCCCAGATGTTCATAGATCACGAATCAGTCTCCAAAAATCACGACACTAGCTTAAATATCATGAGATTTTTTAAACAACTCACATCAAGTTTTTAAGCTTTTCTCCATAACCAGGAGGACTAGAAACTTTTTTCTAAGTGAAAGCTGAGATTCTCATGTAATCTTGTTAGGAGACGAAGCTTTAAGTGAAACATCATGTATCATGAGACTTATGAAAAATTCACAAGAACTGGCACAACTCTTTGGGAGCTTGAAAATGAAATGATTCCTTCCCAATTCCTTCCTCTCCCCTTTATCATGTCCGACCATTGACTGACATGGCAGGGTTGCTCATGAACAATGGCTTAATAGTCTTTTTAAAAATGGAAACTATTTGATCACTTCATGGATGAGAAAACAATATTTATGAAAATTATATTGATGTAGGCATAAATAATCATAGAATAATAGGATTAGGAGAGACTGCAATGGTCATCTAGTCTAGCCCCCTGCCAAGATGCAGGATTTGTTGTGTCTAAAGCATCCAGTGATGAGAGAAGGGTAACATTCCCTCAAACTACTCTCCAGTGCTACTGTGGCAGATCTCATATCTCAGCAGAAGCAACCAGAAATCCATTCCCAAACTCATGCTATTTGCCATTTAGCTGGTTTATATTAGTTGCATCTACTACTTCAATCAGTTAACTAGTCCATGAATTAGTCAGTATATTTTACTCACAAAAGAGCAAGTGTGTATGCATGGCACTAGCCAAGAAATTTTATTCTTGATTAGGCAGCTACTCCTGACAGAGTTTGGCCCCATTACATTTCCTGAACCTCAAGAAGCTGTGGAAAAAAGTATTAGCGCCACAAGCTGGGAGGCAGATCCATGCCCCATCTGGTCAGTGAAAGCCAGCAGGGAACTATGCCCAGTAATAAAGGAAGTTATCAGAGTCCTCTTCAAAGACGGAAAGCTCTCTAAAAAAGAGAAAGTAGCCAGCCCAATCCCCCTGAATTCAACGCTGCATCCTGAAGACATCACTCAATGTCCCACCTTCAGCTTTCCACTGCTGACAAAATAAGGCAGAAACTCCCAAATGCTAACATCTGATGTCAGAAAACACCCTGTATGCCTCCACCACAATGTGGACAAGGGCAGAGAAAACACATCCCCATTAGCACCAACAGATGACCTCCTCTTGGCAACTACAAGCCAGATGAAAAGGCTGTGAAAACCAAAATGACGGGGAAAAAATAACAGTCCTGGTGCAGAGCCCAATGCATTCTCCACCTGGCTACTTAAGGTACATCTACATTGGAATAAAAGATCCATGGCACTGCTGTGGCTGGTCTGGGTCAGCTGAGCTGTAAACCTGCTGTAGATGATCAGGATCTAGGATCCCATAATGCGGGGGGATCCTAGAGCCTGGGGTGAAGTGCAAGCCCAAATGTCTACACTGCAATTTTATAGTCCAGAAGCCTGAGCCAAAGTCCGCTAACCCAAGCCAGCCGTGGACATACTGCATGTCTTGGATTCCCGTGTAGACATACTCAGAGTGGCTTTCTCCTTGGAGCTGGCGCAGTTCTTCAATTTTCTTTAATATGCCTGAGCCAGGCTCCAGTTCTCTGCATCAAAATGGACCCAAGTTCTCCAGAGAACAGAGGTTTTTTACTTAATTAAACATGAAAATAAAATCAGTCAGTGACACCTGCTATTTAATTTAATGCTTTCCCATATTTTCAGTTTTCAATATGCTGCAGACTTTTGTACTGATAATGCGTAACAACTTTGTAGACGTTGCTAGGGAAACAAGAGATGTTAGAACACTGGGAATTGTAGCAACAGCACATTAGACAGACATTTCTGTTAAAATGATCACTAGTTAATTTGTGCATTTAAGACACTGCCCGTTGCTTTTTGAGTCCACAAGTCTGAAGTGTACTTATCTTTTACGCTGTAGATTTATGCAGACTTCACTGCATTGTTTTACATGATTTACATTTTTAAGTGCATCTTTGCTACCACAAAGGCTAGATACATAAGTTTGTTTTTCAGTGAAAACTCAGATATGGACCACAATTTTATGTCAGTTCCACAGAAAAGCCAATAACTATGAAATCTAAAAATATCAGAGTCCTTTGACTCAGTAGGTATTTATTCCATTTGGAGATTTCCACTCCTCCTGGGAGAGGAGATGCATGCTTCATTCTTTCACTCACATGGATGCTGCAAGGAACTTTCCTATTCTTCACACTTCAGTCTCAAGAAGCATCTTTTTTATTTGCTTCTATCCCTCAGTCTATTCTGTATGCATTTTCTCCTCTTTAGTATAGTTTGGTTTGTCTTTCCCACTCCCCACAGAATTATGCCTTTGCTGCAAAGTGAAGTTGACCAAATTCTTGTATACTGGAACCTATTTACCAGGGCAACTTGAGCAGAAGTGGCATTTATTCAAACAGTAAGTGTGAAGTTGGTTAACATGAGATGTGCAAACCAGCACACACAATTCCCTATCAACATAATTAATCAACTTTGGGTCTGATGAGGTGGTACTCAAAGACAGAGAAGGTAAGTGTGCGGGAAATACTATGGCCTCTTCCTTTGTCAGTTTTGTTACCATAACATACTGGTTTGGTTTACTTTATTTAGTTAAAAATACAATATTTGCATCTTTGTTAAAATTTTAACAGACACTATCACCATGTACCTCACTTTACTAAATTGTATTTCAAAATGGAAGATAAATGCACATCTAAAAATCTCCAGACATATTTGTAAAATCATAGTGCGTTTCTATTCAGGTTACCTCATGTGGAACTTCCTGTAGACGATCCAGAGCTCTGATATGATCCAGTGTATCTATAGATGGAGAGAGACCCCCATGGAGACAGAATATCTGTACAAGAATAAAAGATATATTGATTTTGACTGAGAAAACTTCATTTTGAAAAGTAAAATTAACTAGCTTATGCTTATCATTGTTCCGACTTATATTGTTCAATACTTCATGGTACAGATCACAGCTCTTCCTGTCAGAAAAATTAATTCCACCAAAGGAAACAGAGAATCCTTTAAGTGGTGCTTGAAGATCACCAAAGCAACAGCACCCATATACCTGTAAGGTAAATTCCACCACTTCTGTGAGAGAGACAATATCTCTGAAACAAAACTTCTTAAAACATAGGTACAACTCTCACATAAATCAGGAGGAGACTCCTGTCTACTGAGGTGGTGTGTTAGGAAAGAAACGTAAAATCCTGCACTAATTAGGGCAGCAGGACCCAACATGGAATGGAAAGATAAGCCTTTCCTCCCCTGGCTCTAGCACACACTAACTAATATGGTTGCAGCTTCTCAATCTTCTCCTCTTACTCTCTCACACCACTTAGTTCTGGTCTGGTACATGTGGAACTTCAAGACTGCATAGATAATTTCCACACATCTTGAAATGGTGCCTCAGTGAAGCAGAGTGCTGCATTGGCATCTTGAAAAAGGAAGCACTTACATCAGTGCCCTATTCAATTTAGTGGAAGTAGTCCCCACATCTCTCCACTCAGCACTTGAACCAGCCTAGCTTTATTTTGATTGTGACTCCAAATCCAAAACTGGGTAGGTTGCAGACAGAAACCAACATGTCCTTGGTAAAAGTCTGAGACTCAATGCCACAATTAATTTTTCAAATCATCATGCACAATAGCTTCCAGGATATCTGTGCTACACTCCACAAACAGAATTATACTTATAATAATGAATTCACTGCAAAAGATGTCATAAGTGGCATACAGCAAATCGAGGCCAGGAACAAAGTAATACCCTCACTTGTAAGCACAAGGGAAAACAAACTATTTGCAAACAAACTTTATAGAAAGTTTTAATAGGTGTAAGAGTAAAGTAGTATAATAAAGACAGGCCTCAGTGAATGCAAGTCTGAATTGATTCTCACTGTTACCAACATGTGTTATAGTCCAAGACTGACACAACCAGAGTTCCAAAAAGGAGTAGGAGGCCATCTATTCATAGGACATCAGATTTGATAACCAAACTACTCCTATCTGACCTTAAAAAAATCTAAGTAAGATCTATTATCCCCTGTATAATACAAGCAAGCTTACCTGACCATCTACTAGAGCTGTCAGTGGAAGATAATCAAATAGGTCTGTGAAATACTTCCAAACATTGGCATTTCCATACTTCCGTAGACATTCATCATAAAAGCCATACACTTGTGTAATTTGTCTGCTCTCGTGATTTCCTCTCAGTATTGTAATGCGTTCTGGATAACGCACCTAGCGATGAAAAGAAAACCACCATAACATCACACAGTGTTAATTGCATGCCATTTTGAGCATGAAAAAACATTAAGCCTCTTGTCAAATGCCTTTAAAAAGCAAAATCTTCTAATCTACAAATACATTTCAGCTCATCCACACAGCTCATCCATTTGTTTCAGATCTCTTGAAATGTAAGGGATTTTTTTTTTTTTAAATAAAAAGAAGAATACCTTTAGTGCTACAAGAAGAGTCACTGTTTCCACCGAGTAATAGCCTCTATCCACGTAGTCTCCCATAAACAGGTAGTTTGTGTCTGGTGATTTCCCACCAATTCTGAAGAGTTCCATAAGATCATGGAACTGACCGTGGACATCCCCACAGACTGTAACAGGGCACCGTACCTCCTGCACATTTGATTCTTTTGTAAGTATTTCTTTAGCCTAATAAAAGATAGAGAGGGCATTTAGGATGGAAGGTAAGGCAAACCATAGTTTGCAAGTAAATTCAACAAATTGTTTCACCACCTCCTACATGTCACAATCCCAGTTTCCTGATCGGTTTTGAGGTACTGTGAAAAGCCAGGTTGTGAGATAAGCAGAGATGTAATGCATGTTGAAAATTGCTGTGGGGACAGCTGACCAACCTTGTATAAACTAGTGATCAGATCACTGGGATTTATTGCACTGTCACTGTTATGAGCACATTTGTTTTCTACAAAAGGAAGTATGTACACAATGCAAAAAATGTTGACAGAATCCTCACAGGTCCACCATGGATTTTAAGACCAGAAAAGACAACGATCATTTAAGCCTGACTTGCTATATAACTCAGACCAGAAAAACATCTAATCTTAATTTAAACATTTTAAGTGATTCAGAATCCACCATATCCATGAGTACATGTTTTTTAGTGGTTAAGTGGTTACTGTTACCTCATTTCTAGTTTAAATATTTCTAGCTTCAATTTAAAGCCACAGGATTTTTTTAATACCTTTGTCCGCTAGACTAATCAGCCCTCTGCTATCACATAGCTTTCTCACACAACAGCTATTTGTTTGCCATGATCAAGTCACCTCAACTGTCTCTTAGAAAAGCTAAAAAGAAGTTTTTTAAGTCTCACTGTAATGCAAGGCAGGCTTTCCAGACCCCAAATTGTTCTTGTGGCTCTGAATCCTCTCTAATTTTTCAATACCCTCTTTGAAAAGCAAATAAAACAGAAAATGATATTCCAGTATATTTCGTAAGTGCTGTAAGTAGCAGCAATCATCTCCCTATTTATGCCCAGTTGATTTTGAAAGGACTGATAGTTTTTAAAAGAACAACATTTAGCTGAGTACCTAGATGGAAGATTACTCTTGTCAACTGAGTTAAACCAAAATGCACTAACATTCAAAAACCTGCATAAATATTATGTACAAAAACAGTTTTAAGTTGCAGTCATGCATTCTAAGGTTACAAAATACCAGGTTCATGGTTGGTCATGCAGTCTTAATTCTGTTTCTTTGTGTGTCCAACCTGTGGACTGAATGAGGGAAGAATCCTCTGGGGAGGAACTACATGACTGAGGAGAATACAATAGTCTAAGCCTATACTATCACAATGAATACACACAAGGAAACAAAATTATAATTGTATAGGCAACCATAAAGTGGCATGTCCTAATTTTGAATTGCTTCATTTTGCAATCCAAGTAGCTTTTCAAAGGTAACTTTCTATATGAAATAATTATATGTAATCTTAGATCAGGGCTTGACCCAGGCATCAATTTTGCCCCAGCAGCTAGCAGTGGTGCCTGAAAAGGAACTGGCAGCGCTGATATTTTCATCACTGCTGTCTATCCAGCCCCCCCCCCCCCCCCCCAGCACCACTGGCAGCAGCTTTTCTCTGACAGCCGTGGAAGTGTCCTACTTTGTTGCTGAGAGTAGTCACAGCAGCAGCAGTTTTTCAGCAGCAATGGGCTCCATCTCTGCCACATACCTAGGGGTGCCTCAGTTTTGGTGCTGGCCCCAAGGTGTCTGGCAGATTTGTTGAGGCCTGTTCTAGATTTCTTTCAAAAGGAAAAGTGTACAGACAACTTGTTACTTTCAAGTGTAACAATGCCCCACCTCCAACATGCAACAAGAGGGTTTAACTCCTGCTACTTCAGTTCTGCAGCACAGACCACTATCATTTGAGCTGCAGGACTAACTACATTAGCTGGCAGCAGAACAAGATGCGACCCAGGAACCTTTTTGTGCCAACTGGCAGAGGGCACAGAGTTACTGGGATCGCCTGGGTTAAGTTCATGCACAACAGTTCAAAGGGTGACATGTACCAAGAGCCAATAGCCCACTACTTTCCCTTCTCTTCTCCTGCTCTGCACCACATGCCTCAGCTACATGCTGCGGAGCAGGAGACTTAAAAGATCCGGTGCACCTCTTTGCACCTGCGTTGCTAGCTCGGGAGTCAGGGCACTGGCTTGGACACTCTAGGCTTGTGCCCCCTTGTGCTCAGCACCAGTGATGCCCCTGGAGCAAAACACCTGATGAAAACATTCTTAAAAAAAGCTGGTAATAGTGGTGGGAGATAAATGCTCCAGTCACAGCAAAGCTTCCAGGTGTGCATCAACATCTGCCACTGCATACCTGGAAGCTTTGCTGCAGCTGGGGCATTAAAACGCTCCTTCCCCCCACCCCACTCAGGCCCCCCCCACCACCACCACCATGGGGAGGGGTCGGGTGTGTCACTCACAGAACACCTGCACTATGTCTGAGGAGCACCAGTGTTCCATGGAACACCGGTTGAGAAACACTGGTCTAGGGCGCAGAAGCCCTGCTGCCGTGGACACTTGCAGTGATGGTCTGGGGCACGGAAAAAAGCTGTGTAGCTGTGTGCTGTTGAAGGTGCTGGTGGTTTTTTTGGGGGTGGGGGGAGCACTGGGGGGCATTCCACTCACTGTAGTACCACAGCACAGCTAGGTGCCAGGGTACAATTCCCAGATGCCATGGCAACCTGGCACCCAGGTTTTGTTGAGCCCTGTATTAGCACATGGAACCAGTAACTACTTCAGATTGCAAAACCAAGAGATCGCAAAAAAAATCTATGGAAAGGAACACTGAGCAGGACAGTGTCTTGTTTATGAAAAAGGATTAAAGGACTGTTTTGAGACCGCTTGGGTTGCAAGGAGATCCTTGACGTAGCAGAAAAGCTTGCAACATGTTTGTCTCGTGAAAAAAAATCACAGCTAGACATGGCTTTAAAATATTGGAAGGAGGTTGGAGTGAGCATTACTCCATAAAATAAGAAATAGTCTAGTTACACAAATCTAGGTTCTAGAACTTATGATTTTATATGAAACCATGTGTTTTCAATGCTTTTACTTGATCCCATTTGAATCTCTTATCTTCAGCAAACCTTTTCTTATTTTCACTATAATAGTACTTAAATACTCTGTTAAATGGAGCCATGACCTGAGGTAAAACTAATAAGCTGAAGTGTACTGTTCCTTTGGAAATAGCATACCTATGAATGCTGAAAGGGTCCAGTGGACCAGGGTGGACAATCCAGGGAGATGCTCAGAGGTTGGCACATGCCTATCACTAACTTACAGAGGGACAACAGAGCCTGCACCCGTCTAGAGGGTGTGCTTGTGTTGGCCATGGCCAATGGAGTTGGGGAACTGACCCACAAAAGACACAAATGAAGGTTTCTCACATTCCTGTGACTTGGGGAAAATAGCCCACAATGTCAACAGTCCTCTAAGTCAAGGAGGTGGTATTCTCTTCCTCCCCTCGTTCAGGAAACATGAGTCCCACCCATGTGGTGTTGCCAGAAGACGTGGACAAAACACAGGGGCCATGAAGCAGATCTTGGAGAGGAAGGAAGGATCCCAGTCCCTTCAGTAACTGTCAGGTATTTGCAGTGCACAAGGAACTGCTTGGGCCTAGCTCTTGATTGATGCAAATGCATGGGCCTAGCTCTTGATTGATTTAATTTGCAGTTACTTTAGCAGGCTGACTGTTTTCCTGTGCAGTGCAAGTGAGAAAAGGGAAAAAGTAAACTAGGGGTCTCAAACACATAGCCTGCGGGCGTTACCTCCTGCGGCCCGCAACAAGACCCGGAATTCAGGGATTCCCAACCCCTGGCTAGCTTCTCAAGTGGCCCGCACCCCCACTGGCTAGGAGCTGGCAGCCGGGCTGCAGTCGCCTGCCTCCCACCTGGGGTCCTGCTGCCGACAGAGCTGAGCTCGGTGCCGTTAGCAGTGCTTCCGGGCCATGCCACACCCCCTCTCCAGCCGCCCCCAAGGGGCCTTGCCATGCACTGCCAGATAGCCGGGGGGGGAGCCTATCGCCCCCGGGAGCCGCACCGTGCCGCTCACCAGAACAGGCAGAGCCCTGGCCTGCAGCAGTAGGGGAGCGCAGTGGGCCAGGCGACCGGAGCAGGCAGACTCAGCACACAGGGCCAGGTCAGGGCCCAGGTGTGCTGGTAGGAAGGGTGTCTGGGTCTGTGGGGAGGGCTCTCATGGGGCTCCGTGTTGGGGGAGGCTCTATGAGGACCCTGTGGGGGGCTCTGCTCGGTCCCTTCCTTCTCTCCTCTCTTCCTTCCTTAAAAAAACTTTTAAAAAATTAAGTTTAATTAAAAACCTTTTCTAAAATTAAATTTCAATTAAAATTCACTGGAATTCAATTAATTAACCCAAATTAATTTTATTTACAATCACTTTGAATCCAATTAATACATTTTTAATTTAATTTTAATTAAATAAACTGGTGACCCGTCGGGGTTTTAAAAACTGTTGTATGAAAAGGTTTCAGTGATGTGGCCCTCGGGCCAATATTCTAGTCCTCATATGGCCCTCATGGTGATTTGAGTTTGAGATCCCTGCAGTAAACAATGTTTAACTGAGCTAAACACAAACAGAATTTCATAAGAAAAGTAAAAGACACCTCTCCACCTTGGGGCATTTCAAAGGCCTCCCAAAAGTAATGAGGGTGTTAGAATTGCTCAAAAAATTGAAACAATTTTTATAATGAAATGTGGTGGGCAACTTAAACACAAGGGTCAATACCACCTCGCCATAAAACACTTGGAATAAAACTTGTCACAAAATCGTGATAAAGCACCGTGATGGAAAGAAGATGCCTGAGATAAGAGTTTGACAGTTTAGTAGTACTGTAATATTTTTTTTCTCTTTACACCAACTCCTCTTTCTAACTATACAAACCGCAGCTAGACAGCTCATCTAAATTGCATTATTATTTTTATGTCAAGTACTGTATGTGTATCAACCACGTGGCTTTATCTCTTTCAACAAAGTGCTTCTGAACTTCAACCAATGCCTAAAGCTGGAGTATGGATGAGCACAAATTGATTAAAACTCAACTGAGACGGGAGTAACTTGATGGTGAATTGATGGAAATAGACACAGGAGATGGCAAAGATGTTATCTGACTGGAATGTTTTTGCTATAACCGTTCTCATCAAGCTTCAGAAAAGCTTTCCTCATTTAGTCTAGGTCCTACTTTTTGTCCCCAATTCATGGGCTACTTTTTATATATGGGGGGGGGGGGGTGGAGAAGAGAGACTAGCTTAGTACTACTGAACAATAAAAATGTCCTGTTTTCTCTAGGATTCTAAATTAATCCAGCATCACAACGCTCTTGTATAAAGAGCTTCCTCTTATCGACCCTACAGAGCTGTATCAATCACAGAGAGGTATCTACAGCTAAATATAGTATTAACATAGCTCTTGATTTGAGTGTCATACAGCAGGTGCTGCTGTGCCATGTCCATGATGCTGCTTATCCTTGCAGTACATTTGTTTTCTAAGAAAGTCCAGGCAGCTCTAACCTAATTATCTATATTGTGCTCGTCACGGCACTATCTGAACTATTCTACACACCATTAGCTGCTGTTCACAGAAGATTATGGGTTTCTCAAAGTGGTCCTTCCAGCAACCTAGGATTCTGGAATTTTTAAGGGCCAGAACCCATTCGCCACAGTGGGCACCACAAAACACTTTTAAATATGCAAACTTGTCCTACCAACCAGGGTTTGCTGCTTTAGCTTTGTAACTTCCAAATTCAATTGCATGGAAAGGAAGCAGAATAGTCTCAGGTGGGACATGAGAAGGAGGTGGCTCCACATGAAGAGGTTTCATGTTTCTCTGTCACCAAATAGAGCTACAAGAGAGACAAGACCTTGAGACAGCCCCTGCACTAACCATTGACTGTATACTCTTATTTGTCGGGGGGAAAGGGGATGAGAAAAGCCTTTGTACAATTAATGCATTTTGAATTCTATAGAGCTGAAACTGACATTTCAGCACCATGTTCACCGTTTTCCAGTGATTTTACGGACAAGAATATTGTCACAGTGGTGCAAAGGCTAGAATGCAATACAGACCACTGTTTACTGGATGGAGCATACAGAAGCCCATGATGGATATCATTGAGCTGGCAGGGTATGTAGAGACAGCTAGTCTTACTGGCCTAAGTAATAGAGAGCTCAACCGTAGTTGAGATAAAGAGACAAATAGTGTAAGGCTTCAACCACCATGCTGGGGTCTTAAAACAGACTTCATTCTTTTCAACAATCAAGTCAATGAGTTTTACCACTGAAAAAATCAGTCCTATACTCTGGGACCTCACAGGTCATTATCAATCCACATGAGCAATTTTGTTGATGTCACTTATTCTGGTCTTTTAAAGATCAGTTAAAGCTTACCAGTGTATAGAAGTACAACAGAGTCTTGTGGCACTTTTAAAGACTAACAGATTTATTAATCGCATGAGCTTTCGTGTAACTATAAATGCACAAATACAGCATTTTGACTTACTTGCCACAATACTGAGGCAATAAGAGTGAAAAACTGCAAGTCTGTTTAAAGTAACATCAATTTTAAAAACTGACATTTCAAGAAGTTACAAGTAGGTAGAAGCTACAACTGCCTCCAAGCCTTCTTGCTAATTATTTGGTAGCATTTTCTTGTTTCATGAAACTTATCTCCCTGTTATGAATCACAAAGGAGAAACTATGTATAGTCAGTCTGAATGATCCCACATATAGTCAAAATTAAAACTGAAAAAAAGAAGATTCACTAATGTATCCTGAGAAAGATCCCTGAAGGATGAATGGTAGGCAGGAACTTGAAAGAATAGCCTATGATAGTCTGTAGATCCACCAATCCAATGCAATTCCAGTCCATAATTGTGAGAAGGAAAGGCAGTTGCAAAAGAGGGGGAAGGGGAGTGTCAGATTCTGTTGACAGAACTGGTGAGGCACTGAGTCAGTAGAACAGAAAAAGCTTTGTCTGCAGGCTTCTCAGAGGACCACTGACAGAGAAATCCATTGTCTGCAATGATCTAGGAATATTGTGTTATCAATTTAATTAGCTGACCCAAGGAGCACAGCAAGCATTGGAATTCCTAAAGGTATGGAATGCCTTGTTCATTTTTAGGCTGAAGAGCTCAGATCCTGCAAACAATTTCTTAACAGACATTTGGATCTTCTCTGACATACCCAAGAACTGTAACCAGGATGCCCTGTGCACCGTGAGGGCTGTGGCCACCAATCAGAGGCATCTAGGTCTGCCTGAAGAAATGTGTTCACTCCCAGGTGTCTTTCAGTTATGATGTCTCATAAGTTCCACTCTGGCCTCTTGAGGGATCTTCTAGAGAAAAGGTGTTATCCCATCCCTTGTAAGGAAATCATTTCACCAACAGAGCTTAATATTTGGTGATACACATTTGGAGAGTTGCAGAATAAGCTTTTCTTCCTAAAAGGGCCAGCTTTTTTGTCCATCCTCCTCCTCTTAATAGTCACACCCCCTTTGGAAGTTCCATTTACTTAGACTTCTCCAATACCACATAGCCAACTAGAACACACAGCGTAGGTGGGAGCAGAAGTACTCAAAGCACTTATGTGGGACATGGTACCTCTTACCTCTCTTGCAGGTCAGGAAAAATAAGAGGCTAAAGCAAGCTTCAGATCCTTTGATGGCTTAAGAACCTCTTCATGGAAGGCCACTGCCATTCTGCCTGGCTGTTTTGAAAAGTTTGTGCCTTCTGTGCATCAGTTTTATATTTAACATGTTAGTGTTCTCCTCAGCAAGTCTTGGAATGCTCTAAAGACATCACAGAAGGAAACTGCGTTATAGTGTAACTGATTCATCTGATGATAAGAGGGGCAAGTAGACCAGCCACAAGTTCTGGTTATCAGTGCAATCAACTTGTGGGTCCTCAACATTTTCCTCCACCTCTTGCATTTCAACATCACTGGCCAGTTTCAACTTGACTGGAAAAAAGAGCTACAAGGGGAGTTGCTTCTGGATGGTTGGCCAAGGAGAATCAACATTGTCTAGTACAATCGCAGTGTATTCTATAAGGATACAGCTAAGAATATGTAGAAGCTCACAAAGAGGAGTGGGAATGCCAAGGAGTCGTTGTGTGCTTGTGAGGTACTCAGATTTATTTTTGGAGAGGGACCACAATGTGACCCTTTGATGATCATAATGACAATACTGAATCCTCTTGATCCAGAGAAGGTTGAGGTAGTCAGAATTCTAGGGAAGGCTCAAAACTTAGCTATGGGGAAAGTAAGAGAAGGCGAAGATGAGAAGTATATTGGATCAAAAAGGGTACAGATCTCCTAGATGTCATGGTATTTGGTGGATATTGGAACAATGGTGTAGTAGTTCCCTGGGGAGGGAACCAGACTGCAAACCTTCCGTATAGCAAATTAAAATCTTTTTGTACAAGCTATACTTCAAGCAGTTAAATTTAATTAAGCTAAATAATTTTATCTAACTGCTAAGATTATATGGACTACTCAACCAGCCAACAGTGCAAAAACTTAAATGTGGTTACTGGGATGCAAGAGGTAACTAACCAACCAAACCACAATCCATATTCCAAAGCTAGTTGTCACATAATAATACCATTGGCTGTAACAACTCAGTGGTAAGAAAGGGACTGGATATGTGTTTAGAATTGTCACTGGTAGTTTATTTGTCGCTGCTTTTCCATGGCTACCTGCTAGCTCAGATGTCAGAGTCCGAAAGGTTTCCCACAGAATTGCTGCCTTGGCTCCCCGTGCCCTGAGACACAAACTCAGAGACAGTGGGATTCAGAGACTTGGTTACCACACCGCTTTCACAGAACACTGGAAATGGAGTCAGGGTCTCCAAAGAACCTTCACTCTGTCCCACACTGACACACTTAGGTGGGGGAACATAAAAACCAAACCTCTCTTTAAAAGTATTCTAGCACAGTGGTTTTCAAACTATGAGTCGGGACCCAATACTGGGTCACAGGCCCTCAGGCTCTGGGTCACGGCATCCCCTGATGCTGCTGCCAAAAGACTGGGATGCATTGCTCAACGATATCATTGTTGGGTCATGGGCATAAGTGATTTTTTTCAACTATGTCCTGAGGAAAAAAAGCTTGAAAACCACAGCTCTAGCACCTGGCCACGCAGCATGCCTCGAAGGGCAGTGCTGTCAACACACAGCACCACCACGGGCCAGCACTCAGGTTGCAGATGTCCGGCTCATGCGGGGCCACTGCCATCCAAAAGCCCAGCCCCTGCTAAGAAGACCCTGCATGGTCGGTGATGTAGGTGGAGACCTGCAATCGGACGGATGGCCCGGGATTGTTGTCACGGCTCCGATGCGGACACCTGCCCGAGCTTGGGTGGCGCCGGGCTCTGCTTATAGCTCCCAGCTGCTGGGACAAGAGCAACATACCGGATCAGGCGTGTCACCTGCCACCGCTGCCTCCCTCCGCCTTGGCCCCATGCCAGCCCCCGCCCGTGACAGCTTTCGGGCCCTGCCCGGCCTCACTGAAAACACAGCCCACCGGGCGGCGTTTTGCCACCAGCGCGCCGGGGCAGGCCCTGGCTCAGGCACTCGGGCGCGGCACGCGAGACCTGCGGCCTCCCGCGCACAGGAGGCGGGCCCGTCAGGGACCTGGCCCGGCCTCGCCCCGCTGCCCCTCGCTCACCTTCTCGCAGAGGCTCCGCACCTGGCTCTCACTCAGCTGCTTGCACTCGTTGAGCTGCTCGATCCACTGATCCAGCTCCTTGGCGAAACCCTTCTCCTCCATGGCGGGGGGAGGGGGCTCCTCGCTCGGCGCCGCGCGGCCCGCACCCGCCAACGGCCCCGGGCAACTGTCAGTGGGTGCGCGAGGCCCGCTCCGCTCCCGGCCCTCCCCCGCGCTGCGCAACGGCGATGGCGGCCCGACGCTGCGTCCGTCACTTCCTGCCCCGCCCGCCGCCGTTATTCCGCTTCCGTCCGCAGGGCTGACCCGCCCCCACGGCTCCGACGTAGGGCTGACACGTCCTTTCGCGTCCTCAGAACAGCGCTGTCGGAGTGGAGGGCGCTGGGACATTGAGGGTGTGGGCGGAATGTGTGTGCTGGGAGGGGTATTTGGTGGTGTACTGGTAAGGGTAGTCGGGGGGTGTGAGAGGGATGTGTGTAGTGGGACAGGTATTTGGTGAGAGTACCTGTAACCTCACTTTCAAGGTGTGGCGTCCGCATCACTCCCACTCATAGTCATATGGCGGCTGGCACAGGTCCAGGATGTGGTGCTAGCTGTCCAGTGCTTCCTTACCCCTACCTCATCCCGGGGCTGAAAACCAGTTCCTGGGTGGCAGGATCCATCAGTTTCAGCTGCAATGGAGAGACTAGTCAGGGTGCAGAGCCAGCTCTTTCTGAGATGCACTGTCTGTGCTGCAAAAGTACCGGACATTTCCTCTTATTTGAAAAATTTGCCCGGATGGAGTATGGAGGATCAAAGAAAAAGGAAATATCCAGGAAACCCAAACATGGTAACCCTATACCAACTGCCAGGGCCATCCCTAGGGGGGAGTGGGACCCAAGGCCAATTGACCTGAGGGGGCCTCCAACCCACACTGGAGGGGAGGAAGGGTGGACCAGGTCGGCCCGCTCCACCCCCGGGACCCTGGCAAGCTGAGGCCCTGCCACCAGTGGGAGCTGGCCCTGGCCGCAGCCCCGCGGCTGCCACCGGGAGCTGGCCCTGGGGGAGCTGGCTATGGCCGGGGACACCAGCAGCCCCTCGCCAGGCCGCGCTTTGACCAGTCTCTAGGCCGGCCCTCCCCGCCCCCAGGGCAGAGCAGCAGGCCCAGGGCGAGGAGCCCACAAGCCGGCCTCAACTGAGACCCCAGGCTGCTGCCACCAACACCCCAGCCGGGGAGTGGGATCTGGGAGCCGCCCCTGGCTGAGGCCATGCCACCAGCCGGGACCAGCCCGGGGCCTGACCAATCATGGGAGGCTGGCCAGCTGGCTGGCCAAGAGAGGCGGGGCTCTGCTCAACTGCCCTGCCCCTAGGCTAGTCTGCGGAGCGGGGTGGGCCGGCCCAGGGCCGAGGCTGCGGGAAGCCTGCTGCCCAGCCCTGCCCCTCCACCTTCGGCTTGCCGCCAAAGGCAGTGGGGGCTGGGCAAAGCGCAGCCATGGGGGCGAGCCGTGGCGTGGGCCTGCACTGCTCCGCTGGGAGTGGGACAGTGCAGGACCCACATAACCGCGGGGCCTGGGGCAATTGCCCCGTTCGCTCCCCCTTAAACATGGCCCTGCCAACTGCCACTCACAGTCAACCCCATGCTACTTTGAACTGCCATCACTCCCCACAGAGCTGCTCCCACACTCGTCACCCCCACACAGCACCACTGCCAGGCTCCCTGCACAGCAGCTCTCTTTGAGCTCCCGCCCTGCCCGCCCGCTTCCATGAGCCATTGCGAGTCTTCTCCACTCCCACACAGCACCACTTCCAGCCTTCCTGGACACATAGGCCCCTTTCTTAACAGGGGAGGGTGCGGGTTTGCACTTGTCCATAGTGAATTTTATCCTATTTAGTTTAGACCATTTCTTCAGTTCAGTGGTTAAAGTATAATTTGACGGGCCCTGGAACCTTCCTAATCTCTGGACCCCTTCATGCATGTGCGAACCCCAGCCCAGATAGGCATTTGCAACCACTTCTCAGTACCATATGCAACAGTTATCACTCCTTAAAAATATTTATAATTTTGTATAGCATTTATGTCTATATCAATTATTGTCAAAACTAGCAAAGTGTATAACACAATAAGTATTGTGATTAACAATGTGATAATTAAATAAAATGTGATATGTAACAGAACACAAAGAAATTGATGCCTTTTGAAAGACTCTATAAGTGACTATGACTTTATATCCAGCCATGCCATCCCTCAATGTCTCCCCCAGGTACCATCTCATTTCTCCATCCACCACTCACTTCTCCAACCACCCCACCTGCCAGCAATCCATCATTCATCTCCTCCATCCCACCCCCCCTCACACCGCACTTGCCCTCTTCATCCTCCTCCCCCATCCCTGTTTATAGCATCATCCCAGCCCTGTCTCTTTTCCCATAGCATCATGTTCCAGGAGGGGTTATATTGCACTGTATCTATTTTTATGAATAGGTCATTTTTTAAACAATTTTTTTTTATTATTCTTATGAAAGATCTGCTGGAAACCTGAGTTATTTCAAACACTCTACAGACCCACCCTAGGGCCTGGAGTTGCTTCTTCATTTCTTAGCCACCATTCCCCTCTTTCCCACCCTAAATCCCTGATAAATCTGGTCTGGTCCTTACTCCCTATCCACCAGTTATTGCCTCTCCCACCACTGGGGCCCTGGGGATGATCCTGAACCCTGACGCAGAGGGGACAGGGGCTAAAAAGGGTAGTGGGGGTGCCACCTCCTGGCTGCTAATGCCCCAATTCTTGCACAAAAGTGTCCCCACCCACCCACTGTTGCCCCATCTGGTCCAAAACCAACCCCCTGGCCCAAAACTGTCCCCTGCTATTGCCCCCAAACCACCCCACAATTCAGTGCCCTACCTGGCTCGAAACCACCCTGGCCGGCTATTGCCCCATCTAGGCCCTGCTAACCCATCCCCCCCCCCCCCCGCCCATTATTCCCCAGCCTGGACCAAAACAGTCCACCCCCCTGAAATTTTCCCCAAACTACCTGTTCCCCCCCACACACACTACTGCCCCAAAACCACCTGCTCCCCCACCCTGTGGCCCAGCTAGCCCAAAACCACTGCCACTGGGCTGCTCTTGTCCCACCTGGGTCTCGTGCACTCACTCAGGCTCTCACCCCAAACTGCCTCTCTGCCAGCCCCTTCCCTTTTGCCCCGGCCCTCACTTGCCCGCTGTGGCACCACACCGGGCCTGGGCCCCCACTGGGTGGCCTGCCGCCCACCTCACCCACCCAGCTTCCCTTTCCCTCCCCTGTACCCTGTACTTACCCCTGTGTTGATGGGCAGTGGAGCAGACCGGAGTCAGAGCCCCGCCGCGCGCGCGGGCGGGGGGGGGGGGGGCCGGGGAGGAGGAGGAGGGGAAGAGGGATTCAAATTTCCCTCCTCTCTTCCCGTGCAACAAAGAGAGGAGCTATGTGTTGCAGCCGGCTGGTGCTGAGCAGCAGTTCTCTCACCCTCAGTCTCAGCAATCCCTGGGCAAGGCAAAATTGAGCTGAGAGCAGACAGGCAGGCTCGCTCTCTGGCCTCAGCTGAGCCTGCCTGTGCTGGCTGCGGGGCTGGAGATTCAGGGGCAGGGAAGGGGGGCCAATATTTTTAGTTCTCTGGGCCCCGGAACATTGGCCCCTTAAATTTGAGGGCCCTGGAACAGTGTTCCGGGGCATTCCGCCTTACTTTAACCCATAGGCGTTGTTACCGTTGGACCAGCAGGGCGCTGGCCCAAGGTAAAATAGCGAGAATCACACAATTTGGAATACAGATATAGCTAACACATTCATACCTTCTAATACAGATATGATACCTACACATAGACAAAATACTCATTTCTAGCAAGTTACAACCTTCCTATTGATACCAAACATGACATAAATCCTATGAATTATAGCAATTATAAAATATTAATATGAAATAGTATCATAAATGGTCTGCTAAATCCGGACAGCATCACAGAATGGGCTTACTCAGGCTATGTACACACGATCAGATTAAAGCACAACATGGCAATCGCGCTATAAAAAACATGTGACCTTTATTGCGGGAGAGCGCGTACACACGTCGCTCCTTGCAACGCAACAGAGTTCTTTGCAATATCGCGGTGCAGCGCAATGAATTCTGGGCACCTATCCCACAGTTCAATTATCCCTGAATTGGTGCTTGGAATCCTCGGATGAAGAAGAGGAACGCAAAGCGCCATGGGTAAACTCTCAGTTTCCCGTGGTGCACTGTGTTCCCCTTGCATCTTCCTCGTTGCTAATAGCAGCTTGCGCCTATTTTCAACAGTGTAATGCTGCACTACTTGTGAGCAATCATAATTGCAACAGCATGGATCCTGCTCTAATCTCCACTGTCGCCTTCAGCATTCTAAATACATCTCAGCTGGTTGCTCAGTACGCAATAAGCTCCGAATCAGACGAGGACACTGAGGAGCAGGGGCTGATCGATGCCCTGCAGAGCAACAGCACCGCATTGCTCAGCTCCTTCACTGATCATCTGCACATGGTGCAACGCTGTTTCTGGTCGTGAGAGATGAGCACCGAGTGGTGGGATCGCATTGTTATGCAGTTGTGGGATGACAAGCAGTGGGTACAGAACTTTCGAATGCGGAAAGCAACCTTTTTGGAACTGTGTTCAGAGTTGGCCCCTGCCGTGCGACGTAAAGACACCAACATGAGGTCAGCCCTAACCATGGAGAAGCGTGTTGCGATAGCTGTCTGGAAGATGGTGACTCCTGACTGCTACCGGTCGGTTGCAAACAAATTTGGAGTCGGGAGGTCCACCGTCGGATTAGCCCTCTCACAAGTGTACCAAGCCATCAATCACATTCTGCTACGGAGGACGGTGACGTTGGGCAATGCTCGTGAGATTGCGGACGGCTTTGCTGCCATGGGATTCCCTAACTGCGGGGGGAGCAATAGACGGCACACGTATCCCAATTTTGGCTCCAGACCATCTCGCGACCGAGTACATCAACAGGAAGGGCTACTTCTCCAGAAAGCATTTGACAAGGTCCCTCACCAAAGGCTGTTATGTAAGTTAAGTTGTCATGGGATAAAAGGGAAGGTCCTTTCATGGATTGAGAACTGGTTAAAAGACAGGGAACAAAGGGTAGGAGTAAATGGTAAATTCTCAGATTGGAAAAGGGTAGCTAGTGGTGTTCCCCAAGGGTCGGTCCTAGGACCAGTCCTATTCAATTTATTCATAAATGATCTGGAGAAAGGGGTAAATAGTGAGGTAGCTAAGTTTGCAGACGATACTAAACTACTCAAGATAGTCAAGACCAAAGCAGATTGTGAAGAACTTCAAAAAGATCTCACAAAACTAAGTGATTGGGCATCCAAATGGCAAATGAAATTTAATGTGGATAAGTGTAAAGTAATGCACATTGGAAAAAATAACCCCAACTATACCTATAATATGATGGGGGCTAATTTGGCTACAACGAGTCAAGAAAAAGATCTTGGAGTCATTGTGGATAGTTCTCTGAAGATGTCCGTACAGTGTGCGGAGGCGGTCAAAAAAGCAAACAGGATGTTAGGGATCATTAAAAAGGGGATAGAAAATAAGACTGCAAATGTATTATTGCCCTTATATAAATCCATGGTACACCCACATCTCGAATACTGTGTACAGATGTGGTCTCCTCATCTCAAAAAAGATATTCTAGCACTAGAAAAGGTTCAGAAAAGGGCAACTAAAATGATTAGGGGTTTGGAGAGTGCCTCGTATGAGGAACGATTGAAAAGGCTGGGCCTCTTCAGCTTGGAAAAGAGGAGACTGAGGGGGGACATGATAGAAGTATATAAAATTATGACTGATGTGGAAAAAGTGGACAAGGAAAAGTTGTTTAAATACTCCCATAATACAAGAACCAGGGGTCACCAAATGAAACTGATAGGTAACAGGTTCAAAACAAATAAAAGGAAGTTCTTCTTCACACAACGCACAGTCAACTTGTGGAACTCCTTACCTGAGGAGGTTGTGAAGGCTGGGACTATAACAATATTTAAAAGGGAACTGGATAAGTTCATGGTGGCTAAGTCCATAAATGGCTATTAGCCAGAAAGGGGTTAAGAATGGTGTCCCTAGCCTCTGTTTATCAGAGGATGGAGACGGATGGCAGGAGAGTGATCACTTGATCATTGCCTGTTAGGTTCACTCCCTCTGGGGCACCTGGGCACTGGCCACTGTCGGTAGACAGATACTGGGCTAGATGGACCTCTGGTCTGACCCAGTACGGCCTTTCTTATGTTCTTATGTTCTTATGTGCTGCAAGCACTCGTGGATCACAAGGGGCGTTTTATGGACACCAATGCTGGGTGGTCGGGAAAGGTGCATGATGCCCGCATTTTCAGGAACACTGGTCTGTACCGGAAGCTGCAAGGGTGTACCTTCTTCCCAGATCAAAAAATTACTGGAGGGGATGTGGAGATGCCCATAGTCATCCTCGGAGACCCAGCATACCCACTGATGCCATGGCTCATGAAGCCATACACCGAGAACCTAGATTGCAGCAAGGAGCGGTTCAATTACAGATTGAGCCATTGCAGAATGACTGTAGAGTGTGCCTTCGGCCATTTAAAAGGGCGCTGGCGCTGTTTGTATAGGAGGCTGGACTTGGACCAGGACAACATCACTGCTGTAATTACGGTGTGCTGTGTCCTTCATAAAATTTGTGAAAATAGGGGAGAAAAGTTTTCCCCGGGGTGGGCTATGGAGGCACAGCGCCTCAAGGAAGCATACGAACAGCCAGCCACTAGGAGTATTAGGGGGGCCCAACGAGGAGCTGCTCGCATAAGGGAGGCACTCAGGGAGCATTTCAATGATGCCCTCCCATAGTTCACTTCAAGAACGCATCAAGTGCACCTTATGAGATTTTCACTGTGTACAAATAAAGCCACTCTTCAAAGTTTTTGTTACTGTTTTTATTAAGAGATGAAAGGGGGAGAGGGGTTAGTGGGAGGTGTTACAGGTGGGTGTAGCTGTGGGTCTCTAAAAAGTAGCTCTGTGAGGGACTGGATGTTGCAGTATACCGGGGGACGGGTGGTCTTCAAAGAAATGCTTTGAAGGACTACGGGGTGTGGGAGGCAGACACGGCTGAACTGTCTGGAGTAGAGCCCGTACATAAATCGCCTGGGTCTGCAAACCAATCATGCTCTTGAGCAGTTCTGTTTGCTCCTTCACCACGCTTATCAGTTCGTCCCTGTGTTTCTGCCTCCTCTGCTGGGATTCCTCTTTCCAGGCTTGATTCTCCCTCGCGGATGCCTCTGTTGCTTTAATCAGCTCTTGAAACATATCCTCCCTGTTTCTTCGAGCACGCTGCCGAATATTTCTCATGCGGTCAGCTGGGGTAGACACCGGCCTTGTGAAGGTAGAATCTAATAAAAAAAAAAAAAAGCTATTGTTAACACATACCATAGATAACCAATGTAACCTTCCAGTAGCACATTCCACTGGAAGGTACAGGGCAGTCAACATCCTATGCTTCACTGAAGCGGACAAAGTACATCCAAATAGAAAGCTTACTGTGGGCTAACATTCTGCACAGGGCACACAGATGGAACCCGATATCTCTCTCCTCAGAGTGCCCCTGCCAGCTAGAATACATATCCTACATGCCACCGGTTGCAAGCCAGGACTTTATGCTGCTGTACTGTGTGCTGCCATGGTTCCCAGGGCTGTGCTTTGCAGCTGGCGAGGCAGAGTATCCGTCTTTGGGAGCGTAGACACAAACACTCTCCCATCTAACCTGAGTAGTAGGCTCTGGAGGTACATCAAGGAAACCTTTAGTGATCTAAATACAGATGATTTTTTGACAATCACTGCTTGTGTTGATGCACTTCTAATGAATGCAGAGTAAAGAGTGTGCACAGCGGGGACTGAGACAGCAAGCACCCCCACCCCGGACAATATTTTAGCAGGAGCCATAGCTGCACGAAAGAGAAACTTACCGGCATCCCCCATCTGCTGCCTCAGAGGACACGCTGCAATTCATGTCTTGGGTGGACGTCTCAGCGGGGGTGCAGAAGAGCTCCTGGCTACACGCTGTTGCACTTTCCTCCAGGTCATCCTCCATCTCCTCCTCCTCATTGATCACGTCCTCATCCTGCTCGGGTCTGGCATTCACTGGATGAGGGGGGGCCGATGTGTCCACAGGTCTCTTTGCAGTGGTTGTGGGGTCTCCAATAAGGATGGCTTCTATCTCCTTATAGTACCTGCATGTAGCAGGTGCTGATCCCGAACGGCGGTTTGCCTCCTTCGCTCGGTGATAGGTTATTCTTAGCTCCTTCACCTTCGATCTGCACTGCACAGTGTCTCTATCATAACCTCTCTCTGACATGGCCCGAGAAATTATGCCATATGTATCGTAATGTTGCCTGCTGCCACGTAGCTGCGCCTGCACAGCTGACTCTCCCCAGATGCTGATCAGGTCCAGCACCTCTGCCGTGCTCCAAATGGGTGCGCGTCTTCCACGATGGGCCGCCATTGCTAGTGAAGATCGGAGCTGCACTCCATTCCATGAGGAAGAGAACAGGAAGTGACAACAGAGGAGAAATTCGAAAATCCCAGGAATCGAAACAGGGCGGGGACTGTTTTGTCATGGCCACAGAGCGGGTGGGGAGAAGACCAGAGAGGACGACTTTGGAATGCTGGGATACTTCCGGAGGCAAATCATTGCGCGGTAAGCGTACACACGAGTCGAAAGGCGCAACAGCTGTTCCATGTTAACTGCTACCACCCTCATCGAGGTGGTTTTTCTATTGCGCTACAATAGGGCTGTTGACACGCAACAGCCCTATTGCACGTGTGTACGCTGTTTTTATTGTGCGGTAATGACTGTTAATGCGCAATAAAGTGATCGTGTGTACATGGCCTCAGTTTTTGCTGTTAAGTCCTTACTGCTTATTTCCCTAGGAGGGGGATTGGGAGCCTGGCAGGAGCTGTGGGGTGAGAGTGGGGAACAGTGCAGCAGCCTTCTCTGCCTTTTCAGTTCACTCTGTCTTCTCTTTGGCTATTTGCAGAGGAGGCACAAGGCCGGCAGCCTGGCTGGCTGGGTCTGCTAGTTTGGTGTGACCCTGCTCATGGCACCACACTGGCAGCCCCAGGCAGTCTACCTGCTTGCCTTGTGAATTCCCCAACTTCCTCCACCTGGTTTGTATGCACCTGGAAGCTGGGACCCGGCCAGAGCCTTTGTAAATTTCCTGCCTTGCGGCATGTTCAGGCGTGTGGCCCAGGGCTGGAACAGCATGGGAAAATGCAGCTGCTGTGCTGCCTCTCCTGGTGTCCACCATCCAGCTGCACTGCTCCCCTGCCACCCTTCCCCTGCTCCCCACTCTCCTGCTGCCACTCTGAAGATTGGGGGTGAGGGCAAACTTTACAACAAAATTTATGGGAGGGGTGGGCATTATTTAAAAGCAGTAGGTGTCTCTGGTGTGGGTCAGCAGGGTGGCAGATGGGGTTCCTTTATGAATGCACATAACATGCTCTGCAGTTTTGCTATAGTATGTTTCCTGCAGCATCGTACATGGACTTATGTATAGTTCACATGGCTTAGGAGGGGGCCACAGAATCAGAGCTTTCTTCCAGCATGTAGACAGAAAGGATGTATCACTGAGGCTATGCAAAATACCTGCTTCAGCCAGAGAGGGAAAGATCACCTGAGACCAGGAGGGGAGGGTGTTTTGGAGAAACAAGGGCACATACTTGGGCCATATACACACTACAGAAATAATTGTGCAACAAGCCCGTTGCGCTTTAAAAGTCACGTGGTTTTTGTAGTGCAGTATCGCGTCCACACTGAGCCGCTTGTGATGGAACAGAGCCCCTCCTCCCTGCAATTCGCGATTTCACAAGAAACCCAATTGAATTGTGGGAACCTATCCCACAGTTCCATCCATCCTGATTCAGCGCTAAGAATCCTGGGTAGAAGGAGAGTAGCGCTGAGCACCATGGGTAAAGTCTTGGTTTCCCATGGTGCATTCTGTTCCCCTTGTGTCACGAGAGTTGCTACTAGCAACTCGCGCCCATTTTCGACAGTACTGCATTGCTTCCCGGAACCCCTTTTTACAGCAACATGGATCCAGCTCTGATCTCGACTGTCGCCTTCAGCATAATGAATACATCTCGGCTGGTGGCACAGTATGCGTTCAGCTCTGAATCAGACCAGGATTTGGATGACCCTGGACTGGTGACTGCCATGCAGAACAACAGCACCGCATTGCTGAGCTCCTTCACAGAGCATCTGCACACGGTGCACCACTGGTTCTGGTCACGAGAGACAAGCACTGAGTGGTGGGAACGCATCGTTTTGCAGATGTGGGATGATGAGCAGTGGCTACAGAACTTTTGAATGCAGAAAGCCACATTCATGGAACTGTGTGAGGAGCTAGCCCCTGCCCTGCAATGCAAGGACACCAAAATGAGAGCTGCCCTCACTGTGGAGAAGTGTGTCGCAATCGCGCTGTGGAAAATGGCGACTCCAGACTGCTACCGCTCGGTCGCGAATCAGTTTGGAGTCGGCAGATCGACTGTCGGGTTAGCACTTTCACAAGTGTGCAGAGCCATTAATCATGTTCTGCTCTGGAGGACAGTGATGTTGGGCAACGTGCGGGAGATCATCGATGGATTCGCAGCCATGGGATTCCTGAACTGTGGAGGGGCAATAGACAGCACACACATCCCTATTCTGGCTCCGGAGCATCTTGCAACTGAGTATATTAATAGGAAGGGCTACTTCTTCATGGTGCTTCAGGCACTCATGTATCACAGGGGGTGTTTCACAGACATAAATGTGGGGTGGTCGGGTAAGGTGCATGATGCTCGCATTTTCCAGAACATAGGCCTATACTGGAAGTTGCAGGCAGGGACCTTCTTCCCCAATGATAAAATTACTGTTGGGGATGTGGAGATGCCCATAGTCATCATTGGAGACCCAGCCTACCCACTGATGCCTTGGCTCATGAAGCCCTATACTGGAAATTTGGATGGCAGCAAGGAGTGCTTCAATTACAGGTTAAGCCGGTGCTGAATGACTGTGGAGTGTGCCTTTGGGCACTTAAAAGGCCGCTGGCGCTGTTCATACGGGAGGCTGGACTTGAATGAGGACAACATTCCAGCCGTCACTGCGGCGTGCTGTGTCCTGCATAACCTCTGTGAAAATAGGGGAAAGAAATTTCCCCCTTCATGGGATGTGGAGGCTGAGCGGCTAGAGTTTGCCTTCCAGCAGCCAGCCACTAGGAGTATCAGGGGGGCACAGCTGAGAGCCGTCCGCATAAGGGAGGCACTTAGGGTGCATTTTAGTGGTGGGGACTCAGGATGCATTGCATCACTGTGCAGTAGTGTACCTACGCACTAGTGGGTGCTTGGGGGGGCGGTGTTGGGGCGTGTACTGTACTGTGCTCTAATGAGTAAATACTAAACATGCAACAACTAAATTTATTGTGTATCAATAAAGACACTGTGCACAGTTCTAGTGATTCAATTTTATTATTATAAAACATTAAATATTTACAGTAAGCAGTGCCTGCAAAAGGGGCTATAGATGCATGTAGGTGCGTGGCTCAATGCCATAGCTTGGTGCAGGAGTGGGTGTAACATTGTACCAGGAGGGTCCCTGGGCTTCAAAGAACTGCTTTGAGGGTGAATGGGGTGTGGGGGACAGAAAGTGTTGCTGTGGCTGCGGGGGGGGGGGGGG